>OZ038005.1:21627533-22025000 GCA_964035705.1 Porites rus
AAATAACTCACCTAAAGGAAGGTCATTTTTGGTCCTTAATAATTAACCTACTGCTAGACGGACAAATAAGTTTAACATCATGTATCTTAAAAGCAAAGAATGCGGACTCGTTAGAAGGCTAATGACCTAGAAAGAAAATCCAAAATCAGAGTGTTACATACATTCATTAAGCTTTAAGAAGTTGGAGTCACAAGAATCAGAAGTTTTCCATTTTCTTATGACTCCATTTTAGTCTCTCTCAATTTTATAACGATCTAGTGAAAACAAGATTGTTGGTGTCGTAAGCTGAAGCCAAAGAATTCCAGTTCACCAATCACAGTGTTCATGTCTGTTGATTGTAATTTCTTTAAACTCCCACTTGCGACTCCGACAATTATGTTAGCAGGTAAAATACCTAACTCTGCCCCTTCTGCCCTTCAGAGTACTTCTTTGACTCTGTCATTGCAAACGCAGCCTTAATTTGCGTGATAACAAACTGAATACCATGAGAACAAATAAGTTCTAATATCACTCACTTCTTAATGATACTTTCTGCTAAACGTAACCTCATAAAATTTCTAACATTTCAGTTAAAAGGCTAAAATGATAAGTGCCTACATCCTTTTTCCAGTGAATTTAACTATTGCATGGAAACATTTTAAAATTAAAGCCATTTCCTTTCTTTAGGAGGTAGTATTAAAGAAGAACATATGGCATTCCAGCATTTTTGTAGGTTTGCTTTCCATGTTCATTAAATTAACAACTTATAAACACAAGCTGCTTTTGTTTCCTAGTCTGTCTGTAATTTGCTTTATATTTCGTTAAAAATGTAAATTTATATTATAACTGGTACTTAAAATCACGTAATACTTCACCAGGTATATTCACTATTTCTGTTTTTGAGGAACAGTTATAAACACACTAAGTAAGAATACAACTTGAGTTTTTTTCCGCGTGCATTGGTATATTAACTACTTTGTTTGTACTGGTAATGGGTAATGAAGCACGTGTGTCAGAATATTAAATAAGTAATGATGAAATAATTCTTCGAATTCCAGGAAAGGGTCTTTCATACAGCTATGATATGCACACTTTCATCCCAGTAAACTCATGACTCACTGTCTGGGCTGAATTTTCTTATGTCAACAGAATTCGTCCTCATAACTACATCAGCCTTTTAAAAAACTTGCTGTTAAATACATTTATCATGTATTACCGTACTTATTATCTAACTTTCTTGCAATCTCTTTCCCGGGGCTTTTTCTCTTGTTCCCCTCCCTTTGTCTGAGGGAAAAGCCCTGGGTACGAGGTTGATGTATTTGCATGCTTACTTGTAGAGAAGCGAGTGATGTAACTCTCTCTCTCTTTGCCCTCCCCCACCCCCTCTTGCAATAAATTGTCCGCAGGTGTAGCCAGAGCCAGAGCCAGAGCACTGAATCCAAGACATGAGTCGGCCAGTAACCCCCTGCGTGACTCAACACAAAAATTGGCGCCAATTCCCAACATGAGAGCCTGCTTATATGCCATTAAAAGCCCAGCACTCAATCGTAATCATGTGCGAATGCTATAGATCTTAATTCTGAATTAGCCTCCACCCCCCCCCCCCCCCCCAGGGTCTAAAGGTCATCCCCTTCCCCTTCCCCAATGAAGAGTTTGTTCTGGAACGTTTTCAATGGACCTAACAGAAGTGATTTCCCGTTTCATTATTTTTTCAGATACAAAAGTAGAACCAGCTTCCGTCAGTGAACTTAAAGAACAGAAGGTTGGCTTTTGTTATACTGTTGCCAAGGTTTTATTAAACATCATTATCATTTGCTGCTAACTTTAAATAACTTGTAAGAGTGGGGCACTAAGGTTTTAAAAAATCGTCCTAAAGCAACACGACAGGAGAAAAGAAAAATAGAAACGTCCCAAATCCTCGGTGTTTCCTAAACCATTACGTCACTGACTGCGGGTGAAGTGTTATTAGTAAATGTACTTCTCTTTATCCAATTCCATTAGGCCTTTTTGAAGCTGAATCAAAAGCATCAAAAAGACATGGATTTGATTGTTAAAAGACATGAGAAGGTAAGAATTCAGTGCTTCTTTAAGTAGTGAAATTATCTCACTGCTCTCAAAATGACAAAGCAAAGTAGGGCTGAACATGTTACTTAGTGTGAACACAGTTCTACGTGGGAAAGGAAAATAAACATCAAGTATTTAAAAAGTTTTAATCTTTCATTATGCCCTAATGCATACATTTGGTAACTATATTAGGAGAAAGACAAACTGCAAAAGAGCCACTTACTAGAGCAAGATAAGTTGCTCAGGGACTTGGATAAGGAAAAACTTTCAACAAAGAAGAAGAATGACAAGGAGCTTAAAAAGGCAGAGAAAAAAGGGTAAGTATCACTGATGAAAAATAATAATGATGGTAATTATATATAGTGTAGGTGATGATGATGATGATGATGATGATTATATCACCACAGTACGTAAGTGACCGTCAAATCTTGGTAGTTATGGGATGTTTTACCTTACTTAGGATTATAGTGTGAGTATTCTGAGTGTTATAACCTTTCACAGACATTCGTCCCTCAAAGAAGACGACCGTTCGGTTTGTCATACGACTTTTAAACACTGACAATGGAAGAATTACCTTGCTTGTTGTGTTTTCCATCTGCAGAAACTATGAAGAAAGTTACCGTAAGGGAGTGACGGATATGAACGACTTAGTCCGAGGCCATGAAACCAAGGTAGGGTAACCAGAGGAAAAAAGCTAGGATAATTACAAAAACCTGACAAAAAAAACTTGAGCAGTGGCGCAAGACAGCAGAAAAGTGTCAAAAAAGGAACAATCAGGTTGTAAATCATGTGACTCATCCTTAACACTTGAATTCATTCAGTGTTATTTGGTATGATTTATGTTCTTCCCTTTAGTAATATTATTTCTCAAGCATGCAGCGTATTGTAGAGACATTTTGTGTCTGTAATGCTTTTGTCCAACAAAGGGTATTGGAGTTTGATAAAGGAATCTGACGGCTTTATTTATGTAATTAGTTGCTACGGTGTAATACATGATATCTCGTGTTGTTATTGTACGCAGTGTTGTATTTTTTCTTCATGAATTAGTCATTTTGTTGTCCGGTTGTTTTTGGTAATCTCACCTCAGTTGCTTCAATAAAATCCAACAATGTATCAGACATTTTTTAATTTACAGGCTACATGCATAATGCCCTGTATGTTTGTAGTACGAAGTATTATTTTCCATCTCTTGACGTTTTTTGCAATTTCGTGATTTTATTTTTCAGTCAGTGTCTATAATTTATTGCATTTTTATCAAAGCAGTTCTCACTTTTTCTATTTGATACCGTATTTTCGTTTTTTATCGTGGTATGGTATTAACGACGTGTTGTACAGTATTGTATAACTCTGTCAAAGGTAAATCACCAGGATAACAGACAGACAGTTGAGTTGAGCAGCACCCATAACTCGTTGTATTGCACCAATGAAGTACAATATGTACACTCCATTGCTTAATCATATTTAGATGAAGTTCAGAATGTTTCCTAAAATTTGGAATAAATATGAAATATACGATACTGGTAGTTACCACAATAAATACAGGAAATTAAAGGCACTTAAAAAGGCAAAAATTTGTCCGCCGTAAAAAGATTACAACAGCTCACGTCTCGAACGGACACATCACCATTGTAGAGCGGTGAAAGCGTGTTTAAAGAACGTCAGCTTCGGAGCCAAAAACCGTTCACGTTTGAACATGTTTAAGCATTGGTGTGAAAAAGTATAAACTGCACAACATTGCACTAAAAGTGAAATCAATGTGAACGGAACATCCTGCTTAAAACTGGTTTGGTTTGTTTTCTTGGAACTCCTTAGGTACCGACAATTGATCCTGACGGAGAGATAAGTGTTAGTATATGCCACTGTATTTTTGCATTACGATGTTCATACACATACTGTTTGTACAACGAAAAAAAACTTCAGATTTTTTGTGGGAAGGGCTTGGGGGGTTCATCACAGTATTCGTGGTTTAACATTGTAACAACAACAAGAGTTTTTGGATTTGTCAATTTTCTGCTTAACTGATTCTTTGATTGAATACAAGAAACTGATTAATTCAAGCTCTACTGCATAACCTAATTTGGCAAATTTTAATTTCACGAAAATGTTGGTTATATAGCAATCACAATTAAGCAAAATGTTGTTCTTCGTAAAAGGAAGTGTCGTCATTTATGTTAAATATCCTAAACGATTGAAATATACCTTAGCAATGTACATCATATAAAAACATCCATTGATCATTGACGGATTAATGGTAACTAAACAGCAATTTTGAACGACATAAATGTAACTAGCTAGTGTATGACTTTTGTAAACTTGAGACTAGTGATTCCCCAGTGACAACCATAAACGCAGATTCTTATTCAGTGTTAATGTTTGTTATGTAGGCAGTTTAGTACGTATATCTTTAGAAAGAAGAACGGTGACTGATGGTAATCAAAGTTTAAAATCGTTAACTGGGTTTGAAAGTACCAGTTTGGGGTCTTTTCGAGATGGAAATATCTCCATTATTTGACCAATCATAGGGTGTGTACTAACTTAGGAATTGCCAAACGCTTTGTTGTACAATAATACAAGACGCAAACCTGTAACGTCGCAGAAACGGCAAATCATTTGTGGCGGTGTTAGTTGTGATTGCTCTGATTAATTTAAAATATTTCTGTTTACTCTGTGACATGAATTGTAAGGATGAGAAATGAGGTGATGCAGGTTTAATACTAATTGAGTGTAAAATCTTCCATCTCAAAGAAACGTGTTAAAGCACAAAACGAGGGCATGAAGTTCTTTAAACGTGTTCAAAACAGCTATATATATATATCTTGATACATTTGCTTGATTCCCCACAATTCTGAGCTTGCAGTAAAGTTCTAACATTTGTAGCAGGTAAACTCTCTTTTCCTAAACTACCATATACCATATACCAAATAAACGTTGAAATGTTGACCTCTATCATAATATACTCGTATGTGACTAAATGGACGCACAGACTATTAAGTCTTTATAAAAGATATATATCAAACGCCTTGGCGTTACTTTTGTCCCTTTTGTCCTCTTGCATTTTAAAATATAAAAAACCTACTCGGACACGTATCAACCTGTTCGCCAGTGCATGCGCATTTGCGTGCTAGAAATAACTTATGGGATTAGATAAAACAAGAAGTTAGAGGTTAAATCCTCCCTTGTTCAAAAATTTTTTTCTTTTTTGAAATTCTAGGGGCAAGCGTTTATTTTTCTTGATACTGACGTCTTAACAAATGCATGACAGAAAATACTGAAAATAACATTTTCGAGCTTCTTGTTTCAAGATCTTTGTGGTGGGTGGGGTATCCCAGAATCCTAGAGGCAAAATCTTCCCCTTTGCCTATCCTACAGACTTGTCTAACTTAATCTCCACTTTTTTAAATCACGCCTTAAATGATTTTGGCGTCTTTTTGCCTTGACGTGGAGATAACGTAAATTGACCTCATTAGTTTGTGTTGCTTTGACTTTCAGATTAATACTCTGAAACGTACACACCGTGACTCGATGACTGAACTCCTCAGAAAGCAACTAAACGAACAGCTGGAGCTAGCGGAGAAACAACTACATCCTGTAGGTGGATAGGCAATCACTATACACATTTATTTAGAGCGGCCATGGAACGTCCGAAAAATGTTCAATAGCCTTTATTAATGTAGTAAAGGGGTCGGTGTAAGGAGCAACCAGTTAGTAACCTGCTGTTTGCAGTCTAGCTATAAGACAATTGCACTATATCATCTTACTACGACTACCAGAATACCTTAGTTTGTTGTTCTTGTGAAAATTAAGGCTATTTTTTTCAAATGTCGCCGGGATTGACAAATCTGAATAGGAAAGCAAAAGCGAAAAGAAATCCGGTAGTTTTAGTCAATTGTATCCTCGGAGACCCAGGGGCAGTCAGTCGGGCCTGTGCTTGAAAACTTTTGTCGCGTCTCTTCTCCCGGCCCGTCTGACCGCCCCTGGGTCTCCGAGGATGAGTCAAATGTCTTCATCGTGAAAATGGCCAATTGATTCTGTCTTACAATACGAAAAGTCTCGCTTTTAACTGGTCCATCGGAGTCTCTTGAGCAAAATTTGCCTCTTAATGTCTTCTCTCTATGCTGATTTCAACCTGCGGGATCTCCTTCACTTTCCTTAGAACTAATGCTGTTTCAGGGGTTTAGAGAGTGGAGACAGGGTAACGAGATGTAAGAAGGGAAAACGGCGAAGATGGAGAGGGAATGGGGAGAGGCATTCGCTCAGATAAAAGCATTTTTGAGCGAAGCACGTCAACCGGAAGTGAAACCTTCGGAAGTGTCGAAGTTTGAATGTCTAAACGTCTTTTCTCTTATAGAGACGAACTGCCGAAAATGTGGGCAAAACTACCGCCCTAGAATGCAAAAATTCCACTTCCATTTGGCGTGTGTTGCTCAAAAACGTCCTTGCTTGCTTTGGCTGAAAATCATAGTTAACGCTATAATGATCATTGTACCATATTGCCTTCCTACAGAACGTCTTTTTTGAATACTTCCCTTCTGCAAATGTCACTACCCCATTCACATGGCATCCTTCTGTTTTCATTATGTCTAGAAACAAGAAGAGTTGGAAAGACTGATGCGTCTGTCGCAAGAAGATAAGATGAAGCTTTTGGCGGATGTGCATTCCAAGTAAAAACTGGTTTTTTATTTTGTTCAATTCCGGTATTTCCAGTGACCTTATTATTGTACTCTTTCATCCTCTGATTTGCCCAAGAAAATGGTTTTGTTCTCTTAATGTTTCTCTAAGTCTTGTTTTCTGCAAAAGAGGAAAAACGTCAACCAAAATACTCCCTTTGCCGCCTTTTTTTTTCATAAGCATACAGTTTAGTTTATTTCCTGTAATAAAATATTTTTATTACCTTGAAGACAAATGAATGACTTGAGAAAAGGGCAAGATGATCACAATCGGCAGGAATTAAAGCTTCTGTCGCGGTACCATACAAATAGAGATGAACTACAAAGGTTTGTTGTTTTCTTTCCTGTACCTTCGCTACTGCAACTGCTCAATTGTTCTTGACAGGATTTCTTTTTTGCTTCTTTTCTTTGTCTTCCCCATTCTTTGTCCCATTATTTGTAAAAGTCACTGTACTATTTCTCGTCTACTTTCTCCACCCTCTGCTATTAGTCCTTGACTAGACTGCTCTACTTTGGATCATCACCATCATCAGTATTATCACCATCCTCATCATTATCATTATCGACATCATTGCTGTTTCATCGCTATTGCTCCTTTCCAACCCCATCCAGTCTGTTCTTGTGTAAAGACCGCATGCTTGTTCATCACCTTAATCTTTTCCCTACTTTTTATTGAGTTCCCATTCATGCTCCTTCGTTTTACTTTTGCCTTTTTGTCTTATGTCAGCGCGATCCTGAGTATTCAGAGATTTCTTCGGAATACTCATTAATTTTTTGTTGACTTTACTCTTTAAGACGAAAACGAGAAGAGAACAAAAAGCACATAGAGCAATCAGTGAAGGAGAGACAAAAGGTTTGTTTGGTTCCATTCTCTGTTGACAACATATATGGACGTTTTACGATTTTTTTAAACGAAAATTGATGCTTTAGAAATTTCAAAATTGTTGGTTACTTGAGTCTAGGTTTGACTCTTAAAAAGTATTATCTTATTTTAGATGACTGAGTTTCACAAAAAAGAAAGAGAAGAGCTGGAGAAAGAACATGACAAACTCTTTGAGACTCTTGACGAGGATAGGAAAAAGGTAGTGTTTATTTATGTTTTTATTGCCTTCAGAGTTCTTTCGTTAAAGCAAATATTGTGAACCGAGCCGCATCTCACGAAGAGAAACAACAGCTGGAAATAGCTGCATTTGCAAGCCACCAAAAGCAGCAAACCACTGAAGTTTAATGCAAAATTCTTGATCTTATCTTTGCAGAGTTTAAGAGATCTTCGAACACTTCATGAAACGAAGCTGAAACACCTTACCGTTTGTGACCTGGAAATTACTTACGCGTCATTGTATGGAGACAAGGTTACGAAGCTGTAGGGTTACCAAGGCAATGAAACTGTTAGTTGTTAGGACACTAGTCCCTCCTGTTGGCAACCACATAGGTAACACAGGGCTATGTTGGTGTTCAGCTCAATACAATACAAATATTATACGTAGAATTTACATGAAACAGAGCCCGGTTAGTTTCCTAGCGAAGAGATCACTAGCGTGGGTGCTGTGACGTCACGTCCCAGCCTGGTAATCAAAAACCAAGCAGGAGTTGCCTGTTTAACTTTATTGAATGTAAATCCAGTTGTGGGTTTGTTTAATTATGGCACCGACCGGTTATAGAGTTCCTTTACATAAATCACTTTAACTGAGATAACCGGAAGTTTGGGCGCCAAAATTTCGTACTAAACTCGAAATTGAAAATTGTATCAAGTTCTGTGAAAAATTTTCTCGTCGAGACAAAGTCAATGTTGAAGGTACTTAAATGAATTGTTTCATTTTCTCTTGAACTGGGACAACAACAAAATTTTTGCTTTTGAAAATGAGCCTCGTGGTTTAATAATAGTTTTATTCACACGAGCAGAACAAAAATAAATAAGATAGGCGCAAAGGATGAAAAACTGTCCACGGTAAACTGAAAGACCTACTTTTACTTAAGATATTTAAAAGTTAAAACTTGTTCTTTCAGTAGTGCTTCCTGATAAATGGAAGTTGACAAAAATTGATAGGCAACTCTTTCAAATAAAACAGTAGGTCACTTCCAAGTTCCAAAATCCCTCACTTTCAACATGAGACCAAATACGCAACCTTTCTTGTGAAAATGAGTTTTATTTGCTTGAGAATGAAAAATTATTTCGATATCGAAGGCTGAGCACTTAACCTCGTTTTGATACAGAGGCCCGGGGGAATTCGGAAATGGCCTATTTAGAACGGCGCTTTGCTAAGCAGGTTTTAACCCTTTAAGCCCCACTATCCACATACAAATTCTCCAAACTGATCTCCATACATTTCCTTAAGAAATTAGTTGAGAGAATTTGATGATAGATCAGGGCAGTTTCTCTCAGGTGATCATTCTATTAATTGTCATAACTTATCTCTTGACAATGTATGGATATTGTTAGGAGAAAATTGATCTTGGTCACTATTGGGACTCAAAGGGTTAAACGTGTTTTAGCTTTGGTGGGAATGGGGCATTAGAGAAATTGTAGTAAACAGCAATAATAGTGTGTATTTATAAAAAGAAATCTCCTTGACAAGTTTTTGCTTGGAGAGATCGGATATATAAAAAAGAGAAATGCGGCTATCCCACTATAAAGGTTTAGTCTTAAATTTATCAGGTTTCTAAGCCTAGTAGTAGGCCATGTTAATAATGTTCTTGCCGCGTACTATCATCTTCAGTAGCCGTGTGATTTATTTAAACATATTAATATTTATTATGGAGAGCCTTTTGAGGCGATAAAATAATGTAACTTAAAAATTAACAAGCACTGCACAGCTTTGAAAAAGCCTCTTCTCCGACTAATTTACGTTACGTTTGTGTGAAAAGTTCTATAGTCTTCTGTAGCTTCTTATATCGTACGTGTGTACCCTTCCACTCTCGCAAGTGCTCAAGTCAAAATTTGATAACAATTTCACATTTTGGTCGGTAAAATACCCGAAAAAAAAACTAATAATGCCTTTTAAAGTACTACTGACGGGTAAGGCCATTTTAAGTATTCTAGCCTTTGACTGAATGCAAGACTGAGAGTGAACAGTAAAAGGGTATACACTAAATTAATACACCAAAACGTTAATGTAAGCCTGCGCCACTATAAAAACAAGAAGGGAACTGGAGCCGACTTCCGCCCCGCAATATTTCTGGGATTGTTAATGGCGTAGCGCCAGTCAGCTATTGGCTAATTTTTTCCTCTGTCCCTTGTAACAGTCCCAGACGTCTTTGCGAAACTTAACTCGGCCCAGTTTCCTTGCCGGTACTAGCCACCCTTAAGTATTGCGGCTGCACAATAGTTTTCTAGGATTGCAAATTATTTTGTGGTCAGCAAGTTTTCTTTTCGTGGGGGAAATATTCTTGTGTTCAAAGGCATTGTTCCTTGCAGTTGGGGAGTGTTCAGTTATAATTGTTCCCTGCCATGGGATAAGTTTTTAGAGTTGTTTTCAATTGATGACTAACAATGAATATATCAGGTGCCTCTACTTGGGTGTCCTGTGCACAATTAGGTGTGGCCATTTCTATTTTAAATTATAATATTCCACGCCAAATGAATTCACTAAAGTAGTGCCCTGTTTATATTTGGGTGCACTTATCATATACCTACTTCAGGTAGAATTTTCTAATTTAAAGGCAATCAGTTATTGATCAGAGTTGTTGAGCTATGTTCCCTTTTTGTGGATAATTTGTCGTTGGTCCATGGGAATGGGAAAAGTAGAAGTGGAGTTGTTATAACGTTTGTTTCAATTTTATTGAAGTTGTAACCTGCAATCATGCCAAATTTAGCAGCGTTCCTGTATTTAGTTAGCCATAGAATTCACGTTATTTGAATTAGTCTCACACTCACGGTTTGTTGTGTGCGTGACCTTATAGCGTGATGTTATTTTTTACATTTTTCTCGATTTATTTAACTGAGATTGCTTCAGGCTGATCTTCTTTTTCTAGGTAGCGCTGATTCTTTCTGAACCATTGTCACTATAAAAGGTCGTTAAAAAAAAAAATCGAAAGCTCCTGGCAAAATTTGCGCTTCGTGTGCAAGGTTATCATTTTGATTTTTATTAAAGGACGTTGATTTGGAGTTAGTTTGTACACTGTCGTTAATACTTTTGCCAGTTGTATTTTCAATTGCCATTTACTTTTAAAATGTTATTTAAAGACACAGTGTGGTCTTACCTGTCTCATAAGCAGTCGTTTTCGGTCTCGTCACGAAACGCTTCGCTTAACAACACAGAGAACGGCTGCATAAGAGGCTATGATCCTAGCGATCAGTTATGATGCAGATATTGCACAGTTATTTATTAAAATATAGGGTCCGTTCCAATTTTGTACAAACGTGAAATAAAAGTAACTTATTGAGCTTAGTTTGGTTTGATGACGTCTTGTGTTGGGTTAGACCTCAGTGACCAGCGTTTCTAGATACTTGCGTGTGTTATAACGCTTCACAACAACAACACAACTTGGGACCCAGTTTTCTAAGATAACTTTCAAATGATACGGCAACTGAGAAGCCCTGGGGACGAGGTTGCAAAAGACTGGGGGAAATGGCGGAAATTTTCACACGTGTTACAAAGAAGACAAAGTCGAACTTTTTGACTACTGCCTAAACACATGGCAAAAACATCAAAAAAATAACTCTATTGATGAAAACTCGTACTTGAAGGATGAATCAAATAGTACAAAAAATTTTTAATTCGGCTTTCGGTAAAGTCCAAAAAATGGGTATTTTCCGAAGGGGTTAACCCATGGTTTTGGTCAAAAAATCCAAAATTTCTTCCAGTTTCTTTTTGAGTAAAATAACATTAGAAATGATGTTTAGTGATCTTCTAGCTAGAAACTAAGCCTTTTGGAACAGTACACATGTCAATTTTGTCAAGTCCAAAAAAAGGGTATTTTCCAAAGGGGTTAACCCATGGTTTCGGACAAAAAATCCAAAAATTTTTTCTAGCTTGTTTTTAAGTAAAATAACCGTAGAAATTATGTTAAGCTATGGTCTAGAAAGAAAACAAGTTTTCATAACGATAAAAATGTCAGTTTTGTAAGGTCCAAAACATGGGTACTTTCCAAAGGGGTTAAGCCATGGTTTCGGTCAAAAAATCCAAAATTTTTTCTTGTTCGTTTTTTAGTAAAATTACCCTGCGAACAGAGTCTCCTTCGATCTTATCTAGGAAAGATCGAAGCGACTCTACTAGCAGGGTAATCCAGAACAGGTCTATTGTCGGTAAATACAACTTGATCAAGAGAAATTTCCTCAGAACGATACTCTTCCTAAATAAAACAAAAAACAACAGAATGGGTATTTTAATGGTGACGGCAGACATACTGTATGTACACCCCATTCGCCACTCAACTTTAGAAACAAGGAGGCAACTGGAGCCAAAATGGATCGCACAATTGTTTCTGGGATCATTGGGGACTGGGGATGCACAGATCAGCTATTAGCCACTTTTTCCCGAAGTTAACTCTGCCAAGTTTTTCTCCTCGTTCTAAAGTGGCAAAAATGATGTTGCACTTTACAAATAAACAAAAGTACCGACTAGAACAATTTTCATTTACTTGTAGTAGAATTTACGGCACAATAAGTAATAGGGCATCGTGGTAAAAACGGCACTTGAACCCCACACTGCTGGACTTCAATTCCAATGCCTTTATCATCAGCAACTATGCAGATTAAAAGGATCTAGCCAAAAACTAACAGTTGGTGCTGCCTCCTGCCCTGTACAAAAATACCACTCATCATCACGATTTCCTTCGCTATATCTTGAGCAGTCTAGAGTCATTTTCAGTTTTGTTTTTGCGGGCCAAGCTCCCGGGCCAAGCTGGGCGAGTGCGTTGCATTGTGATTAACACTAACTTCGCCCCCACTCAAATGATTGACGGAACAGAATCATTCGAAGTTTGCAAACGTGCAGCGTGATACAACGAATTTGGGTATAAAACAGTCGAGTCAGTCATTATCCTCGCCGCCGTCAGTGGTTAACTCCCAATGTCAGGACCTTGCCAGGAATTTCTTCCGTAGCCCAGAAGGGTCACACATGCAAATTAAAAATGTTGCTGCAAACTAAAAATTTTACCTGCAAATTAAAAATGTTGCTGCAAATTAAAAATAGGACTTGCAAACTAAAAATGTTACAAACATGAACATGAATGTGCCGACGGCTGTAAGGCCATGTCGCACGGCTCGGACCAGGTCCTTATCACTCATACTGCGCGCGCAGGACTTTTCATTTTCAATTTGCATCGATATGTTTTCTATTTTCAATTTGCAGCACAATTTTTAGTTTGCATGTACTATATTTAATTTGCAGGTAATATTTTTAGTTTGCATGTACAATTTTTAATTTGCAGCAACATTTTTAATTTGCATGTGTGACCCTTCTGGGCCTCCGTAGTGTGTCTATGTCCAGCAATGCTTGTTTTTTAATCCTGGCCCCAGTTGTTCAAAAGGTGGGTAACTCTATCCACCGGATAAATCCCTATCCAGTGGATAGCGCAATTGGTTTTCCTAACACTTGTCCACTGGATAGGATATCGCAAGCGCTAACCAACTTTTGAACAACTGGGGCCTGGGGCCCGTTTCTCCAAAGTCCCGTTAACTTTTCGGGCCCGAAATCAAATATTCAAAGCGAAATAAAAAGAATAAGAGCGCGGGTCCTGGCTAGCAAACTACTGCATTTTGTTTCGTTAACTGATAGTTTTATCATGTTAGATACAAAACTATTGAAACCTCGATCTTTAATGGAAACCGAGACAGCTTACCGGGCCCCTTAATTATCGGGACTTTCGAGAAACGGGCCCCTGGAGGCCACAATCCCTTAGGACACCTCATGAAGTTTACACAACCTAGGATTCCTAGTCGCTTCGGTTTGGGTTTCGAGCTGAAAACGCATACGGCATGGCACGATTTGCAACTGTAACTTGTCATGTCCGACGAAAAACTTCCACGGAACGAAGAGAATATGTCAGGTAACCTTTAATATTTATATTGTCGGTGTTGTTTCAATGCATTCACCCCTGAGTCTCCACTCCCGGTCAATACCGACAGTAAACCGTTTAATGCAGAAGCAATAAGCATGCACAAGTAGACTTCATTGCGTTTCCACTTTGCAGTCCGGTTGGTTGTGTCCATGGAGGACTTTATAAAATCCATTTGCGTTATTCATAAAACCCGTTTGCAAACGACAAGATGACTTTTTCTAGGGAAACTCTTGCCCGTGCAACTTACGTTTTTTGGCGGATTACTAGCCGAACTGGGAACCAAAAGCAAACATGGCGTTTCGGATTTTGTACGGATTCAAGTCTATCCGTGTAAAAGGGAAACGCACAATTGAAATGGTGCTTTATGAACCGTAAAAGGGTTTGAAAACTTTGATGTTTCTTGTGGGATTGAGAAACGAGGCAGTTTTTCAATGTCTGTATTTTTTACTTGTTTTTCAGGTACTTCACGTGAGTTCTGTGTCCAGTGTAGCTGCAGAGCCACAGCTACCTGGGCCGTTTGAGCAGGTGAGGTTAAAGTAAGAGACATTCCAACCCCTTCTCAGGGAAAATTGGGAAGTTTTTGTTAGCCCCAAAGGAGCCGGGCAGGAGGGTGGGATATCATTGCATGCCCCCCCCACCGCGGGAAATTTTGCAAATTTAGGTTCTCTCGTCCTACATCTTGCACAAAATATCTACATGCATGACTTATTATAGACAACAGCTTATTTAGAATCGCATATTAGATTTACTTGCCCACTAGACAGGTGGGTTTCAATTTTTTTCCTGCACTGGTTAAGCTACTTTCTAGCAATACTGACGTGATACAACTCACTTTGGCTCTGAAGATGACTACTGCACAGGTTGTCAAAACGTCAGTCACTGTCAACAACAACAGTCCTATTCAGGACTACTTTCACCCAGACGATCAAACTCAACCTACTTTTGTATCATTGTTAGTAACAAATCAGTCATCTACAGTAATTCTCTAGATAAACAGAATAAATCTGATGCAGAAACCTGAGTTGCGTTAAAAACAATGTATTAAATATTTATTTTAGTATATACTAAAACAGGGGATAGTGTTTTTCGCGCACTCTGATTGGCTACTCAATCAGTGAATATCCTGCACTATTCACTGATTCACCTCCGGACCAGTCCCACGTAAGTTGCAAGCAAAATGACTTCCCGTTTTGCTGCCATGACAAACAAAGAAATTTCACAACTAATTAAGCAAGCTGTTCCCAAAATACACTAAGAAGGTGACGAAGTTCGGTTTGGAAGTTTTAACAGGTAAAGCTTTGTCTTTTTGACTTGAATTTATCGATAAAACCGGTGAAAAAGTTTTTTGTTTACAAATGCAAATTAAGCTTAAGTCTTGTGTTACTTTATTTAGTTGACTTCTTCGTAAATAAGCTTAAAACTAAATTTAATAATCTTTTTTTACAGAATGATTTTAAATACAATAAGAATTCACAACTCCTTTTGAAGAAATTTCCCCACAAGAGCAAAACAAATGCCTTCAAAAGTTTTATTTGTCGGCAAAAAAAAGCGACAGCCGCGATCGTTCAGTCATTACGCGTCAAAATTGTAATCGTTGGCAACAGTGTTTGAGTTAAAAATCAACATTTTTGTGCTCAATTATCTCACTGTCTTACTATATACTAAAACAATTACTCACCTCAGTGTTGGTGGGTAGTGGTGGATATTTACCTGGCTGCTTCACAGCTCAGTAAATATCCAAGACTAGCCACCTCCACTTTGGTGAATAATTGTTATTTAGTTAGTAATTGTAACCTAATACTAAATAGAAGTGATAAGCTGATAGTAAAAAAACACTTTTAATTTTCCAGACAAATGTCTGTGCATGGCAAATTGGACATGAAGCACATAATCCTCAGAGGCCAGCGGCATGCAAACCTGAACCAAAGGCATGGGTTAATCATGAAGAGGTAGGTAACACATCCTACATGGGTGTAGACATAATTGGATCCCCTTTTGGATCCCTTTCTGGGTCACTCATTTTCTTTAAGTAGAGAGAATTCATATAACTCGTTTCTTATGTGCTAATGAAAATCGCTAAATTCTAATTGTAAGAATGATGGAGAAGGCACGCACCAAACTGGACACTGCTACAAATTCTTAATTGAAAGAGAGTTGGAATCATGTTGGCTATTGATTTTATGTGCAGGTTGCCGGAGTTTCATCCGTGTTTCTCCTGAGCAAATGTTAAAATACCTGAAATACTGGGAAAAGCACATCTCAACCGCTGGAGTTTTCCTCACTATAAAAACTGAAAGCTGTCGAACAACGTGAGTTGCCCGTGAGTACAAAAGCTGGTCATTAAACAATATTGTGTGCCTAGCTCTCATATAAGAAACGGATTATACGAAATTGCACCTATATAATATAAAGAAATAACAAACATAAACTAATTTTAAAAAGCAAGCAAATAATTAAATCCCATGCCTTCATTGTCTCTTGCTTTTTTTACTACAAGGCTCGTAACGTGACTGCAGAAAGAGCTTGCCAGATACACATTAATTTTCCAGGGTTGTCCTTAGGCTGGCCACCTACATGTACTATATCTATTATCATCATCTGAAAGACTTTGCCTGTTGTTAATGCGATGACTGCTTGCAACTTGGCTTGCAACTTCTACGAGTGCTACTAATACAAACTCCAGTAAAACTATTTACTGTACAAGAAACAATGAAATAGACCAATAAAATATTACAGGTATTTGTAGGTGACAATCAGCGTATGATGAACAAGCTTGAGAAAAATTGTGAGAAACACCAGTCATAGAATTTGAATTTTTTACATGTCTTGTCAACCGAATAACGTGACTGTTATCTTCGTAAGTGAAAATATCATGGTTGCTATGGTTACATTATAAATCCTGCCTCTCACACCAAAAAAGTGTTTAGTGGTTTGGCATTCCAGTGGTGTTTACATGATAAATCGAACATTACATGACCACTTGGAGATATGAAATTTCTCTTCTGGTGTTGAAAAATTAATGTTTCATGAGTTAGTGATATTTGAAGAGAAAATTTTGTATCTCCGCGCAGAGATAAAAGGAAAAGCAAGAGATATCCATAGGAACCTTGTAAAAAGCCATCACTAAAGGCACCACACTGAAGCAGTCTGTAAAATACTGAAGACATCTTATATTGTGTACTTCCAGAAAATATCCATACCTCACCTTGAAGGGCACGAATGTTGTTGATAATATTTTTGGCAGTTTCTTGTTGTACGGCATCTGATAACCTCCAGGATACCGTTAGCTAATAATTAACCATGGAGGTGATGCCTCACACTACTGACTACAGGAGAAATGTCATCTGCAAAAAACCCAGCTACATTCAAACTAAACACCATGTGAACTTTGATTACTTCATTTTAGTTAGAACATGTTACAAGAAAGCTTAGAACATGATCAAATTTAATATGATGGATCAAATGTGTAATAAAGCAACAGTTAGATAACTGGAAGTTTACTCACAAGCTGATGACAATTGTATTACACTGTAAGGAAAACTATGAAGTAAGCCGTGAAAAAAAGCATTTAGCCCACTGTAGTTAAAAGATGGTCAATACAAACAATAATACTTGTTTTGAAGACCGGTAACAATGAAACAGTTGATAGCTTGCTCAACACAGAAGCTGACATTTGATATTTATATTTTCCCCTGGAAAAAACTCTGTAAGCAACCCTTAACCCCCTCGGAAATTGCCTCCTTTTAGACTCCCTCCCCCCGGAATTTCCCTTGCCCTTCGTGGGGATTATGGATATTTTCTGGAACTACACACTACACTTAACAAAGGGAGGCCATAGATGAAAAAAAGAGTTTTAAAATTCTCCAGCAAATCAACCTTCTTACAGGACAGAAATACAAATACAACTACTGCAAATGCAAACTACAAATATACAACTACTACAAATGTCTCCCTTCAGAGTGCTCATTGGCTACTGATTCAGATACATTCATTTTTTGTAAACATTATTTCTCCAGAATAACGTTCATGTTTTACATCTTTGTCTTTTTTGAAGGAATAAAATGGTGGGAATGATGATACATGTCTAGTTGAACGATGCATCAGATTTCAACTTGTCCATATGAGAAAGTTGGACAGGGACAGAAGGAACTAATAACTTTCCAACTTCTGGTAGGTTTAAACCATAAAACTCTAATGAGCGTTAGTGTAAATAAAGGAAATTTGGAGACCAAACGAGGCAACTCGGTATGATTCGCACCCACGTACGACCTTCAAGTTAGATCTGCTGTTGCTCTACTGATTAATCCGTGAACCCTGCATAGAGTAAGTCGTGGGCAATATTGTGTGGCGGACCGCGTAGAGGGAAGAACGTTTAACCCTTCAAACCGTAAGATCAAAATTTGAATTCTCATTTGTTGCCCCTATTCATTTCCCATAGATGTAGTGGGCAGAAGTTGATAAAATATCAAGCAAATATATCTTATAGGTGATCATGTCCGTAATTCTCATGACCACTCTGTTTTACAAAGCATTGATATCAGTTACAAACAGAAATTTCATACTGATCACTCTTAGGGCTTAAAGGGTTAAACGTTCATATCTAATAATCTATTATCTACCATAGCACTGTGTAGCAAATGATGAAACATACAATTATCTCTGGAGCTACGAAAAATCCTATAAACCCCAAGCAGCATTATCGCTACTTTATGTATGTACCCAACCATAATAAAAAAAAATGCTACCATCTATATTTTGACGTTTTGTTATCCTTTCTTTAAGAGTTCCTGTCGCTGCCTAACTACGGCAGAATTGATGTATAAGCTGCTGCATGTTCGAAGGTACATTCTTAGCGGGAGTGAATTTTGTTCTCGGCATCGACAAGTGAGTGCTTTGAGTTTGCAAGTCTTCCGCTTCCTAGATTTCCGCCATTTTCACCTTTGTGTCTCCTCCTTTTCTGTTCCATTACAGAGCACATCAACATTTTTTACCCCAATCTAAAATTATTAACGTGGGCAACGGGAATCCTGGTTTGTCTGGGAACTGACTTTTGTGTAAAATCGACGGGGTGTATAGGCGTTGAGACGTATCTTGCGTAAACCGCTGACACTCAAAACCGATATTACACAAAAAATCAGGGAACAGAGAAACGTAGGGATACCAATCTAAAATTATGAAGGGGGGCAACGGGAATCCTGGTTTGTTTGGGAACTGATTTTTTGTGTAAAATCGACGGGGTGTATAGGCGTTGAGACGTATCTTGCGTAGACCGCTGACACTCAAAACCGATATTACACAAAAAATCAGGGCACAGAGAAACGTAGGGATACCAATCTAAAATTATTAAGGGGGGAAACGGGAATCCTGGTTTGTTTGGGAACTGATTTTTTGTGTAAAATCGACGGGGTGTATAGGCGTTGAGACGTATCTTGCGTAAACCGCTGACACTCAAAACCGATATTACACAAAAAATCAGGGAACAGAGAAACGTAGGGATACCAGTCTAAAATTATTAAGGGGGGCAACGGGAATCCTGGTTTGTTTGGGAACTGATTTTTTGTGTAAAATCGACGGGGTGTATAGGCGTTGAGACGTATCTTGCGTAAACCGCTGACACTCAAAACCGATATTACACAAAAAATCAGGGAACAGAGAAACGTAGGGATACCAATCTAAAATTATTAAGGGGGGCAACGGGAATCCTGGTTTGTTTGGGAACCGATTTTTTGTGTAAAATCGACGGGGTGTATAGGCGTTGAGACGTATCTTGCGTAGACCGCTGACACTCAAAACCGATATTACACAAAAAATCAGGGAACAGAGAAACGTAGGGATACCAATCTAAAATTATTAAGGGGGGCAACGGGAATCCTGGTTTGTTTGGGAACTGATTTTTTGTGTAAAATCGACGGGGTGTATAGGCGTTGAGACGTATCTTGCGTAAACCGCTGACACTCAAAACCGATATTACACAAAAAATCAGGGAACAGAGAAACGTAGGGATACCACTCTAATTCGGGTACTTTTCAAATTGGAAACTTATGCTTACTTCTTAGTTTCTTCCTATCTCTACAGGCGATGGTAGCACGCTTTGGAATTGCCAAGTATACTTTATTGATCATGATTCTTTTTTTCCGCTTTCCTAGATTTCTAACGTTTTCCTTTTTATCTCTAGTATTGTTGTTTTAGATCGTCCACAACACTGGACGTTGTAGGCTTTGACTTTTATTCAGTCTTTCAGGTTCAAGGGAAAGATGAGCATAATTTAGGCTTAAAATTATTTGGTAGAGATTAGAATCCTGGACCCTGACTGACCACACACTGCTGCTTTTGCTTCAACTTCTGTATCTTCCAGTTTTAAAGTTTGGCTGGTGAGTATATCACGCTATGAATTTCTTTTAATTTTCCTTTTTAATATCTAGTCATTTTGAACAAGCGACTTTTTAAAACATTTAGCTATAAAAAATTGCGAAAAAACTTTTTTTTAAAATATTTAATAAATTTTAAAAAAGTTAAAAAATACACGACTTTTCGACGTTACCCGACGTCATTATCAAGTGAAAAGAAATAAAATATGAATGTTCTATAAATACAAGAAAAACAATAGT
Organism: Porites rus; assembly: GCA_964035705.1. NCBI lineage: Eukaryota > Metazoa > Cnidaria > Anthozoa > Scleractinia > Poritidae > Porites > Porites rus. The sequence goes on from OZ038005.1 coordinate 21,647,854, forward strand.
TCATTAAAGGGAAATAACATATAAAAATATGTTACAAGTCAAACAAAGAGTTTAACACTGATGGAGTCACTCTGAGTGTGAAGGCTAGGCCTCAGTTCTTTGATGAATAGCATTTCGTAAATCAAATTTCTCGTGGCATTTCTTGAGAACGCGAAATTGGCACTCGTTGAGAACATTTTTGTCTCTCTGCGCTGCTAATAAATGTTTACCGATAGCTGAATATTTTTGTTGGGCAATGTGTTGATGAAGGTGTCGGGCTGTGTAGCCAACGTAATCTGCATCACACAGATCACGTGCAAATTTGTAAACAACGCATTGCTGACTTACAATGTACTCGACTTAATTTCTTTAGGCTTAAGATCTTGCTCCAATTTTTTGCTCACAAAAATAAGCTCATAAATTCTACCGTTAATATGTTTATTCAGAATATTGCAACAAAGCCAGAAAAGAAAACCGACGATGGCAACACGATCAGCACAGTTCTTCCATTCAAAGATCATATAGTCGCTAACGCAGTGCGTAGGCAATTGCGTGATATCAGCAATAACTGAGATTGCCATCACTTTACAGCCTCCTCTTAGGAAAAAATGCGGAAGAGGAGCGTCCCTAAACAGCCTAAACAATTTTCCCTTGCACTGAACTTGTGGAAGAATTATGCGATATCAGCCAGGACCCATAAAACTGTTATTCTTACCTTAGAATTCTCCTTTTTATTGCCAATACAGCTAATCAAATCAATTGTAGTGGTTAGTGTCCAATTGCTATCTTAGATCTGACACAAAGGGGGAAGAGTACAGAGTTTTAACAGCTAATTTATAATGCTTCCTTGTTTTATGAGGATCTGCTAAAGCAAAAGGACAAGAGTAAGAAAGTGGAAGACTGGACAAGGACATCAGGGATAAAACATCGGCCACACTGAATCGAAGTAAGTTTACAAGTCTTTCGCCAAGAAAAATAACGGAAAAACCTTACTCAGTGAAATGTCTGTCAAAAGGCCCGGACAGGCCTTTTTCCAGTCACTGTTGAAGGAGAAATACCATGGAGAAGAGAGGCCATTGCTGGTTTGTACGTGACGTCACGGCGGCCATATTGGAGGTCAAGAATAAAAGCATTTCTCTCCTCTGGGAACTTAACTCTGTTTTCATGTAAATTCTTCAAGAAAAATCCTATTGTATTGACCTTCAACATGGCCGCCTTGTCACGTGGTTGCAAACCAAGAACTGGAGAGGGTTGCTTGATACATTCTTGTTGAAGGGGGTGAAAAGATTACACCAAAGTTTTGATTCAGCCTTTCATGGAGCCATTTGAACTCAATTTCAATAAAAAAGAGCCCTTTAAAAAGCCTATTCCACGCTGGGACGTATTTCATTGCTTGGGTCCAGATTAGCCCTAGATAATCGTACTGTATTGTTGTTGAGAATTCATGTTAACGTAACGTTTACCACATAACCGATGCCAACTACCAATAGATGTAGTTAACACTGGATGCTCATATACGGCCATTTACATTCTTAACATCCGATAATTAATGGACAATTTTAATTTTCTTTCTCCTAATTAACAGCCAAACAAGGAAAGAGAACCCTAAGCCCCAATATAGTGTCGCATCTAACAGAGAAGCGGAACGTATCAGAATTGTTGTTCTGTGAAATAAAACTGGACTGTAAGAACAAGGCACTGAATGTGGAACAGAAAGATTGGACCCTAAAGAGCAGTGAATGAATATGCAACTTTAAATGCTGCAGGAATTTATGTCCTCTTCAAAACCATATCAGCAGATGCGATCAAGATTAACTCACTTTTACAGAAAACATTTCGATAAATATAGGATGCTTCAAAAGTAACGTTCGTTTTAGGCGGCCGTTTCTTTTTATCACGTAAAAGTCCCGTAGGAAGGACTATGGAGCTTGAGCCTTGGTTCCTACCCAGATTTCCTGCCCGCATTTTTTCCCCTCGGGGTTTTTTGCAATGGGGCAGGTTTTTTCTGGCCTCCGTCTGACCGCTTTTATTTCAGTTCTAAGCGGTAGCTCAACTCTGCCAGATTTCAGTCTTGCTTTGTTTTTTTAGCAATATCTTTCAATTTACTCTGAGGTCAGTTGACCCAGAATAGGTTATAAGTTTTGGCGACATAAAGTAAGATTGACTTTAGAATGTACACCTCCAGTCAGGGATGTGAACTGTATAATATGCCCTTGGCTATTAGCCTGTGTGCTTGCTTGGGTACATGAGTAATAGCAGTGCTTTGGGAAAGACTGAGAAAACTTGACTTATTCGCAGATTACACGTACACTAGTTGGCTATATCGTATAGCAGGGATGGTTCTTGCCGAGCCCTCCAAAAATAAACGTAGATGCTTAGACACTATGTCTAAATTTAAAATAACCATTATTTAACAGTTGTAACTTTGTACATTAGTTCAAAAAATTGAAATTAAAAATGTTTTCCTTCATTGAAGCCTGAGAAAACAGCCGACATTTGGCGACGCTACCACTGGTTTCCCCGCCAAATGACCTCTAAGAAATGAGCGCAGAAATTCCATACTGAGGACGCGTCACTAGCCAGACCTGGGTAGTGCTTCTGATTGGTCGTGCCACGTGGGAAATTTGATTCAACCAATGAGAAGCACTACCCAGATCTGGGTAGTGACGCGTCATCAGTATGGAATTTCTGTGCTCGTTTCTCAGACGTCATTTGGCGGGAAAACCAGTGGTAGCGTCGCCAATGTCGGCTGTTTTCTCGGGCTACCCTCATTGGTGTGTATTTGTTGTTTACTTCACATATACGGTCACATATACGCATACTCGAGCGAGTGCTATCTTCAAAGACATTACAATCGTTCTCAAACCCTAGGTTTACGATCAGTGCATCTTACGAACAGTCACCTACAGATAAGTGACCTGGAATCTTACGAAACAACAAACCTTGAAACTCAGAACTATGCAGAGAGCGCATGTGAGAATCATGGCGAGATCGTAAAACAGCTCATTGGATCCGAGAAGAAACCAAAGTACCAGATATCATTGAAATAATAAGCACACTCAAATGGAACTGGGCTGGTTATTTGGCGAGAAGAACAGACAACCATTGGACAATCAGCATTACGTTCAGGACGCGCCGAGGACATATAAGGAACTGAGGAAAACCAAGGACGAGATGAAGGGAAGACTTAGATGGTTTCCAAAACCTGTAACCGTGTCGCACAAAAAGTAGTCCAGTAGAGGTCAGTGTCGAAGGCCTACGTCTAACGACCGAAGTTCAACGGCTGAAACTGAACTGAACACAACCGTAAGTTAACATAAGCACGTCATGCTCCTTGAACAAGCATTCAACAAACAGCACAGTCCTTTTTCAGGAAAAATATGGCATCGGGTGTGGTCGTGAGATTAACACCTACACTACACAACTTTAAAAGTTCTTGGTCTTGATGGATTTGTGCAACCTCAGTAAGCCTTCGAGATATGTTGACGAACAGGAGCTTGAAGAGTTTCAGGCATATTAGACGGAAAATATTTCTGATAGTGCAATCGTCAGTCGGAGTATTTGAAGTAAATTGCTTTCACATAATATAAACGCATCATAGTGGCAACCAGCGAAAGGTTTCTAAAGACGGGCTATAAAGCCATAAGGGCAAACAATATTCGCTAAGTAAGCAAGAATTCTAAATTCTAAGAAGTAATAATTGAAGACGTTTTAGAAAAGAATCGTTTTCTCGCCTATGAAAACATGCATTTCAGATAGTCGCAAGATTTTGGTAAAAAAAATTCAATCTTTTTCATTTTATGTGTTTGAGAAAAACTGCCTAGAAATAATAGCTCTAAAGCTTTCCATAGACAAAAAACCCGTTTCTACCCTTTAAAAACTATACACTTCATATAGTCGCAAATTTGCATATTTTCCAAAGGGGTTAAACTAGCATTTTCTTCATCTTCTGGTTTTGGGTAAAAATGACCTTGACAATAATGTTTGAACATCTTTTAGATAGAAAAAAATCGATTCTAGCCTATAAAAATATGCACTTCAGATGGTCACATTTTTCAATATTTTCCAAAGGGGTTACCCCTTAATTTTGGTCAAAAAATAAAACTTTTTTTCATTTCCTGTTTTTGGGTAAAAATGATCTTGAAATAATGTTTGGGGATCTTTTCGATAGAAAAGAATCGTTTCTAGCCTATAGAAATATGCTTTTCAGATAGTCGCATGTTTGCATATTTTCCTAAGAAGAAAACCCATGATTTGGTCAAGAAATGGGATGTTTTTTCAAGTTTTCTTATTGGGCAAAAAAAGAAAATCGTCAAATAATGTTTAGAAATCTTTTCGAAACGTAAAGAGTCGTTTCTGGCCTAAAAAAATATGCACTTCAGATAGTCGCATTTCTGTATATTTTCCAAGGGGGTTAACCCATGGTTTTGGTCAAAAAATCCAAAATTTTTTGGAATTTGTTTTTTAGTAAAATAGGCTTAGAAATAATGTTACGCTCTCGTAAAGAGACTTAACTAAGCCTCTCAGAACAGTAAAATTAAATGTCAATTTTGTAAAGTCCAAAAAATGGATATTTTTCGAAGGGGTTATCACATGGTTTTGGTGAAAAAATCCAAAATTTTTTCTAGCTTCGTTTTGAGTCAAGTAGGCCTAGAAATAATGTTAAGCTATGGTCTAGAAAAAAAACAAGCTTTTCATGACGATAGACATGTCAATTTTGTAAAGTCCAAAAATGGGTATTTTCCGAAGGGGTTAACCCATGGTTTTTTGTCAAAAAATCCAAAATTTTTTCTTCTTGGCTTTTGAGTGAAATGAGCCTAGAAATAATGTCAAGCCATGGTCTAAAGAGAAACTAAGCCTTTCAGAAGAATAAAAATGTTAATTTTGTTAAGTCCAAAAATGGGTATTTTCCAAAGGGGTTAACCCATGGTTTTGTTAAAAAAATCAAAAATTTTTTCTAATTTGTTGTTCAGTGAAATAGGCTTAGAAATAATGTTAAACTCTGGTGTAGAGAGAAACTAAGCCTTTCAGAACAGTAAAAATGTAAACTTTGTAAAGTCCAAAAAATGGCTTTTTTCCAAAGGGGTTAACCCATGGTTTCGGTCAAAAAATCCAAAATTTTTTCTAGCTTGTTTTTGAGTAATATAAGCCTGGAAATAATGTTAAGCTATGGTCTAGAAAGTTAAGAAGCTTTTCATGACCATAAAAATGGCAATTTTCTAAAGTCCAAAACCTGGGTCTTTTCTAAAGGGGTTAACCCCTGGTTTCGGCCAAAAACTCGAAAAATTTTTCTAGGTTATTTTTCAGTAAAATAGTCCTAGAAGTAATGTTAAGCCATGGTTTAGAAAGAAAAGAATCTTTTTATGACGATAAAAATGTAAACTTTGTAAAGTCCAAAAAATGGGTATTCTCCAAAGGGTTTAACTCATAGTTTCGGCCAAAAAACTCCAAACTTTTTTCTAGGTTATTTTTTAGTAAAATAGTTCTAGAAATAATGTTAAGCTATGGTTTAGAAAGAACAGAAGGTTTTTATGATGATAAAAATGTAAACTTTGTAAAGTCCAAAACATGGTTATTTTCCAAAGGGGTTAACCCATGGTTTCGGTCAAAAAATCGAAAAATTTTTTCTAGTTTCTTTTTTGAGTAAAATAGGCTTAGAAATAATGTTAAGCTATGGTCTGTAAAGAAAAAAGGCTTTTCATGACGATAAAAGTGCGAATTTACTAATGACCAAAAAATGGGTATTTTCCAAAGGGGTTAACCAATGGTTTTGGTCAAAAATCCAAAATTTTTTCTACTTTGTTTTTGAGTAAAACAGGCCTAGAAATAATGTTAAGGAGAAATAAAAAAGGCTTTTCATGACGATAAAAAAGGCAATTTTCTAAAGTCCAAAAAATGAGTATTTTCCAAAGGGATTAACCCATCCTCTTGGTCAAAAAATCCAAAATTTTTTCTCATTTCTTTTTCAGTAAAATAGGCTAAAAAAAATTTGTAAACTCTGATCTAGAGAGAAATTAAGCCTTTCAGAACAGTTAAAATGTTAATTTTATAAAGTCCAAAAATGGGTATTTTCCAAAGGGGTTTACCCGTGGTTTTGGTAAAAAAAAATCCAAATTTTTTTCTAGTTAGTTTTTGAGTAGAATAGGCCCAGAAATAATGTTAAGGTATGGTCTAGAAATAAAAAAAGGCTTTTCATGACGAGAAAAAAGTCAATTTTTTTAAGTCCAAAAAAATGAGTCTTTTCCAAAGGGGTTAACCCATGGTATCGGTCAAAAAATCCAAAATTTTTTCTAGCTTGTTTTTGAGTAATATAAACCTGGAAATAATGTTAAGCTATGGTCTATAAAGAAAAAAGGCTTTTCAAGGCGATAGAAGTGCGAATTTACTAAAGTCCAACAAATGCTGCCTCGTACCCAGACGTCTCTCTTCGATGTGCGCGCACAGGAAGGCGGGAAGGAGACAACGGGTTAGGGTTAGGGTTAGGGTTATCTTCACATCTAAAAATATCACCGTTGCTATGGCTACATAATAAATCGCGTCTTTCACACCAAAAAATTATTAAAGTGAAATGGTTTGGTATTTCATTGGTGTTCATGTAATAAATAGAACATTACATGGCCGCTTGGAGATACGAAATTTCTCTTCTTCTTGTTAGGAACGAAAATTTACAAAAACTGATCAGAACCAAAAGTTTAACCCCACATAAAAGCCAACTAAAATGGCTTCAAGACTGTAATTTCTCAGACGAAGAAGGAACAATTAATTGGGAACTTGCCTATCTTATGGCGCAACGGTACACAAAAAGAACCAAACTGATAGAGTTCCAATTTGAACTATTACATAGGCGCATACCAACCAATGATTTCTTACTTAAAACAGGACGAAAAGTAAATGACAACTGTACCTTTTGTAACAATTTCTCAGAGACGCTAATTCATCTTTTTTGGTCTTGCCATGTTACATCGTCATTTTGGAAAAGTGTAACTGACTTCTAGCTTCAAAACGCTGTTCCGTTAATCGGTAAATACAACTTATTGAACATTACTGCACTGGGCTTGAGACAGGAGCCTCATTCTACAGAATACTCGTGTCAATTAAACTATTGTCTCCTGTTAGCGCGGTTTCATATTTGGCAAGCCAAAATGGATGAAATATCGCCTAATTTTGCAAATTTTCTATGCCTGATTAATTCAAGATCTATTAAATTAAAAAATTATATCTATCTATTATATTTAAAAAAATGGAACTTTCTTACAGATAGCTCTTAATATAGCTCTTGATATCGATTGTTTCCTTTCCCCTGACGGTCAAATACCAAGACCTTGAAAGAATTGTAAATCTTGTATTTAAGTAAATGTAAGTGACTGATTGTATACGATCAACGTTCGTTCATTGCTGCTGTCGTTTTTAGGTAGTCGAACTGTAATTTCTTTTAACTTTTGTTGTTTTTTGGGTTTTCCCTATTCCCTATTGTTGAAACGGTGAACAGTGAAAATAAAAATAGTAAAACTGCCTGCCGCACTGAATAGAAGCCCAGCGTAATGCGAACACCAGTCCCCGTTTATTTACACCTATTTCAATTAGGGTTGCTTCAGAGAAGAATGATGCATGATCCGTGTTTCACAGCCCGCGGTGCATTATCGTAACAAGTCTAGTAAATTATGTGTCCGCAACGAGCCTAGAAACCTAGGAAGCAAACACTGCTGACGCTTCTATGCTATGTCAGCAGAACGTTAAGACAATTTATTTCAAAACACTGAATCCTAGGGCTTTTAATTTAAGACAGTGATTTGAGGTTAGGTATTTCTCTGTGGTAATAGGCAAATGTTGCAAATTTTCAACGAGTTGGCTTGGCTCTTGCACGTGGGAATTTTGGATGGCGATTAAAAAAGATCAAATTCAAGGCGTTTGTTGAACAACAATAAATAACTTAACATTACGTGTTTATCCACTTTTGAGGCATTTTTTTTAAAATCTGAATTTAAAAAAAAGAATAGCGTTGATTTGCTTTTTTGAAATAACCAGCATTCTGGCCCATGCAAAAACGCATCTGAATCAGGCGGTAAAAACCTCTCCATTAAATGTTGTTAAAACAAGAGGCTTCTAATTTTTTACTATGAGATTTTTAAAGTGAAATTTTTCAGCTCGCTCATGCTTAAGAATTTTAGCAGCTATTTTACTTGAAAGCTCTCTTGAACGCCTTTTCACAAATGGTCTCCATTATTTCAATGAATGTGAACAAGACTAAACTTCCCGCTGCAAAAGGGTTTACACCATAGTGCACTGCAGGCTATGAAACAAGGTTCACGGGAGCAAGCTTAATTGAAACAGGTGTATAGAAATAAAACACTTAAGTACTGCAAAGGTAGTGAAGCAGGAAAAATGTAACAAGCTCTAAGTAAACTTGTTTGATCGATAATGTAATAAAAATGATATAGTGTCTGCTGCCCGTCAGGAAAAACCCCCTTAGCTAAGGAGGAAACCTGAACCCTCCCGAAAGCAGAGCCAGACACTTAACAGGAACCTCGAGGGAGAGAGGTTGAACTAGAATACAAAATTATGAGTACATCAACGACGAACTACAATCAATTCAAATGACACAAAAAGAAAAAAGCATTGACAAACAAAACTCATGCAGCGATGTCAGCTTAGAATGATCACCTCAGTAAAATCCCGCCCTTTTATGCTTGAGTCTCCATGACAGCTACCAATAAGTTGGAACCGTGAAAAAGATAATTAATTTTTGCTGCTATTATCAGAACCGCAGCAAATAACAATTTGTGTTGTAATTTAGATGCTGCATCAGTACGTTGGTCTATTTGCTTGATTCAATGAATCCTTCAAACTTTTATGGATCTTGAAATCTTTTCATGTTTCTCTCGTTCTTGGTACATCACTTAACTTTAAAATTATAAGTGTCCCGTCTGAGGATTTCTGGCAATAAGAACTCCGTTCACCTACTAAAACATCCTTCTCTGAAAGCTGCTCTGGCCAGCACAAGGTAGATTCCACCAAAAGAATTCGGTAAAATGGAAACTTGGCAGAATTTTCTGTCTTTGTATTCAATTATCAGGTGAGGTAGCTCCAATTAAAAGTGATGTGGCAGAATAATGTCCGACAGGTTCGGCAGATCAAGACCTGAAATGACAAGTTTGATTAAATCAGCATCACAATGTATCACCAAATACTTGTTTAAGAAGTCACTCTTGTTATGCTTTGTGCTTTTTTCAAACTTGAAAATCACGTAATGTTAATTCTCAAGGAAAGGTATTAAGACAGTTATTAATCCAAAAAAAAGAATTAAGTCACATACCTGATCGACAAATCCAGGGTACAGGATGGCTCGGCCTCCATGCCAGCTCTGGTTTCTTCCCCATCATAGGCGAGAAATCTTGCCACCACATTCCTTCTAACTGAAAGATATGAAATATGATAACAAGCACAAAGAGTCAATGTTTAAATTCAAATCAATGTAAAAGACAAAAGTATTACAACAAACTACTGTAAACTGTGTTCCGTCAAGGATTTGTGCAGGAGTTACAATGGTAGCCATAATCAAATGAAGACAGGTAAATTGTCATGCACTGACCACAATCACAAAAGGAGTAGAGAAACAGTTAGTTTGAGTACCAACTTATTTGGGTATCCTGGCTTTACCAGGTCCACACCACAGCAATAAGGGCAAGCACAAGGGATGCCTTTGTAGTTGAACACTACAAACAGGGAAAAACATTTAGTATGAGTTTCTGGTTTCCATACTTACTGGTTTATAGGTTGACCGGTTCTATGATCTCTGATCTCTTGTGTTATGTAGATTAAGTGACACCGGTTTCTGCCGAAACAGTTCATCGGCCACATAACACCACTACACCTTACACAAGTTCAGCTTTCATTGGAATCTGGCCATACACAAGCATCCAGCCACTATAAGGAATCCAATTTCATACAAGTAGTACCTTCCAAAAGTTTCCAGTCAGATCTCTGGAATGTATGGGGCAGGCATCAGGGATGCAGTTGTGGATCCATGATCACAACAAGTGAAGAGGAACAGTCAGTATGAGAACTGACTGACTGGGTGTGTTATTAAATCAGGTGTTTAGGAGGTCAAGAGAGCTCAAAATTGGCTTTTTTAGATGATAAATAGACGATAAATAGGGAAGAACAATTAGTACGATTTTCTGGTTTCCATACTTCCTGGTTTATTGTTTGACTGGTTCTATGATGTCTGATCTCTTGTGTTATGTAGATTAAGTGACACCGGTTTCTGCCGAAACAGTTCATCGGCCACATAACACCACTACACCTTACACAAGTTCAGCTTTCATTGGAATCTGGTCATACACAAGCATCCCGCCACCATAAGGAATCCAATTTCATACAAGTAGTATCTTCCACAAGTTTCCAGTCAGATAATTATCTGGAATGTATGGGGCAGGCATCAGGGATGCAGTTGTGGATCCATGATCACAGCAAGTGAAGAGGAACAGTCAGTATGAGAACTCACGAAGTGGGTGTGTTGTTAAATCAGGTGTTTAGGAGGTCCAGAGAGCTCAAAATTGGCCTTTTTGGATGACAAATAGATGTAAATAGGGAAGAACAGTTAATATGATTTTCTGGCTTCCATAATTACTGGTTTATTGGTTGACCGGTTCTGTGATCTCTGATCTCGTGTTATGTAGATTAAGTGACACCGGTTTCTGCCGAAACAGTTCATCGGCCACATAACACCACTACACCTTACACAAGTTCAGCTTTCATTGGAATCCGGCCATACACAAGCATCCAGCCACCATAAGGAATCAAATATTTCATACAAGTAGTATCTTCCACAAGTTTCCAGTCAGATATCTGGAATGTATGGGGCAGGCATCAGAGATGCAGTTGTGGATCCATGATCACAACAAGTGAAGAGGAACAGTCAGTACGAGAACTGACTGAGTGGGTGAGTTATTAAATCAGGTGTTTAGGAGGTCCAGAGAACTCAAAATTGGCTTTTTTAGATGATAAATAGACGATAAATAGGGAAGAACAATTAGTATGATTTTCTGGTTTCCATACTTACTGGCTTATTGGTTGACTGGTTCTATGATGTCTGATCTCTTGTGTTATGTAGATTAAGTGACACCGGTTTCTGCCGAAACAGTTCATCGGCCACATAACACCACTACACCTTACACAAGTTCAGCTTTCATTCGAATCCAGTCATACACAAGCATCCAGCCACCATAAGGAATCCAATTTCATACAAGTAGTATCTTCCACAAGTTTCCAGTCAGATATCTGGAATGTATGGGGCAGGCATCAGGGATGCAGTTGTGGATCCATGATCACAACAAGTGAAGAGGAACAGTCAGTATGAGAACTGACTAAGTGGGTGGGTTATTAAATCAGGTGTTTAGGAGGTCCAGAGAGCTCAAAATTGGCTTTTTTAGATGATAAATAGCTATTTTTATCAAATCATGTGTTTAGGAGGTCCAGAGAGCAATCAGCATCACAATGTATCACCAATTACTTGTTTAAGAAGTCACTCTTGTTATGCTTTGTGCTTTTTTCAACTTGAAAACTACATAATGTTAATTCTCAAGGAAAGGTCTCAGAGTTATTAATCAAAAAAATTGAATTAAGTCACATACCTGATTGACAAATCCAGGGTACACGGTGGAGGAAAAAAACAACAGTGGCTTGGCCTCCATGCCAGCTCTGGTTTCTTCCACATGACAAGCGAGAAATCTAGCCACCACACTCCTTCTAATAAATGATACACGAAATATGATATCAAGTACAAGAGCCAATGCGTTAATTCAAGTTAATGTTTTATGGCATAAAGTTTACTGAAATTGAAAAAACAACAACCGCCATTGATCAACAGTCTCTTAATCCCACTTATAATTCTGTGGTATGTTACCTGCTGTAAACTGTGTTCCATCAAGGATTTGTGCAAGAGTGATAATGATAGCCATAATCAAATAAAGACAGGTAAATGGTCATGCACTGACCACAATCACAACAGGAGTAGAGAAACAGTCAGTTTGAGTACCAACTTATTTGGGTATACTGGCTTTACCCGGTCCACACCACAGCAATAAGGGCAAGCACAAGGGATGCCTTTGTAGTTGAACACTACAAATAGGGAAGAACAGTTAGTATGAGTTTCTGGTTTCCATACTTACTGGTTTATAGGTTGACCGGTTCGATGTTTGCTGATCTCTCATGGCATGTAGATTATTAAGAGTGGGCTCTTCAAGACGATCTGAATGAGGATAAGTGGTCTGAGATCACTCGGATCATGATAGATCAAATGAATTGATCTACCACGATCCAAGTGGTCTGGGATCTCCGATCCTAGTAAATCCTTATCATCTCAAAGGTCAACCCACCCCAAGTGACACTGGTTTCTGCCGAAGCAGTTCATCAGCCAAACACCACTACACCATATCCACAAGTTCAGCTTTCATTGGAATCCGGCCATACACAAGCATCCAGCCACCATAAGGAATCCAGTTTCATACAAGTAGTATCTCCCACAAGTTTCCAGTCAGATATCTGGAATGCATGGGGCAGGTGTAAGGGATGCAGTTGTGGATCCATGATGACAACAAGTGTAGAGGAACAGTCAGCATTAGTACTGACTGAGTAGGTGTGTTGAGTATCCTAGATTTCCTGGTTTTGGATGGTAGGTTCCTTTGATTTGCAGGTTGACACCACAGCAAAATGAGCAGGCATCAGGAATGCTTTTGTAGTTGAACACTACAAATAAGGAAGAACTGTTAGTATGAGTTTCTGGTTTCCATACTTACTGGTTCATAGGTTAACCGGTTCTATGTTTGCTGATCTCTCGTGGCATGTAGATTATTAAGAGTGAGCTCTTTGAGACGATCTGAATGAGAATAAGTGATCCGAGATCACTCAGATCATGGTAGATCAAATGAACTGATGACTCCACTCTGGACAAAAATTCATCGGTTCATTTGATCTACCATGATCCTGGTGGTCTGGGACCTCCAATCCTAGTAAATCCTTATCATCCCAAAGGTCAACCCACCCCAAGTGACACCGGTTTCTGTCGAAACAGTTCATTGGCCAAACACCACTACACCATATCCACAAGTTCAGCTTTCATTGAAAGTTAGTCATACACAATCCTCCAGCCACCGTAAGGAAACCAATTTCATACAGGTAGTATCTTCCATAAGTTTCCAGTCTGATATCTGGAATGTATGGGGCAGGCATCAGGGATGCAGTGTAGAGGAACAGTCAGTTTGACTACCTACTGAGTAGGCACGTTGGATATCGTGAATTTCCAGGAGTTGGGTGTCTGGGTCCTCTTATGTGATCTCTTACTAGCTTGAAAATCCTCAGGTGTGATGTCATGCAGGGTTGATATCAGAAATGGACCAGGGTGCTGTTTAGTCTGGCCCCTCTCCCTAAGAGCAATCCGGCATTACCTTTCAGGAGCATAAGCTCCTGCCATCATAGCTCTCGTGGTAACAAGGGCACACAAGCCTCCCCGCCACGACAAGGCACAGCACCAGGGGAGGAATTGCTGTTAACTCTTCTAAAATGCTTTAAAATGTGTAGCCTTCTATGCTTCTTGGTGGGAAGGGATGAGGTCTGTAACTGAGAAATGGTCTAGTTCATAAGTTGCAGAGTGGTAACCCAGTGTAGTGGTCAGCGGATAATTGCAGTATCTTTAAGAAGCCAGTGGCAAAGCAAAGAAATATATTAAGATATCGCCAGGGGGTCCAGATGATCGATATGGTTTGTGTCAAGATGTTATGTGCTTAAGAGTATTCAAAGAGATTTAACCCCAGCAGAAATGAAAGTTCATTACCTTCCCTTTGCCAAGGATCTTTACTAAGAACATAATGGATTCAAGTGATTCGGTGCGGCAAATGGAAGCACTTTACTAGAACGGAGTTAAAAGAACAAAAGTGTGTTTGCTTAACATTCACAAAACTATATGAATGGGAGAATTCATGAGAGATGCAGGGTTGTAAAAATGAGCCGGCAACCCGTGTTATCACCGGCTATTTTAAGGATTTTGCCGCCTGTAAATTATTAAAAAGAAGCGAAAAAAAAGTTGTAAAATAGAAAAAGAAAAAGAAATTGTTTTCATCATGATCTACATGTTCTTTTTTGTGAAGCACCTTATCTACCTGGGAAACACATATCCATAGTGATATGTGTTCCCCCACCTAAGAAACACGTATCCCTAGTGATACGTGTTTCCCTACTCGTGAAACCAATTTCCCTAGTGATATGCGTTCCTCTAACTGGGAAACACGCATCCCTAGTGATATGTGCTCTCCTGCCTGGGAAACACATATCCCTAGTGATATGTGTTCCCCTACCTGGGAAACACATATTCCTAATGATATCTGTTTCCCCACCTGGCAAACACATATCCCTAGTGATATGTGTTCCCTACCTGTGAAACACATATCCCTCGTGACATGTGTTCCCTACCTAGGAAACACATATCCCTAGTGATATGTATTCCCCTACCCGGAAAACACATATCACTAGTGATATGTGTTCCCCCACCTGGGAAACATGATCCCTAGTGATATGTGTTTTTCCCTACTCGTGAAACCCATTTCCCTAGTGATATGCATTCCTCTTCCTGGGAAACACATATCCTTGGTGTGATATGTGTTCCCCTACCTGGGAAACACATATCCCTGGTGATATGTGTTCCCCTACCTGGGAAACACATATCCCTGGTGATATGTGTTCCTCTACCTGGGAAATACGTATCCCTAGTGATATATGTTCCCCTACCTGGGAAACACGATAAATGCAGCTATCGCTGTTTCCAGGTGTTAAGTCTAAAAGACCTTAAAGTCGACAGCACATGCTCCCGTTCCTGAGAATGTCCACCTTTACCTTTCATTGAATAAGTAAGAGACCAAGCAAACATCATGGAACAGCACTATCTCTTGCCAAAATTCTTTCATTCAAATACTTCTGTGAGTTGTATCTTCTTAAGTGAGTGAAGCGAGCACACTTGCATTTGCACTGTAAAGTGTTTTCTATTACCACGCCAAATCACATCAATCCTTAACTTTCTTTGTGAAAAGATCTCAGGAAAGAAAAGGTAGTTCCAGCTAGAGTAAACTCTCCTTTTTGGTGGCGCTCAGGCATGCAACAACTCGAAGCAAACCATATCGATCGACTCAATTGCTAAGATGAGCAGTCAAAACAAAACTCTTGAGGCCTCACTAGCCTCCCTTTTGCACAACTAGAGTAGACCTGAGATGGCTGAGGTCTGCCATATAATTTGCATTTGGTGTATTGATTAACTGAATAACAGAAAACAAAAACAAAGAGCACACAAACCCACCCATCCCCACCCACCCATCAGCCAAACCCACTCATCCCCACCCACCCCTCAGCCGAAAAGGAAAAAGGGCAAGTTTACCAGAGATTACCACAAATGAAGTGGGATTACCTGTAATGTGACTATCCAGAGATGGGCAAGATGGAATTGCACAGGACATGTGTGTGATTTAGTGGTATCATTCTACAACATTCTCAGATTGATGGCTAACTTTCCAGATCTGGTTCTTTGTCTAAGTTGTATTTAACTATTTGACTGCCTTTGAAAGAATCTGTAATGTAAGCCTTGAATAAAAGCTTGTATAAACACACAGGCCAGTATACTAAGGGCAGGATATATGAAGGCTGAGAGGTACCAAGTTTACAAAAACTCCATGATATTGCTGTAAGCACTAGAAGTACCTAGAAGTATCCAGGTTTAGTGTTTTTAAAGACATCTCTCAGGGAGAATGTTGATTTCCAAACCTCTAGATTTCAAAATTTTCTGGGGAAGGATGCCCCAGGATCCTTCCAACAAACTCGCGTTCATTTTCAAGCCCCTCAGTTAAAAACATGCAACACTGTCCCTGAAAATTGCATCTGTTTGCAAGTTGCTTCATAAACCATCCTCACATTAACTAACCAAACTGGAACAAATGTTTTGGACACTTTCTCTAAACTACAAAGTGTTTTTTAAATGCTGGAAAATATGTTTAGGTCATGAAATGTGGGACTCAACCAAGTGACATAAACAGAATTATAAAAAATTCATTTCGACCAAAGGAAAGGCCTATAAAGTATCTTATTTACAATCCTCTCCTGGGATAACATAACAGCCTTTCTCTTACACAATCTACCAGGCAATTCTAAAACTTCCCATCCTCCCTCCCTGGGCATTTGACTGGAGTTTTGCTCCAAACAATGGATAATTTGACCCAAAATGAGGAATGCCCAGTCAGGCATTTGACTTTTATGTCAAAATTCTGGTCAGCGCTGCAAGCAAAAAGATTCCGTAATTCTATCTGCATTCAGCATGTGCAGCGCATTGCTCCAATATTCAATGTTTGCTGGAGCATTTGAGAGGCTTTTAAAAAGCCTGTTAAATGTGGGATTTCTGGAATGAAAAATTTTAATGAACAAACCACTGTATGACAGCTTTCTGGGACTTTAGATATTTCGGCTGTGATAAGTAGGATGTTTACATTTGAATAAGCAGTTTGGCGCATGGGAAAATTATTGAATGGTCGCTTGGTGGAGGATTTGACGCTTTCTGATGCCCTAGCCGGTGGGGCATTTGACCAAGTACCCTACCAACATTCTGGGGAATTTGACTAAAAAAAATTTTAAAATGTCTTGAAAGTGCCCAGGGGTTGATGGGAAGTTTTGGAATTGACTGGTACGTAATATAACCGAAACTCGTTTTACATCACCGATGAAGTTTGTGTGATTCGAACGAAAAAAAAAATTGTTTCAAACTATTTTCCCCTGAATTTTGAAATTATTTGTTAAATGTCTTTTCCTATTTAACCATGTTTAAGGAAGGCACATTTATAATGTAAAATCTGAATTTCTGAAAACGTATGTTCTGTCATTGCTTGCCTTGATGGTTAACAGTTCCTGTATTTGACAAGGTAGTAGATTCATCTTTTTTTGAACACATAAGAATATAGATATTTCCTTATGTCTTCTGTTGGCAAGAAAACAAAACTCATCTAGCATGGGGTGACCCTATTCCGTGGAATGGCGGACTGATGCAATGATGGAACAGAATGACGGAATACACGGAATATACGGAATACTATTAAACACAGAATTTACAGGACATTCTGTATTTGATTTGAACTGGACTGACAAAAAAGCAGAGGCAAAGAATACACAGTTGTTGTGAAATCATGTTAAAAATTCAATTTTCCTACCATCGTACACTACAGACCTTTAATATGACAGTTTCAAAAGCCTTCTTGACGGGAAAAGGTTCTTGTACGGGAATCTAATGTCAGATGATTTTCATAAAACGGCTGTTCTGAAAACAAAAAAAGATTTGTAAACTTAAGCTTCACAGAAAAGGATTGTACTAACAATAAATCGGGACTGCACTTGTGCCTAAATTTGTGTGGTCACTTGCTTTAGATTTGCCAGACATTTGTCTGCAACTTTTCATGGGAAGTTTAAGTCAAAATTTACCTGATGAGCTTACTTAAATGTGGGTTGTAAAATGTGCAACATCCTTTTCAACTCGTTAAAAGGTTTATTCTCTTTTTTGTAGTCAAAAAAAGTGATTGAACATTATTTTTAGTCTTATTTTGACCAAAAACAAATAAAGAAAAAAAATCACATTTTTTGACCAAAAGCATGGGTTGACCCCTTTGGAAAAATATGATTTTTGGGACTTTGAAAGTCTGAATTTTTTACAGCCAAAAAAGGTTTCTTTGTTATGTAGAACATTATTAAACATTATTTCTAGTCTTATTTTGACCGAAAACAAATAAAGAAAAAAAATACCTTTTTTGACCAAAAGCATGGGTTGACCCCTTTGGAAAAATGCAATTTTGGAGACTTTCAAAGATTGAATTTTGTAGGGCCAATAAAAATTTCTTTTCTTTCTAAAACATTACTAAACATTATTTGCAGTCTTATTTTGACCGGAACAAAACAAAGAAAAAAATTGTATTTTTTGACCAAAATCACAGGTTAACCCTTTAGAAAAATGCAATTTTTAGGACTTTGACAAATTTTTTATAGCAAAAAAGGGGTAATTTTTATTATCTAAAAATTCCTTAAACATTATTTCTTGTCTCATTTTGACCCAAAACAAACAGAGAAAAAATTGCGTTTTTTAACCAAAATCATGGGTTAACCCCTTTGGAAAAATGCGATGTTTGGCACTCTGAAAAATTTTCTATTTCATAGTGTAAAAAGTTTTCTTTATTTATATTATCTAGAATGTCATTAAACATTATGTCTAATCTTGTTTTAAACGAAAACAATTGAAGAAAAAAATTACATTTTTGACCAAAATAGTGGGTTAACCCCTTTGGAAGAACGCGAGTTTTGGGACTTACAAAAATTGACTTCGCTAAAGTCAAAAAAGGTTTCTTTTTTATCTAGATAATCATTCAACTTTTTTTCCAGTCTTATTTTGACCAAAAACAACAAAAAAAATTTGGCATTTTTGGACCAAAATTATTAGAAAAATGCGATTTTGGGGAATTTGAATTATTGGCAAAAAAGGTTTCTTTTCTATCTAGAACATTACAATGTATTCAACAGGGCTTGAAATTAACAAAATTCTCAGGTCGCCTTTTCGCCACAACCTGGAGAAATATAGTCACCAGATGCAAATTTTTAGTCGCCAGTTTGTATAGTGTAAATGACGCAGCTCAGGGCTTGTGATATTTCGTGCGGTCGCGAAGCTGTGAAATTCAAGTAAATCCGCGAAATTCACAAAAGCATGCAAAATACTGCGAAATACGCCCATTCAGGAAAAAACCAGAAGTTGCATGGAAGCGAGGCCTAAGGGGCCCTCATACTCAAAATGGCGACATAACAACAAGATTCTTGTAACCAAAATAAGACAAGAGCTGTACCCACATAAAATAATCGAAGTGAAAATCGGCCGGATCTCACCTATATACCAAAAAAGTTTCATCAGATCCTTAATCAAGTAGGAGATGGGAAAAAGGAATATTGTTGTTCAGAGCATTTTGTACCAAATGATTACCGAATTAGTCTGGCCGGACATAGTAAGGTCAACTTAAAAACAGGAGGCATCCCTTACTGTTTCTGCGTGGTCTTCAGCCTAACCAAATGTTAGAGAATAACAGGGACATAAGGAAAAGTAGCCCAAGAGAAAAAAAAAGGTCCGAAGAATCGTCATTCAGCGATTAAGTACAAGCTGTTCATTTATAAGTCTTCCAGCGATCGAACAATATTTGCTGAAGTGAAACGTTTAGAAGTAGAAATCCTTAAAAAAATAACTTCCTAAAGCAAGGAAGAAGGAGCAACCTTTCACATTTGGTCTGGAACGCATTTTGTAAAACCCAGATGATATTCACTTAGTCTGCACTGGGTTTCGAGATCACGAAACTTTACTTTACTTATAGCGTTTTGGAAGTATTATAGAACCAAGCGTTTCCCATCTAACTTATTACAGCAGTGTGAGAGATGCCACTCGAGTGAATACTGACGATGTTTTCCATTCATAAATTCACCTGGAAAAAATGTTTTTCAAATTTTTACTTTGGGGGGGAACGGAATGGATATAAGGTATAATATCACACACAATTAATAGTTAGTGTGCAAACATTTAATTTGTTGTTACAGGTTGTGACATGATAGAGATGATAGATTATAATAAGGGATTCTTCACATGTAGGATCAGAGTGAATAAAAGACCTGTGCTAACAATAACCCAAGCCGACTTGCTTGATTTACAAAAACTATCTTAACTTGAGGTCATACCGCACACCAAACTTGAGCCTGGGGTATGATAATTCTGGTAAAATGTATTGGTCAAAAAAGTTCTTAAGGTGGCTTAATTCTCTTTCTACGGTGCCATTAAAAAAGGTACCTGTTGCTGAAACAACTCCTTGTTGATCCATGCTGAAGGGCTGGTCTATCAAATGATTTGTGTTCAAGTTCAGGTCAGTTACAGTATCTGTATTGTTGACTGTGTTCAACTGGCTCAGTGAGACAAGATTGTATTTTTCTGACACATGAGATCTTGAAACTGATTTGTGGTCGCATCAACTATTGTCTGTATTGTCATCTGTGCTTGTTAAATTGACTTGAAACACTGTTGTATTCGTTAAACATGGATTTGGTTGGAGAACAGAAGTATATGTACTATTGTCTGTAGAAGAAACAGATGTGAGTAAAATCTTTCGTTAGCATTTTTTAGAGCTGTTCCTTTAGCAGCAATTTCATTAGGGAATTCACAAGTACTTTATCAGAAGCACTGGGATTCATCTTTTAAAAGGGAAGACCTTTGTTAACTCTGACAATGTTCACTTTGAGTTTTTCAACAGCCTAGGGGTCTAACTTTCTCAATTTCAAAGGACAGTGATCATAAAAAGTAGACAACATGCCCCTCCTCTTATGACCTAGTCCGTCTGCATGATGCCTTGCCTTGATAAGTATTAAGGCCATGACTGACCGCTAATGTTCCACTGTTCGTCTACCTGGAATTCCCCATTTTCTTGGCTAAGAAGTGCAAGGAATGTCATTCTCGCATTGATTTTTCATTTAATTGTTCCACGACATTTCATCCAATTTCCATTTAACTGCAACGACATGGCAACTGCAGCTGCTCCTACCAGCAGGACATAATAAATCATACACGGCTAGTCATAAGTTTGGGTTTTCCAACTGGGTTAACAATCATACGTGCTTTATATTTGACACAATATTTTTTGTAGAAGGCACAAAACAAAGCCCTGGCCTAACGTAAACAACGTCGTTATCAACAGGTTTAGATACTTCATGATCACGATCATGTAAAACATTTCCGCAATGGCATACGTAGAGAGAGATTTTTTCAGTAATTTAGCCACAATCCTTGAGGTGATCTAGGGTATCAGTCAGTGGAACAACTCTAAGTATTGACACTGTATGAAGCTTATCTTGTTGTGGCACGGTATCCAGCTGGCTTTTTTTAATTTCCTGGATTTGGGCCTGGTGAAGCCATTGCCTGGGTCAGGATCATAAACTTTATCTCTATTTTCAGACATAACATTAAGGTTCTTGACTCTGTGGGCCAGGAAACAAATTAATTTGTCGTATCTTTCAGTCGGTTTGGAACAGGAACTTAACTTTTGTAAAGGACTTTCTTGTTACCGCCTTGGTTTATTCTTCCACATTTTTACCAGAATTTTACCTGGCTGACTTTTAACCTGTAAATTTTTAAGCTCCCGTTCTTTCCCCCGGTGTCAATTTGACAACTTAAATATTTACTAGCTCCATCTTGAAACTTTTTTCGACAACCATTTGTTTTTACCACCAAGCACCGCGAAGGCCAAAGGGCCCTTAGGCCTCGCTTCCATGCAACTTCTGGTTTTTTCCTAAATCAGCACATTCAGTAGAAATCTTGTCAAATACATGTCTGTACAACATATTTGAAACTTATCTCAGCAAATTTATCTTGAAACTTCGTCACTGAAACGTGGAAACAACGTCCCAAAACTACCAGGCGTAGATTATGTTGCCAAAAACTGGGCACTAGCCATGATGTTAAAGGCTTTGCCATTGGTTCATTTCTGGAGCATATTGTTGTTGAGAGAGCAAATGATGACCTCTGTTAGAAAAACGTTTAAAATGCTGGTCTGATCAGTGCAAAACCGATTGATTTCTAGCAAATTTTTCCTGAAAATAACCACAAAATCGGCCGTTTTTCCTGATTGCTTTTCGCAAAGTTTGCACCTAAAATTCCTATGAAATTAGCTGATTTTTCTATGAATTTGTTCCTAAAAATCCAGCGAAAATCCATCAGATTTGACAATACCATGGATAGAAGTCAGTATAAATTTGGAGGTAAACTGGCTTTGTTTATGCGATTTGGCACATTTTTTTATGATGAAAGCAAAGCAAGATAATATGAAATGTTTGTGTCAACTTTACTCTTTTAATTTATATCTAAAATATAGAGAAATCTGGTCGCCACTTCGGCGACTAAACCAGAATTTTTAGTCACCAAGGAGAAAAATGTTAGTCGCATTGGCAACCGTATCAGTTGCAATTTCGAGCCCTGAAACGTTAAAATTTGCTGCCATTTTGGCACACTATTCAACTCAGTCTTCTCTCAGAGTATGACATCATATTACATACTTTAAGGAACCTGTGACTTTATCAACAGGAAAACATTAAGGGTTCTGGTAAGTTTCTTCTCGTAAAAGTTTACTTTATCCTGTGGAAAGGTTCAATGTAAAGATTCAATCCTTACTTGTAATCGATCTTTTTGGTATACAGCTGGTGAAGGCAAGGTAACGCGAGTTCCTTAATTTACGTCACATGATGTCATATGCGAGCCTGCTAGTTTGCGTGATCAACGGGGTGGATGTACCACAAAAATGTAGATATCAAAAATTTGCAAAAAAATCGCGTTTTGTTCAAATCGCAAAATATTTTCACAGAGGTTACTCTAATAAGGTATAGTTTCAGATAAGAAAATAAAAAAAATTAGGTGATGGACACTTTAACAGTCTTGGGACTGTTCTGTTATTGCCACTTTGTGATCAGGCAAGTTTGGACCTGACCGATCAAAAATTCCTGGATCCGCCCCTGATATTTCCTTACATCTTCTTTTGGCAAGAAAAGAGAACTCTCCCAGCATGGAGACTGAACCAAAGGTAAAAACTATCCCAAAGATAGATAGTCTTACACGTGTATCCGAGGCTCTGTAGTGGCAGCATTATTTTTATCAAGGAAAGCATAACAAGGGCCATGGTCGTGGCGAAATGCTAAGATTTAACTGACCTCTGATAAGTTAACTTCGGCCGCCAACTGTCACGCGTGGTGTTGTACTTCCCGCCACCGTCCAATATCTGTTCAAAACAAATTACATTATCGCAGCATTTGAAACTCACAACATCAAACAAAATACTTTCAACAAGTTCAGCAATATATTCTGTGTATAGTTCTTACCTTCTACAGTTGTACAAAAGCCAAGCATCAGTAAACGATACGTTGCAAAAACTCGACAATAAAATGAGTCACATGCTCGGCTGCTCAGCGTTTTAGCTGGGGTGCACATGCCCACATGAGATCGAGGCAAATAAGGTCCTAGTCCTTAGGCCCTCGTGGCTCCTGCAGTGGCTGGTGAGTGGCTGGTAGCAGTAGTCTGGGCCGGACCTCCTTGGTAGTAACAGCCAACTTGAGTTGAGTGCCGATTCTGCAGATTGCTGTCGTCTCCCCCCGAACAGGGAATTTGCGCTAGACAAAGTGAGAAGCAATTGATTTGAAAATGATTTTTCTTAACTTATTTCAACCTCAACTTCAACTTCAACTTTGTTCAATAAAAACATTTTCTCGCCTCATGTAAGGGAATGCTGGAAATCTTTTCTCGTGGAATCTGGAATCTTGGGCTTTGGAATCCGGAATACAACTCAAAGGATCCGGAATCCCACTAACGATTGGAATCCAGAATCCACGTTCCACTCACAAAGGCTGGAATCCAGTACCTGGAATCCGTAATCCGTGGTTTGGAATCCAGAATCCAAGACTGTCTTATATACCCTTACATGTGGCGACATTTTCACTGTGAAGAGTTTTTGCACTTAGCCTCGTTTTGAAAGTGAGACCTTACCGAAATTGACGTCAGCGGAGTAATCACTAGAAAATGTTTTAAAAAAAGAGGGACAAGCTATGAGTTGCTCTCACAATTTATTTTGCATTCAAACAAGTCACGTTTATTTAAGCAATAGACCTCACTTTCTATGGGTTTACCGGCGCGATAACCCACGCGGGATGTTGGGAGAACACGAGAAAAGCTTGTAAGGGACTGTGCAATAATTATCAGGAGGGGGGGCCTAAAACCAGATGGGGGGGCCTTAAGTTAAAATAATGGAAAGGAGGGGGGGCTCTACATTAGATTTCTCAAGTAAGTTGAGGGGGGGTCTTAATTAAATTTCACAAATTCGATAATGAATAAATAAACATTTTCCAAATAGACAGATGCCACTCCTTTGACTATCCATAATGTCTAAATATTGCATCAACATAAACACATGCTTTAACTTATTTAGAATGTCAACATATGATAGATTGAAACAATCGTTCATGCACAGAAGTCACAAACCACGTTGTGAGCTTTGCCAATAAAACATTTGGCATTTAAGAGGTCCCGCAGACATGCCAGGTCTGTTCTTGATTTAAACAGCGAGAGGGTTTCTAGGTCTACAGTTTCTAGCTGAGGAATGCCACATGCTTCTGTTTCATAGTTGCCATCAATGGGTTCACCTCTCAAAGACCGAAAAATTATACAGGTTCGGGTCCTACGGCTTTCTGAGGCAGCAATCCTCTTCTTCCCCCTTTTTTTCTTCTGGCCAATTATCTAATTCAATGGAAGAAGGCACCTGTCAACAAGAGAGCCACGATGTGTGGGAATGCCTTATTTCTGAAACTGCAGAGGCTGGAGGATGATCACGTGAGGCAAGGACATTACTACTTAGAATACCTCAAGTTCACGTGCGAGCCAACTTGTGGGTCCTGCGAGCACGAAGGTTGGTCTGCGGGGGTTCCTGGGAATTGGTTCCCTGTTCCTTCTCTCAGCAATACTACGCCGCGTACATACATTCCATCTGTTGTGCCAAGAGAGGAAATCGATAGCCTCCTGCCAAGCATCCAAGTTAAGCGATTGTTTGCCACTGGGAGGAGGGTCGACAGCAAAGAGGTGCAGAAATTGTGCGACGACTTTTTGATTGACGTGAATGCCTGTAATCACTTCATAGAGCACAAAAATTCCTTGCAATGAAAGCAAAAAAACGGGCAACGGAAAGGAACAAACTTCCAGACATTAATGGGTCCGACGAGGTTGAAGTCAATTCGCTGTCTGCAAGTAACCTGAAACTCTACCTAAAGGAACACGGTTTACCCGTCAGCGAAGGAAAAGTAGCACTCGTAGCTCGTGTTCTAGGTGCTGGGGAAGCTCAAGGTAAAGAAAACCCGGATGAGCAGCAATCTAGCAGTTCCGAAGACCAAGAAGATAATGAACAATCAGACGATTCAGAAATTGACGATTATGAAGAACAAAGTTTCGAGGTGCTCTTCATCCCTGACGACGCAGTGGAATGCGTTGCAGTACGGTGAATAAAGGTACGGGTTAGAGAGGGGGGGCACATCATAATTTTGAGAGAACGTGAGGGGGGGTCAGAGCTAATCTTGACGCTGCTGGAGGGGGGACCTATCTAATTTTTCCTTTGGTGAAGCTCATTTTAGGACCCCCCCTTCCTGATAATTATTGCACAGTCCCTAAATCACGAGCCGTCTGTACCCTTCCCATGGTCCCTTGCGGTTCATCACCAGTCACTCGCGTTTCGCGCTCGCCTCTGCCATGCGAAAAACGAAGGGCCTGAGAAGGAGGCTGCAACAAATGGGTATTTTCCTAAGGGGTTAACCCATGGTTTTGGTTAAAAAATCCAAAATTTTTTCAGTTTGTTTTTGAGTAAAAGAGGCCTAGAAATAAAAAGGAAAATGTGTTTTACGATATTCTGGAACGAAAAAACGCCTTTCTAGGCTATAAAAACAAGAAGTTCAAAAAGCCGAAAAATTGAGATTTTTCCAAAGAGGTTAACCCATGGTTTTGGTCAAAAAATGGCCATTTTTCCAACTTTTTTTTTTGGCAATACAGGCCAGGAAAATTTGTTTTACGATATAGGCTATAAGCTGTGGTTTAGAAAGAAAAGAAGGTTTTTATGATGGTAAAAATGTCAAGTTTGTAAAGTCCAAAAAATGGGTATTTTTCAAAGGGGTTAACCCAAGGTTTCGGTCAAAAAATCCAAAATTTTTTCTCGTTTGTTTTTGAGTAAAATGGGCTTTGAAATAATGTTAAGCTATGGTCTATAATGAAAAAAGGCTTTTCATGACGATAAAAGTGCGTATTTACTCAAAGTCTAAAAAATGGGCATTTTCCAAAGGGGTTAACCCATGGTTTTGGTCAAAAAATCCAAAATTTTTTTTAGTTTGTTTTTGAGCAAAATAGGCCTTGAAATAATGTTAAGCTATGGACTAGAAATAAAAATGCTTTTCATGACGATAAAAGTGTGAATTTTTTAAAGTCCAAAAAATGCGTATTTTCCAAAGGGGTTAACCCATGGTTTTTTTGTAAAAAAATCCAAAATTTTTTCTTGTTTTTTTTTCAGTAAAATAGGTTTAGAAATAATGTTAAACTCTGGTCTAGAGAGAAACTAAGCCTTTTAGAACAGTAAAAATGTTAATTTTGGAAAGTCTAAAAAATGGGTATTTTCCATAGGGGTTAACCCATGGTTTCGGCCAAAAACTCCAAAATTTTTTCTAGGTTATTTTTCCGTAAAATTGTCCTAAAAATAATGTTAAGCTATGGTTTAGAAAGAAAAGAAGCTTTTTATGATGATAAAAATGTAAACTTTGTAAAGTCCGAAAAAAAGATGGGTATTTTCCAAAGGAAAAGTATTTTCCGTCAAAAAATCCAAAATTTTTTGCTATTGTCTTTTTTTTTTAAATTAGACTTAGAAATAATGTTAAGCTTTGGTCTAAAGAGAAACAAAGCCTTTCAGAACAGTAAAAAATTTCAATTTT
The DNA here is from genome assembly GCA_964035705.1 of Porites rus. Classification (NCBI taxonomy): domain Eukaryota; kingdom Metazoa; phylum Cnidaria; class Anthozoa; order Scleractinia; family Poritidae; genus Porites; species Porites rus. Next base: position 21,674,419 of record OZ038005.1, read on the forward strand.
GTAAAGTCAAAAAAATGGGGTTTTTGCAAAGGGGTTAACGCATCGTTTCGGTCGAAAAATCCAAAATTTTTGCTACCTTGTTTTTTAGTACAATAAGCCTAGAAATACTGTTAAGCTCTTGTCTTGAAAGAAAAGAAGCTTTTTAGGACGATAAAAATGTCAATTTTGTAATGTCCGAAAAACGGGTATTTTCCAAAGGGGTTTACCCATCCATGGTTTCGGTCAAAAAGTCCAAAAATTTTTCTAGTTTCTTTTTGAGTAAAATAGTTCTAGAACTAATGTTAAGCTATGGTCTAGAAAGAAAAGAAGCTTTTCAAGACGATAAAAATGTCTTTCGTAAAGGCCAAAATTGGGTATTTTCCAATGAGGTCAAACCATGGTTTCAGTAAAAAAAAAACCAAGATTTTTTTCTAGTTTGATTTTGAGTAAAGCAGGCGTTGAAGTAATGTCTAGTGATGTTCTAGCTAGGGAACAAGCTTTTCAGATGTGTTAACATATGGTTAACATTTAACATTCATTTTAAACGTGAACATAGATCAGTGATTGATGACTTTTGAATTGGTAAATTTTAATTAGAGTGTTTGGTACAAAAAATTTCTCGCAATAAATGACTATTTCATATCTCTGAATTATTGTTTGGAAATGGTTGGTACATATCCTGTTGTATATACAAAGGCCTATATATCTACATACTGCTTTTACATCTGATTTGAGAATTTAAAACACAGTGAGCAAAGCGCACTGGTTAAGTGGGGCTTCTGGGTACTAGAATTACTTAAGAATTTTATGGACAAATCCTGCACAAACCTGCAAAAGTGCTGTGCAGTCTTCACACCAAGTCTATGCCTCCTCAACTACTTATGCAACAAATATTGTGGAACTGTTTCATTTTTTATAGAGCGAAGATTTCCATAACTCTTTAAGGTATTTAATTCGAAGTCAAAATTCCATTTCATTTTAAATGCTGTAAGGAAATTTGACTTGAAAGTGGTACTGTAAGGGGTTACTTTGAACTGTCGCATCACAGTTTTTGAGTTTAGATGTAAAGTTTTCCAGGCCAGTACTGAGGCTTAAAAGAGAGTTTTCTGGATTGGTTTTAGTGCACATGTCAGAGTTTTGAAGGAGATGCAATCATCCTCGCGGTCTCCTCTTCATTCTCCGCGCAGCTTTTCTACCAAGCCTTTGCGCCCGTAAATGCTTTCACCGGTCACGAAGGCTTCTGAAAAACTCACGCGTGAGATACGTAAAAGTATGGCATAAATGAGTGGCCTGCAAAACACGATTATACAAGATAAACTATCCACAGTCAATTTTTGACTGGCCAGCAGTCAGCGTATCATGACACACCCATCAAGGGCACGTTAAATGATATTCGAGTGACGTCACTGTCATCGTCATCTTGTATCCCCAGTTCTCCTCTTCTTCCGGTCTTTCGTAGCAAGTGAGAGTATCCCTGTGGTTGCTCACGTGATTGGGTGCGGCGGTTGTCCTTAAGGAACTGGTGTCTCAGATGAACATTTTCCACGTGAAAGTTTTCTGGTAGCAATTGTTTTGGTTTTGGGGTCACGTGACGTAAGTAGCCGCGTTTCTCAGCAGGAAGTTTGTAGTCTGGTGGGGGGATGTAAGGCTGAAAAAGAATCACAGAATCATAAAAAAAGTTGAAGTATATTGAGTTTTACTCTTCATCCGTAGAAATATAACACCATAAAACTGGAACTAAGACGGTTAAATTAAGCATTTTTTACTTTCACTATCATACTACGGTGTTGGAAGTAACCAAACTTCTTTATCTTGACGAGTGAACCAATATAAATGACCTTCTTCTTTCAGTCAACAGATCAAATGAACCATTACCCCATCCTAACGAAAGTTCAATCATAAGATGAAGACACTAGTGAAATTACTGCCGCTCCATTCTATTCTGTTTTCAAGGTACTCAGATACTTACCAACTGCGACGAAGGATCTAATTTAGCAGGTATCGTCGCTGTTTCAGGTTTAACTGGCCCGTCATCTTTTTGAGCAGCCAAAGCCAGTCTAACCAGATCAGCCTGATTTTGAGGTTCCTTTTGTTTGGGTGGAACTGGTTTTGGAGATAAAATGGTTGCTGCTGAAGGCCTGTGTGGGATTTTCTCTGTTACTATTTTTGGTTTCCACTCGCTGCTGTTTTTCTTTTTTAACACAGGCTTTGGTTGTTGTGGTTTTTCTTGATTCTCAAAAAAATTCCTACAAGCAATGGAACATTATTGTATTAATAGATCTTCAGTGCAGTTTTATGACCATTAATTTATACATATCTTTGTTTTTTTTGTACCTGGCCTTTGCTACTGAAGGTGTTGCTCTTTCCTCGCCTCCTTCAGAATTTCTCACTTCATCTGTATTTCCTTCAACAATAGATAACATTTCTCGAATACGACGTTCTTGATCTAAAAAAGGCAATGCAGCAGCAAAAGATTTCTTCAGTGAGAAAAAATCAGTGGTCATCGATCCATCGATGGGCTTTTCCATATATTAACAATTATGAAATCAACAGGTGTCTCAATGACATGTTTCTGTTGGTAAAGAGGTCGAGCCCTATTAGGCACCATTCAAGTAGTTTTGGACAACTTTCTTGAGATGTAGCCTATGAAAAGCAAGAACGCGGCCGTTTTTAAACAAAACTAGAAAGGTTTGACCATGGAAACGTTTTTTTTGGTCTTTTTTTGAGGTTTTAAATAGATCAAGCCGTATAAAACTGAAAAGTAGCCTCCCCGCAGACGTCCTTTGGGGTTCGTTTGTCACGCCTTCATTTCTCCCCGAACCCCACAGGACGTCTGCGGGGAGGCTAACTGAAAAGGTGCCCGTTTAAAATGCTGACTGAGAGACTTCTTATCTGAAGTTATATTTCAGGTAATTAGATTCTAATATCAACACTTTACCTTTCGATTCTTTTTTCAGTCTGTCAGCGTCCTACAAATGTAAACAACAGTGTCAGAATATGTTAAAATGTTCAGAGTTGTACTGTTTTTACTATGTAGGAGTGATGCGTGACATGGGAAGATACATTGAGGAATATGGGAAGAGCGTTGCGTGACGCGCCATATTCTGGCTGCTGCGAAAGACCATCCTTTTGTTGCGGAGAATTCTTTATGTTCTTAGCAAAATGAGGATAAAACTTACTGTGAAATGTTTTAAGTACGTTTCGTCGCCGGCGGACCAGATTTCCTTCCTGTGAAATAAAATTATAGATCAGTGTTACAAGAGAGCCAACAATAAAACACTACATCGACCATTCAGAGCTCCTAACCAGATTCCGGACAAATTTTACGTCATCAATAAGGAATTTCTGTCGCTGAGGCGCAGACATCCCTCCTGACGAAACGTCCGAAATGGCGAGGAGCGAAGACAGATGGCTGTTTTGCAAGCTAATACAGTCTATGGTGATATTTTTTTTTTTGAAAGGAGGACAGGATACATGACAACTGCCCCTGACCTCGGATTCGAGTCGTTATAATTTAAATCACTGATTGGAACCCACGCAAACATGAAAAGCAGATCTGAAGACACCTTGTTTTGAGGACAAGAAAAGAGGCCCTGGAAAGTGAGAGAAAAAAATATTATATCTACAGACCTGTAGCTGCGGTCTTTGCGAGGTGAAACTCTACTGTGTATCTCAGCTAAAACAATCTCTCCTAAAGAAGGGTAACAATGTGTTAGCGAGCGAGACACCCCGGTGTCTGACATTTAAACAAAAAACTTTGGCAGTACTTTTGTATGGCACCATTTATTTTTCAATATCTTACAAAGTTAAATTGGGGATTCTTGAAAACTGATGGAGCACACTTTTGAGAGAAAAGACTTAAAAGATGGAGGGCGGGGACGGGAAGAGACGGGATGGGACTTGAGAGTTTCTGAGTTAGCGGCCGTGATGAGCTCTTATGTGAATATCTCCACATATTACGTTTATTCAGTTCAAGAAATCGTCCATGTTTCGAGATCGTGTGATCGCAGGTTTAGTGCACTTCGCATTAGTATTCTCAATGATATTCTATATATAAGCCTCAATTGCAAGCTAGTCTTAGTTCACAATAGATAACCCGAACATGCTTTATTACGTCACTACCCGTTGTTTTCTGGGTGAACCCCTTAGGGCAACCACATTCATAGCGAGCCCCCTTCCCGACACCTACATATGAAAATCGTTCCTCTACGGGGCAAAAATCCCCCCTCCACCAGAAAATCGCATGCAGTAAAGATATTAGAGAACTATAGCAAAGCGTTTCTGAACAATGCACGTCAACCAGAAGTGAGGTCATTTCAAAAAACCTTGACGCTACCTAATTTGCATTGGTAGCGTCAAGGTTTTGTATTGCTTAGAGTCTTCACTCTGATATACAGACGAGTTGCCCTACAATTTGGGCAAAACCACCGCCCAAGAATTAAAAAATCCACTTCCGGTTGACACCTTTTCTTGACTCATTATTACGCTGATTTAGCAACAAAACGGGAACATCAATTGACGACGGCGCGCGCAAATCAAACAACTGGCCAATGGCAGAGCGGCAAATTGGGCACCGGAAGTCGTGTTTAGTCCTTTTCGCGCGCTTTCCCGTCGTCAACTGACGTTCTCGTCCTGTTGAAAAATCTGCCTATTAACTTACTAGGACGAACTTCAAAGCTGCTCACAGCAGCAGGAACTTCATTAGCTGGTTGTGTGTCCTTTTGTAGCTGTCCTTTTTGATGGGAAGTAGGAAGTACTTGTACTCTGGTTGATGGATTCTGTGATAACCAGAAGGGCAGGTTACAAGAATACAGTGAAAAAGCGTTGCACCTCTTTAGCTAGAACCTTGTTTGAAAACCGACTTAACTCGGCTCCATTCTACCCGTGTGTGTGTTGTCAGTTGGCAGTAATAAACGCTCGTTTTCTGATTGATGGCTATGAATTGCTGAAAGTCTGTATGCCATTGAATTTATGACCTTGTATTTGCTTACCGTTATAAACACTGACAACGTCAACATCGAGAAAGAAACAGTGTCAGGAAGATGAAGGAACTTAAAATTTGGCCATTTTTATAATATCAAGAATCAAAAGTGTATCCCTTACCTGAGTTGGTTCATCAGACGTCTGATACTGATGTGATTTGGTGTGCTCTAACAACTCATGCCATGACGAGTTCACCTAAGAACAACAAAACCACGGTCAACCAATATAAGCCAAATACTGACAATTATTGAGCACATGAACATCATCCTTAACAGAAATGTACCAACCTCCCTGAGACAAACGTGTTTTAATCTAACGCAGATGGGTGTGACCGCAAACTGTAAATCATTTAGGATTTCTTGAGAACTCAATTAAACGTGTCCGTGTGTACCAGATAGAATTTGAAAGTGGACATGTTGGAGTTGTGGGGAGTGGGAAATCGGAGTACCCAGAATACACGCCGGGATTTGAACCCGGGCCACACTGGTAAGAGATGAGTGCTGTCATCACTGCGCCATCCTTATTACCCTCGACGCATAGTCCTCGTTGATCATTTTAATGACAAGTTTAAATGATAAACAATACATATACATTACAGGGTTCTCAAAATGCACCGGCAACCGGCGCTATCACCGGCTACTTTAAAAAATTTTGCCGCCTGTCAATTCTTAGAAAGAAGACGAAAAAATGGACCATTGAAACAGTTGTACAAAAAAAAAAACTGTTCTAATCATGATCTATACATTCTTTTTTGTGAAGCACCTAATCTCCCTGGGAAACACATATTCCTAGTGGTATGTGTTCCCCTACCTGGGAAACACATATCCCTAGTGATATGTGTTATCCCACCTGAAAAACACATATCCCTAGTTGTATGTGTTCCCCACCTGGGAAACACATATCCCTAGTGATACGTGTTCCCCCACCTGGGACACACGTATCCCTAGTGATATGTGTTCCCCCGCCTGGGAAACACGTATCTCTAGTGATATGTGTTCCCCCACCTGGGAAACACATATCCCTAGTGATATGTGTTCCCCCACCTAGGAAACACGTATCCCTAGTGGTATGTGTTCCCCCACCTGGGAAACACATATCCCTAGTGATATGTGTTCCCCTACCTGGGAAACACATATCCCTAGTGATATCTGTTCCCCCACCTGGGAAACACGTATCCCTAGTGATATGTGTTCCCCCACCTGGGAAACACGTATCCTTAGTGATATGTGTTCCCCCACCTGGAAAACACATATCCCTAGTGATATGTGTTCCCCTACCTGGGAAACACATATCCCTAGTGATATGTGTTCCCCACCTGGGAAACACGTATCCCTACTGATATGTGTTCCCCCACCGGGGAAACACGTATCCTTAGTGATATGTGTTCCCTCACCTGGGAAAAACGTACCCCTAGTGATATGTGTTCCCCCACCTGGGAAACACATATCCCTAGTGATATGTATTCCCCTACCTGGGAAACACATATCCCTTGTGATATGTGTTCCCCCACCTGGGAAACACGTATCCCTAGTGATATGTGTTTCCCCACCTGGGAAACACGTATCCCTAGTGATATGTGTTCCCCCACCTGGGAAACACGTATCCCTAGTGATATGTGTTCCCCCACCTGGGAAACACGTATCCCTTGTGATATGTGTTCCCCCAGCTGGGAAACACATATCCCTAGTGATATGTGTTCCCCCACCTGGGAAACACGTATACCTAGTGATATGTGTTCCCCCACCTGGGAAACGCGTATCCCTAGTGATATGTGTTCCCCCACCTGGGAAACACGTATCCCTAGTGATATGTGTTCCCCTACCTGGGAAACACATATCCCTAGTGATATGTGTTCCCCCACCTGGGAAACACATATCCCTTGCTATATGTGTTCCCCCACCTGGGAAACACGTATCCCTAGTGATATGCGTTCCCCCACCTGGGAAACGCGTATCCCTAGTGATATGTGTTCCCCCAGCTGGGAAACGCGTATCCCTAGTGATATGTGTTCCCCCACCTGGGAAACACATATCCCTAGTGATATGTGTTCTTCTACCTGGGAAACACATATCCCTAGTGATATGTGTTCCCCCACCTGGGAAACACATATCCTTAGTGATATGTGTTCCCCTACCTGGGAAACACATATCCCTAGTGATATGTGTTCCCTCATATGGGAAACACGTATTCCTAGTGATATGTGTTCCCCCACCTGGGAAACACGTATCCCTAGTGATATGTGTTCCCCCACCTGGGAAACACATATCTCTAGTGATATGTGTTCGCCTTCCTGGAAAACACATATCCCTAGTGATATGCGTTCCCCCACCTGGGAAACGCGTATCCCTAGTGATATGTGTTCCCCCAGCTGGGAAACACGTATCCCTAGTGATATGTGTTCCCCCAGCTGGGAAACACATATCCCTAGTGATATGTGTTCTTCTACCTGGGAAACACATATCCCTAGTGATATGTGTTCCCCCACCTGGGAAACACGTATCCCTAGTGATATGTGTTCCCCCACCTGGGAAACACGTATCCCTAGTGATATGTGTTCCCCCACCTGGGAAACGCGTATCCCTAGTGATATGTGTTCCCCCACCTGGGAAACACGTATCCCTTGTGATATGTGTTCCCCCAGCTGGGAAACACATATCCCTAGTGATATGTGTTCCCCCACCTGGGAAACACGTATACCTAGTGATATGTGTTCCCCCACCTGGGAAACGCGTATCCCTAGCGATATGTGTTCCCCCACCTGGGAAACACGTATCACTAGTGATATGTGTTCCCCTACCTGGGCACACATATCCCTAGCGATATGTGTTCCCCCACCTGGGAAACACGTATCCCTAGTGATATGTGTTCCCCCACCTAGGAAACACATATCTGTAGTGATATGTGTTCCCCCACCTGGGAAACACGTATCCCTAGTGATATGTGTTCCCCCACCTGGGAAACACGTATCCCTAGTGATATGTGTTCCCACATCTTGGAAACACATATCCCTAGTGATATGTGTTCCCCCACCTGGGAAACACGTATCTCTAGTGATATGTGTTCCCCCACCTGGGAAACACATATCCCTAGTGATATGTGTTCGCCTTCCTGGAAAACACATATCCCTAGTGATATGCGTTCCCCCACCTGGGAAACGCGTATCCCTAGTGATATGTGTTCCCCCAGCTGGGAAACACGTATCCCTAGTGATATGTGTTCCCCCAGCTGGGAAACACATATCCCTAGTGATATGTGTTCTTCTACCTGGGAAACACATATCCCTAGTGATATGTGTTCCCCCACCTGGGAAACACGTATCCCTAGTGATATGTGTTCCCCCACCTGGGAAACACGTATCCCTAGTGATATGTGTTCCCCCACCTGGGAAACGCGTATCCCTAGTGATATGTGTTCCCCCACCTGGGAAACACATATCCCTTGTGATATGTGTTCCCCCAGCTGGGAAACACATATCCCTAGTGATATGTGTTCCCCCACCTGGGAAACACGTATACCTAGTGATATGTGTTCCCCCACCTGGGAAACGCGTATCCCTAGCGATATGTGTTCCCCCACCTGGGAAACACGTATCACTAGTGATATGTGTTCCCCTACCTGGGCACACATATCCCTAGCGATATGTGTTCCCCCACCTGGGAAACACGTATCCCTAGTGATATGTGTTCCCCCACCTAGGAAACACATATCTGTAGTGATATGTGTTCCCCCACCTGGGAAACACGTATCCCTAGTGATATGTGTTCCCCTACCAGGGAAACACGTATCCCTAGTGATATGTGTTCCCACATCTTGGAAACACATATCCCTAGTGATATGTGTTCCCCCACCTGGGAAACACGTATCTCTAGTGATATGTGTTCCCCCACCTAGGAAACACATATCCGTAGTGATATGTGTTTCCCCACCTGGGAAACACGTATCCCTAGTGATATGTGTTCCCCTACCTGGGAAACACGTATCCCTAGTGATATGTGTTCCCACACCTAGAAAACACATATCCCTAGTGATAGGGAGGTAGGGTTAGGGGTAGTGTTGGAGGAGGTCGGATCGGTGCTGCCCACCTGTTGAATGAAGTAAATCATTTGTGTTTCTTGTTGTGAAGCAAGTGCTTTCTCTTCTTGTCTTGTTAAAATGTTTTGTTTGGCTGCTGGCCAGAAATCTTCCCGTTCGTACCGTCTCCCTTCTACAAAAGAGAAAACATAACTTAGAATGAACTTTAAGAGAAAAGGCAGCAACGAAAATACAAAGTAAACAAACCTCTGATAACGATAGGATTCATTTTGAGATCCACCTGTAAAAGGTAAAGAGATAGAATAGTTACGGTTATAAATCAAAACTCTTGGAATACTATTCCATAATAAGAGTCATGTACCTTAAAGGCCCCTGCAAACGGATGGAATATTGTTGGCCAACAACTCTAAACATGTTGCGTCCGTTTGCAACCATGTTGTTGGGAGTTTTTGTAAGATAACAGCAGAAACTCGTTACTTTTGCACAAAGATAAAATAAAACTACACAGCTAATTCAAAAAACACAACTCGTACACTTTTGTGTCCTTTTTGTGCTCTCAGCATTGAATCTGATGAATCTTCGACCTGAAAACAAGAAAAAGAATACGTCAATTGTGTTTATACAACCTTTCGTCGTTCTTGACAAAAAATAAGTTAACAACAACAACAATAAACTTTATTAATAATCAGATAATACAACAGAAGCACTGCCCGCAGCTGACAAGGGTATTCGAGGCGGGACAGTGAAATTAATAAGATAGGTCGAGAATGATAAAATTTTTTAAGATAGAATAATAATTAATAAGGTAGGCGGAGAAACGTTTCTTGCCTGCTGTAAAAAGTAAATCATTTTTGTTTCCATTTTCTCTGCCTTTAGCTTCAGCTTTGCAATATCCTGGCGTTCTTTGTAACCGCGATAAGCTGTAAAATTTTACAGGAACAAATATGACTTGTAAATAACATATTCTGTGGTAATTTCAGTGCTCAGTCATAGATACAGCATTTGGGGACACATAAAACAAAGTGACAATGAAAATAGTGACATGTTCATGAACTCTCTGACTGACTCACAGTTAATGGAAGTTTGTGACGTTAAATTACTTGCTCGTCTGAAAGATCAGATCATATGTCTGAGAGGAAGATAAATTTAACGATTGACTGACAGACAGACATACTGACTGACCAACTGACAGCCAAGCTAAATGAAGATTGGCTAACTGGTCAACTTATTACTCACCACTATGGAGTCATAAAAAGTTAATTCTCTTACCAGACTGAATCGTAAGAGCTGCTCCTTCTTTGGCTTCTGTTAAGAACCAAAAAAATGCAATAATTCAAAATATAATCGAGGAACTGACAGAAAGCAACGACGTCAAAATGTAGTAAAAGAAATCACGTGACACTAATTGTTATTTCCTTAGCTTCCTTATATCTTACTCTTTCTCTCCACTGACATTTTCTGTTCAGACAAATTTCGTCTGACGTTGTGTCCACGATAAGCTAAAAAATAAAAAGACAAAACATGACTTCAACGAGCACGTCTGACTGAACAGATTCCCTTGTACAATGGTAGAACGATGTAACCATAACAAAACAACAAACTAACAAAAAGAAACGGAAAGTTATTTTCTATCTCTCTCAGGATAAAATTACCTAAACAAGTTCGTGTTCTCATGTAGGTGACAGAAAATCTTTAACTTCAAAAAAATTATTTCAGCCTGCTACCTTGTTTTCTCTCTACTTTGCTTTCTCTCATAACCTCACCTTATGAATGTAAATATAAAACTGCGAGGTATCTAGATCGTTCTGTTGCGACAACGTATTTTTTCTTCCGCTATGCTCAAAGCCTTTCCGGAGTTACAGCTCATTTTAGACTTAGAGCGGTTTTCATTTGAGTGTCGAAAAGTAATTGGTTTTGCACTTTCTACACGATGCGATTGGCTTAAAAGATTCGCGCCACCTTTTCATCCAATCAGAAGTAAAACCAAAGCCAATTGTGACGCGCTCGCATGCATTTTCCCGCGCTTTGCGTCAGTCACATGTAATTACTTCGAGTTTTGATTGGTTCAATGTATTGTCTGTGTCCTATGTGATTGGCCAGAGTAATTACTTTGGTTTTGGTTTTACGACACTCAAACGAAAACCACTCTAGTGAAAGTCTGATATAGAATGTGAGAGAGTGACTGACTGTTTTACCCTTGGTTCAGCCTCAATGCACTTGCCACTACGAATAATCCTCGACCAAAGGAGTAACATATATCAAGAAATTTTCTCATCAGTATCGGATTTTCTCGCAACTGTATGCACTTCGTATAGCGTTCTACTGGGTAGGTCAGCAGATCCAGTTAGCCCTCTCGACATGCGAGACTCATTCGGAAGGGACGTGTTTCACGGACGAATTAACAAAAACAGTCTTTTCTTTTTAACTCTCAAAACTAGAAGCATAAAAGAAAAAGACAAAGAGGTACCATGTAGATCTGCCGTTGGCCTTTCTTGCAGTTTTAAAGTTTCCACCAGATATAAATCTTCGATTATATTGTTCCAAACAAGCGAGTTTCGGATTACAAACTTGAGTCCGTAAAAAAAGTCTTACGGTGTTTTCCTCCGATGATAAAATTTCTAGAAAACTCTGTATAAACAATAAACTACGGTAGTAAGAGGTAGAAAACCTTATGTACTATGAGCAACATGAATGTTTTGTGCAACCTTGCCTAGCGCAGAATGACGTCTGCAAAATTTCATATTTTTCTTTTTGACATTTAAACCACAACTTGTATATTACTGTATCTTAAGATACAACCTTTTCGCGTGGCTATTCACTGTAAACTTCCTAAATGATCATTTTGATCTGCTACTGTTTGGTTCAAGATACCTCTGAAAATTCAGTCTGGTTCGCGTTATTTTTGGTTTTTTGATTGATGTTTTTTTTTTACTGACAAAAACCGCTTGTGAAACATTCTTTCTGACCTATTCCCTTGCAAACAGCCAGATTTATCTGTAATAACGTAATATGCATTTACCTGCTTGAATGATTGCAGCACTCTTGTTCCTAAGATGACGCTGGTGTAAGTAACGTTTCCTTGCAAGATATCCACGCACCACTGCAAGACAGACAGTCACCAACTGAGTCACCAGCAAATAAAATACACTATAGATGTTTTCTTACTTAAACCTCAATGCACTGCATCTTAAATGATGATCGCGGAACTTTCACTTCTGGCCGATTATAGAGCTGCCGAAAATAGACGAGCCAATAAAAATACGAATAAAAATACGTCCGAAATACCCTGGGCAACCAATTATTTAAAATGTTCCACTCAATTACACGATAGAGCCGAATAAATTAAACGAAAGACTGCCATTTTTTTTAAAAAGGAAAAAGAACGAAAGTTCTTACCAGCCTGTATTTTGAAAACACTCCTCGACTTTCTTTTCTGCTGAATGTGGAACCATTTTACCCACCACATGTACTTTCTTCGTTGAACAAGTCGGCGGTAAGCTGCAAAGCATAATATTGGCTTAAACTAAAAATATGGTAACAGGGCCCTGTAAATAAGGACGCATTTTTTTGTTACCTTCTTGTAGCACATGATAAGATTAAAGACTACTTAACTTAACTAACCATTCTTTAAAAAAATATTTTCCCGCTTCCTAGAAAAGATAAAAGTTACTGGTGATTCGACTCAAGGCTGGTTTCTCCGCAAGCGCTTAGTACTAACTTCATTCATGCTTTAACTCATTTGCCAGGTTGATTGTCTCAACTTTTCACTATCGCTTACCTCTTTGAATAACCAAGGCGGCTGATGTTCTCTCTTTCAATTCCAGCAGATACTGTTTTCGGGCGAGGTAACCGCGGGCGTCTGCAAAAAAACAACGCCACAAAATGTTTTATTGCTGACAAACATTCACACTCTGCCTGGGAATTTCATCCTGCATTCAAAATGCTACCACATGTACTTGGTCCATACTCTTATTACTGAGCAGTACAAAATGAGATATTCATTTGAACACCACCTGTGAGTGAAATCCTAAAGTTACACCAATAAATCGGAAAACAGAAAACGCATTTCGCTCATAACCTTCCGGGGCAACTTTGACGACAAAATTAAGTGAAAATTAGCTGCCCTAGGCCTCTTAGAGGAGGCGTGCAATACGAACTTTCCTCCGTTTATAGTCTGAGTGGTTAGAAATGTTCACTGGTAAAATTACACTTACATTTCTGAATAACAGTTGAAGCATAACGTCTTTTCATCTTTAATTTTTCAAACCTTCTTCGTACTATCCAGGCTCTGATGACTAAAGAAAAACAAATCTATCGTTAGACTGCACAGAGAGTAAAACTAGCAGCTGATTGTGTGTATGATTTTTATTAGTTCTTTACAAAGGGGAAGCAATCGGAAATTGCCCGAACTTTCAGTGGTCACCAGACTAGGTTTACAAAGGTACACTTGTTGATGCAAAGTTTCCAAGCTAGGGAAAGAAAATCTAAGATCTGTCAATACCCCTTATCTGCTTGAAGTTGAAGGCAATATGCACCGCCACTTCTTTTGCTATCCCTTGGATCAAGTAAACTATAAATGTGATGACTGATGTTGTGACTTAATTAGGCTATGTTCATACTTACTGCAGCGCATCGGCACAAACTGGTCTAATATGTAACTATGGATACATAAATGATGTGTTCACATTATTGCCTGGTGAGCATCCTACTCTTGAAGTGTGAGCAATTGAGTGTGAACATACGTCGAAGCTAAATTAATTGATACATACCTTTCTGCAGAATGACGATCTTCCTTCGATACATTTCAAGACGATGAGCGAGTTCTTCTACGTGATAATACTTGAGAAAAACCTTGGTTCTTCCTATCACCCAGTTCTTTAACTTGCAGTGTTTTAAAATTACACGACAGGACGTAGCATCACTGGGGATTTTCTTGTAAAGAGGGTATACAAGCACTTGGTATCTGCGAGAAATAAAGATAAAAAACGAGTAAGACATGTGTGACTTTGTCTATTGAGGGCGCAGGAGTAGGCCATTTCCGGGTTGCCTCAAGCCTCTGTTTCAAAGCGAGGCTAAGTGCGCAGCCATAGATATAAAAATGATTGTTTATTCTCATGCAGATAAAACTCATTTCCACACGAAAAAGTTAGCTCTTAGCTTCTCGTTTTAAAGGTGAGAGTTTTTAAAACTCGGAAATGGCCAATTTAGTTTGCCATAATGATATCAGAAATATACAATAGCCTGTTTCAAGCGTTTAGATTGTAGGGACAGCGCGCGCAAGGAGTCGGACTTCGCGCCACACTTCTATATCTCTGACGTGAAGCTGAACGGTTGGAACAGGTTAACATGACAAGAATTAACTACCGCGTATCCTCAATAACTGGTTCATTGAAACTCTTCTCCCTCCCCGCCCCCCTTTACATTCAGAAATAAACAAACCTTTTAACAAACTCCGCAAACGTTATTCTCTCCGAGTATCCCTGAAAACAAGTTAAAAAGATAACAACATTATTTTAGACGGAGCAAGTTCAAAATCACTACGTAAATCTTGCGACTGACCAGCGGATGAAGCTCATAAAGTTCATCGCGTGTTAGAGAAGGCCTGCAGGTTATACTTGTTAGAAACTACCAAGCATGGTCCAACCGGGGTCGATAGACACTCTATGCCGCATGCGTGTTTTTATAGAACAGCTAAGATCTCACAAGAATGAGAAACAAGCAGACATTTGGCGACGCTACCACTGGTTTCCCCGCGAAATGACGTCTGAGAAACAGCTGCAGAAATTCCATACTGATGGCGTGTCACTACCCAGATCTAGGTAAAGCTTCCTATTGGCCGAAGCAAAATTCCTCTCGCTGCACAACCAATCATAGCACTAACCAGATCTGGGTAGTGACAAGCCATCGGTATGGAATTTATGCGCTCATTTCTAAGACGTCATTTCGCGGGGAAACCAGTGGTAGCGTCGCCAAATGTCGGCTGTTTTCTAAGGCTAAAAACTCACGCTATGTTGTGGTGTATTCAGTCACTGACCTGTCTACGGATTCTTGTAGTTTCCAGCACTCCTGTATACTTCAGCTGAGTCTGAACTTTTTCCTGGTCAAATTTGCCAGGAATCATCTGCTCATTTGGTCGAATGCACCTTTAAAAAATAATTCGATTTTAAATGTGTCAAGGAGTTACACTGAGCGATCACACTTTTACAGCGGGGATTCACACAACTTACCTCACAAAATGAGATTCTGTTGGGAGTAACTTAGCCAAAAGATCTCGTAAAGAACACTACAGACAGCAAAGGAAAAAAAACAGTTAAAGGAGGAACGAAGACCTTTCAGAGACAACCTTAAATCTTACACCAGCTCCTATAAGCTCAAATCTGTTCGTATTTTGAGCGGCGCTAAAAAATTCGATCACATAACTCCTTTGCTAAAAGACTTGCGCTGGCTACCAATCAGGCAACAACTTTATTTTCGTTTTGCAGTTCTGGTTTTTAAGTGCATGACGAGTTGTGCTCCGGAGTATTTGACATCAAAGCTCGTTGGAAGATCCGCCGTATCGACAAGGAATACGAGAAATTCTCAACTTTTGAACATACCACTCTTCCGCACTGCCAGCGGCCAAAGGACCTTTCAATATAGAGCAACCTCTCTCTGGAATGAGTTGCAGCCTGCGCTCAAACTTAGCCCATCCGTGACGGAATTCAAGTGTTTACTCAGGCAAAAGCTTCTTAATGACTGCTTTATTTAATTAATTTAATTAATTTTATTGACCTTTGTCTTCTTTTATCATTGTTATATTCTTATTGTCATGTACTTGGTTTATAATTTTGTAATGTAAAATTGACTCTGAAAAGCCCCGTGGGGACGAGCCAATAAAGTATGTATGTATGTATGTAAAACGTCCTCTCTAACAACTTGTTCGGCCTCAAATGGCTTTCTCGCTCAAACGCAGCACGCATGGGTTCATGGGAATGATGCACTACACCCTTCCATGACATCACATGCGCTCTCTATTTTTTGACAGAGAGTACTAAGCGCCTTGGAAAGAAGTAGCTGATAAGTAATTGGTTTCATTTCTGCGAGCTTTTGCAAGACAACCTTACATTCATAATGGGCGTCTGTCATACTTACCCTAAAGTGAACAGAAACGGTTTGCTGCCATCTGGAGGTTGAAGCAGAGGAGAAGGGAAGCTTGGTCTCTGGCAAACTCAACAGGCCATTGATTTTCTACAGGAAAAAAAGAAGTACTGTGATGTCTTCAGTTGTTAAACTGCTAATATGGTAAAAACACAACATAAGATGCTCAATGATATCAGAATTTCACAAGTCTAATGTACTCAGTGGTAAAAACTGTACGACCGCTACATCAGTTACGGGTGGAAGCAATGGTACGTTCTTACATCACTTTTTAGCCAGTCAGAATAAAGCCAATACCAGTGATAACGTGTTCGTAAGAGTAGTACTAAAATGCTAAGTTTTACATCCAATGATTGACTGAATCGTTACCTACTGTAGAACAAATAACACGCATAACTCTAATGAACTGTCCTCTGTACCTTGTCTTTCTCGATATTCGTCGCTGGAGGCTGAGAACTGTTCTTCTTCGTTGTCACCCCTGTAGAGCAAACACATCACGATTAAATGCTACTTTCAACAAAGCTTGAACCATCAGAGAGATCAGCGATGACATCATCATGGGGGATAGCAACATTTCTGGGAATACTTACAACAGTCAAAATTTTGAACAGCCCCCCTCATTAAAAATGCAAAACATACTGAAGCTTTCATAAATGAACAGTAAAATCAGTTTTGACGACTTTAAGCAAGATGTTTTGCTAAGCATAAGACATTTTTTATGTGAAATGTCCGCGATATATAGTTACTAAAGGCAGTGGTTAAAATTCAAATGCGATGTCACATCTGAACTCGCCAAGGAAGGCCGAGAAGGGGACAAGTTAAAACTAGTTTTAGCCTCTGTTATTTTAGTTTCGCATACAAGACAATAAGTGACTCATAATCTGAGTGAGTAGCTGACAATCTGATTTATGTTTGCTATAAAGGAGAGTAGAGATTACAAAGCGTGTTCATTTAATCCTTACAACAGGGAAACAAGGCAAACTAGAAGAAGTGTTGTTAGTTTCACTGCAGATTTTCAACCAAGAACTCTCCTTATTGCTACTTTTCTGATTCCATGCCGTCTTACCAACACTCTTCCTCTTCCTAAGCACACCCCTAAGCCAGCTCTCCTTAGCTTTGTAGTCTGTTACAGCTTTGGTGGCTTCTGGGAAGGGCTTGTTCACCCTCCACCAATTGGGATTTAGTGTATGAGTGACATCATCATTTACGTGATGAGTAAGATCTGGGCCAGAGTGTGACAGAGAGAGAACACAATAACAGACTAAAGAAACAACTAGAACACAGATAAAAGAGTAGTGAAGAATAATGAAGTACAGCTTACTGCACAAGAACTCTGTTCACAACGTCGAGGAAACAGCAAAAGGGAAATGCCAAGAGAAGCAGCCTAAGTGTCCCGTGGGACTGAATCAGGGGAGCAGAGTTAGGCGTGTCACGTGAGAAAAGGCTCAAAAGATTAGCAATCCTTTTAAGTAATATGGGTCATTTCCGAGTTCCAAAAAGAGGTTAAGAGAAAAAACCTTTCTTGTGAAAATGAGTTTTATTGCATGAAAATAAAAAATCATTTCCATATCAATAGCTTTGCACATAACTTCGCATCGAAACAGAGGCTTGAGGCAATTAGAAATGGGTTATTGGAGTTTGACTCGGCATTGTACCAATAAACCAGAGTCAAGCGTGAGAAAAAAATTTGCAAACGTTTGCATTTTACATAACAACTGACCTGTTCTGGACAATGGATGCTGCATAAGGGTTCTTACAAGACGATTATCTGTTGACGAAAGCATAAACTATGAATGTACAGCGCTTTTAAACCTGCAACGCGTTTGAGCCACCTGCGTAAGCAGGTTGCTGTCGAGGTCTCACACAGGCTAACTGCTATGACATTAAACACAATATACTAGATGAAATGCAAAATACCCTTTAAGAAATTGAGAATCTGATTCCGTTAACTAGGGCGTTACGATTTATGCAGCTGACCCCTCATCAATCTGATTGTTTAAATCTGAAAAGGTACTTCATAGTACTTAAGTCAATGTAGCTATTAAAGTGAAAAGATACCAACCAGCACTGCTTTTGGTGCTATATAAAACTTTAGAGACCAAAGTCTTGTCCTTACCACTAGATCGAAGTACATGTATGATGTCAGTGGACAGAGTGTCACGGTTCTTTGCTAGGAAGTTGGTTGCATTATATTTCACCTAGGAAGTGGGCAAACATTAATAATATGCAAAGGTTAATAGGCCTGCATGGACCACAGCTCAGTGAACAATCGGCTGAGAGAAGAAATGATAGAGATGGAGAAGAATACAAGATTACATGGCTTGAGTGGTGTCACGGGAGGTTTGCACTACATTCCTACCCATGATGCCCTGCGTTCTATGTCTTCTTAATAACAATGGAGCCTGGGGACAAGGTTGTACTCGGCCCTCACATGGTACACTGTTACCATTCCCATAACACCACACTCGCCATGTAAGATAAAAGCCAAAGTAAATGTAACCCTAGAAACAAGGGGAGTGAATACAATTGAAGGGCAATAAAAGACAAAACAAAAGAAGCAATTAAAAGTAGTGAAGCCAGTACATACCCGCCCAGCATAGTGTACAATGACAAATGATGGGTACATGTCATTCTCTTTAGATCGCTCATAATGTGGACCCTCAATATTCTTGTGAAATTTCTCTGCAGATTATTGGATTAAGTGTGAATGTAACAACACTGGAATAGACATAGTATGTCTTGAAGTATAGTTTTTTCCATAGAATTACTGACCAGTGGAATCAACTACCGTTAGACATTCGTGTTTCTGATAATGTAAATATTTTTAAGTCTAGAGTTAAGAAATTTTTCCGTGATTTTTAAGTAGCTTTTATATTTCTGTATTTTCTGAAACTATTTTTTATTGTGTTTCTATATATATATATTTTTTTTTTTAGGTGATCTGTTTTTATATGGGGTCTAGGACTCCTTTACAGTTCATCCTTTGGTTTTTAATCCATAGATTGTAATAAATCATAAATCATAAATCAAAGTAACAACGTAAAGAGGACTTCAAACATACGTACCTACAAGAGTAAAGTCAGTTGCTTTGGGGAAGCGGCTTTCCTCATCTAGTAAAGCAAGTAGGCCGATGGGTTTCTAGCATGTTACAAAATAACAGTTTAGAGTTAAGAACTGTAAAGCAAAAGAAAAGTCAATACTCGAAACCGGAAACGTTTTTAATTGCTTCGCAGACCCCTTTTCTCTCGAAATTTTACGAGTGTTTTAAAACAAGAAAAAAATCAATAATAATATTTACTTCTTGAGCTCAGCCTTACCATTTTGTTTTCCCTTCCCCCTCAGCATAAGAGCAAACTAAGAATTGTATTATATGAAAATAAGCCTGCTGTACCTGAAGAAACATATCCAGAACAGGTCTATTGTCAGTAAATACAACTTGCTCAAGAGAAATTCCCTCAGAACGATACTCTTCCTAAATAAAACAAAAAACAACAGAATGGGTATTTTAATGGTGACAGCAGACACACTGTACGTACACCCCATTCGCCACTCAACTTTAGAAACAAGGAGGCTGCTGGAGCTGAAATGCATCCCACAATTGTTTCTGGTATTGTTGGCGACTAGGGATGTACAGATCAGCGATAAGCTACTTTTTCTCCCGTCCCTTCCAACAGTCCCAGAAGTCTTTGCCACGTTAACTCTGCCAAGTTTTTCTCCTCGTTCTAAAGTGGCGAAATGATGTTGCACTTTACAACTAAACAAAAGCACCGACTAGGATAATTTTCATTTACTTGTAGCAGTATTTACGGCACAATAGGTGATAGGGCATAGTGGAAAAAGCGGGACTTGAACTCAAGACTGCTGGACTTCAATTCCAATGCCTTTATCATCAGTAACTATGCACTGATTAAAAGGATCTAGCTAGAAACTAACATTTGGTCCAAGCACTCACCATTTCCCAAGAGAAGATTTGCTGGTTGAAGTAATACTGGATCTGTTCATTTGCGATGTTTATACAAAGCTGTTCAAATGAATTGCGCTTGAAATTTTCAAAGCCAAAAATATCCAGAATCCCAATTCTGTAGTCATTCTCCCTGAAAGAAACTTTTTGTCTTAAATGACGCATAACACAGTTCACAAACACAAAGTTTTATCTGGTCATTCCTTACTCATCTCAAAAACTGTTAAGAATTCCTAAAACTTTCCTCCTCTTTTCTTTGGGCAGAATTTGATATAGCTGGCCACACCCCCACTATAACATTTGAATACTTTCCAACACCTTTGGGGAAAATAGAAAATTTTGCTCTATGACTCGATTGCAAACTAGGTCTGTAATCAAGGCTAATGGAGGTAGACTTCCTTGTATTGTCCGTTTGTCTGAACTTAAGATGGTACTTGCAGTCATTACAGTTAATGAAAATATTGCACTTGAAGAGTCTCTTCTACAGGACAGTATCTTCACTTCCGAATGTACGATCAGGTAAGGGAGAAGTTTTTTGATTAAACATACGGTGTCAAACGTCTTTGGTCGATCCGCAGCAAAGCATTAATCCGGTGAACAATCCAGCTGAAGAGATTTCCATAGAGTGCCTGAAAAAAAAAAGAACAGTTGAAGTTCTGATGAATTTGGATTCAATTTGGGTGGAAAGATGCTTCAGCAAAATTTTACGCAAAGAACCACAAGGAACACCCACCCAGTTAAATGCAAGGCAAAGTTGAGGATAATAAAAAAGAGCACATGATATACCTTGGCCATTCCATCACGGTAATCGACAGCTTGATCAACAGAATTGTTTCTCACTATAGTCTCACCTGAAGGAACAAAATATAAAAATTCACTTTCTAGGCTGGGACATGTATACTTCCTACCTAGCTGAGTGAATGAAGGCCATGCAACATGCCTATGTTTAAGACGTCTTATTCTTCCAGCAGTACATAGCAAAAGAGATATCAACTAGAGTACATAAAGCCTTGATTAAGGGTGTGGAACACTCAATCAGTTATCTATTCTAGTAGGACAATCCATATCATTAACTACTGTAGTGGACAACTTAACCAAAGAGGTAAGCGAATACACACATGGACTTATTGACTGGTTACTGGCTTGGCAGCTCCCCACTGAAATGAATGATGAGCTACAGAAAAACCAATGAATACCTTACTGGTTTGCAAAACTGAAGTTTTGCTCTTTATTCTGCTGTGTTGTCTGTTCAGCTATGGAACCACTAAACAGATACCTTCTTTTTTATGGGCTATAATGGACTAACGTAACTGTTAAGAGTAAATTTCTTCTGCTCATGTAACACTTTCATTCACAAGTAAATTTTTCCAGAAAATTAACGGTCAAACCTGAATTATACAAAGGTGAAATAAAGGGTAGAAAATTCCACACAACTCTTGCTTGTTTTTTTTTTCCCTACCTCTAGTTACGTTGCTGTTTGTGGTCAGTGCATCCCTTAGCTCTACTGCGTTAATGCTCAAAAGTGATGAAACTGAAAGAAAGTAATACAAATAAAAATCCTCCACCAAGAATAGCTTTATTTTCAAATTCAACACTTAGGCAAAGAATGAATAAGTAAGAATAACACATTAACATACTTTGCTTTTCAGTCAGTCAATGTTGAGAACAAAGAAGACCTTGACAATGCGGACACGCAAGCTACCTAACATCTTACAAATCGACGATTCGCTTACAGTGGCATTTGACATGGCCAGTTACAAGGCCAGTTGGGGGAGGGTAATGATAAGGAGCTCTCCCCTCCCCCTCCATCTTCACTCATGGAGTCTTCAGCTTACTTGTATTTCATAATTTTGATGTGGTCCCATGTAAGGGAATCCGGATTCCAGAATAAGGAAATATTTTGCTTGTGGAATCGGGAATACAGCTCAAGGACAATGGACTCCCACTAACAATTGGAATCTGGAATCCAAATTCCACTGACAAAGACTGGAATCCAGTACCTAGATCCGAAATCCACAACATGGAATCCAGAATTTAAGACTGTCTTGGATTACCCTTACATACATGGGGCAAGATGTGGGCAGAGGTGAAGACTGATTCACGAAAAAAAAAAATACATCTTTAAAAATAGAAAATCTGGGTCCGGGGGTTTTTCAACAGCAAGGGTGAAGGAAAAATTTGAGTTATACAAACCTATACGCAGAGCTTGTGGATTGGTGACCATGCTTTTGTCACTAAGATGTGAAACTGATTCATCCTCAATGAAATGAATATCTCCCAGGTGAATGATAGCAGCCAGAATGGAAAACAGCTGTGAAACTTCCTATAAAACAACACCCAAACTAAGTTGTCATGTATCAGATGTATTTCGTTGATTTTCACTTTGACGCTGTTAGCTTAATTTGCATGAAAGAGGATTTATGTGAAAAAGATTGATTCAAAAATCGCCTATTTCGTTTCTTTTTAATTTCCCAAGCCAAACTGTTTGAATCTTGAATCATGATTTGCCTGCTGTCAATTTTTGCGCACATGTTAACATCAATTTCATTTTTAAATGAGGATGGAAGATCCCTTTAATGCCTATGTTACAGGTCAAAATTATATCCAGGTTAAAATTTTGAACCTAGGTTGACTCTCAATTTGTTTTGTTTCCTAGCCCTAATTATTCATGAATTATTTAGGGCTAGGAGGGAGACAAAGGAAATTGAGAAACAACTTACCTTCAAACACTTAAACCTGAGTTTAATTTTGACCTGTAACATCTACAAAACATCCAGCAACAAGGAGTGATGAGTGGCAGCCGTATTCCCAGGCTCTCATCCACTCTAAAACTCATTTTGTTTATTAAATACAGTAGAACCCCGGTAACTCGAACTCTGAAGGGAAACAAAAAACAGTTCACGTTAGTGGGGAATTCAGGTAATCAGGGTAAATTTCAGTGAAAACATTGCGATCAAGGGAAAGGAAATTTAGTTCAAGTTTATGGTAGCATAAACTGTTGTTAATAAACCTGAGAATGATGCCCTATGAAAGCACACTTAAGACATACTAGCAACAATCATATCTCGGTTCTTATGTCACACAACGTGCAACATTTGTATAAGCTTTTGTACTCAGTAATGGTAGATACTAGTTCAAAGTACAAGAAAGAACAATGAACACTAAGTAGTTGTTTGATTACAATGTATCCTTCTTCTTTGGCAAAGTCCACTGTAATGTAGCATGATATATTACTAGACTCCACAAAGGTTCCATTCATATTATCACATGCTTATCATGCACGTGTGCTCCTCTTTTTGCCGTACACTGTCCTTTTCCAGTCAGTTCATTTAGAGCTTCGGTTCATTCACAACAGCGTGTTTTCCCTCCCACCCACCCCTTTGTTCTGACTGGAACCTTTGTTCAGTTCTTCGATTACTTCTTATGTTCCCTATATGTTTCAAATCAAATCAAAATCTTTATCTCACTTCGAATTCCAAAAGATAGCATCAACTAATACTCATATCTCCGAAGGTATAGCAAAAACAAATAGAATATAAATGACAATGGTAATTAGAATAAAGTAATACTATATATTATGTACAAGTTTAAGATAATGCAGAAACAAGACAATTATTTTATACAGTGTGTCTACAGTACCTAGTGATAATTAAAACTAATTACAAAGGAGCAGCATTTATTATCTATTATTAATGCTCTTAATTTTTTGATTTGAAAACATGTAATGATTCAGCAAGCCTAAGTACCTCTAGGAGCATATTCCAATATTGGCCGGCAGAGTAGCAGAGTAGCAGTATTTAGCACGACCAGAACGTATTGTAAGCAGATCATTACCTTATTCCCCTATATATATATATGTATCCTTAAGATTAATCATTTATATTATGGTGTTATACTCGAATAGGTCTCATTCCTTCATTAGGTTCCGGGGATATGAAACTGCTGTCTGGCTTCCAAATAAAAGGAGTGGCAGGGAAGTGCAACCCCTGGCTGCACTTCACCCTATAGTAAGGCTTAGCCCTTGGAGACAGGTCCGGAAAAATATCCACTCCAGGGTGTGGACCCCCGGTCCCACCTGATCTGTATTCCACCCAGGAGGGCCACCCCTCCTGGTTCCCCTCAGTTCCTGTACTGGGGGATATGGGCCTCACCCCTGGAGACTGATCAGGACTCCTGTCCAGGGTGGCTACCCCCGGTACCACTCGATCTTGTCTCCCCCCAGGAGGGCTTCTCTCCTGGTCCCCTTATCCCTAGATTTAAGTGCTCCCCTGCCACCATAATTTTGCCCATTACCCTTCGTGTGTTTTCTATGTGGTACCGACATAAGCATTTATGCGGAAAAGCACTGCCGATTGGAAGAGTTTATTAAGTTCAAGTTAGCGGGGATTTCGGGTCATCCAAGTTCGAGTTATTGAGGTTCTATTGCACAGTTAAGATCATAGTGTGCCTTAAGATTGTTACACTTAACATAGTTTCAGTTACCTCATGACTGAAACCAATAACATCAAGACATCTTTGAACTTCCTCAAACTTACGTCTGTTACCCAGGGTACAAACCATATCCTGTAGAGTCTTGCCTCCTGACTGAAGGTAACTAAAGGTAACAAGTAATGAGATAGAAAAATGAATGAAACTGCTTTACAACGTTGTTTTATGTCGGAAAACAGATCAAACAATTAATTTTAAGCACATGCTTTCTGCAAAAGAAACTTGTTTAATCACTTATAACATTAGTGTTTGTTGTAACCAGACCACAGAAGTATGTGTAGTATTACGTTCTTGAGCATGAAGCATTCTTACAATGAAGAAAGAATATACAGTGTATATAAGAACCTTGGCTTTAACTGATTTTGTCATACACAAATGTAATCATACTTACTTGTGCTGTGCATAGAGCTTGAATGAATATTTCTCCAGTTTCTTGTTGTAAGCCAGTCCAGCAATCATGTAATAAAATATATGGAAATTTCTTTCTCCCCTACAGATACAAAAACCAGGCAGAAACACTATATTTATCATTTCTTTATTTATCTATTTATTTAACTTAGAAATGACAAGCTATAAAAACAATCTTTAAAATTGTCAAACAAGTGACCACGCGCTAACAAATAATATAATAGCCATAATGGTAACCAAAAAAACATCTTCTTACTCACCAGTATCTATACATGCAGGTATTATAGAGATGACATGTGAGATGAATCTTTTAACTCTAACTTACCATAACATTATTTACTGTTTATTCAATAAGTGACACTAACACAAAATATGAACTTACTGTGATTGTGAAACAACTCTGGATTTCTCCAACAAATATTCTGAAAGCATCCCTTAAAAACACCAGACTAAGATTAGCTGACAAGTGCATTTCAAATGTAACAGCATACTGGCAGTTAATAGCTTCACTTGCGATATTTTGACTATCCTTTGTTAATGAATGACTTTACATGTAAGATTGACTAAGTATGGAACCTAAGGCTACAAAAATTGGGACAAAAACATTGATTATGTAACAAGATTCTCTCCTTACCTCCAGTGAGGGCACCATTTGGTGTAAAATGGAGTTCCAAGTATTTACCAAATCTGCTGGAGTTCTCATTGATTATAGTCTGTGCATTTCCCAAAGCTTCCATCAAGGGGTTCACCTGTCAATCAAAGAGTCTCAAATCACAGTTCCTTTCAGAGTAACAGTACTTTCCTATGACACTCTGAATTGTACTCCAAACTTTAGCTTGGCAAGCTAGGGGGAAGAGATCTTTTTCATGAAATCTGAATGGACACAACAGAGTCAAACAGGCCAGAAAAAAATGCAATAAAAAAACATATCACTTGCTAAATCTTTTTGCCCACCTGTAATATTTTTTCCTCCAATGTTCTGTTTCCAGCCTGTTATGAAAGAAAATATAATGGCAATTTATTATATGTCAGAGTAAAAGTTGAATGTGTAATTAATGTTGTCAAACCAAAGAGCTAATAAACACCAATATGAACACAAAAAATTGTTTAGAGTGACACTAACTCTACATAAAGATCTGAATACCAAACTGTCATGCTTTAATGACAAAAGAAAATCATTTGTTACACAAGCATGCATCAGTACACTGTACCTTTCCTAGTTCAGCCAAATGCCGCACTAGGTAGTCTGCAGATACTGTTTTTCCAGCTCCACTCTCTCCACTAATGAGGCAGCACTGAAAAGGAACAACTTAAATGTTGTTTTTATTTTCTCAGGCAAACAGTTCAAATCTTTTAAAAAATTCCAAAGAAAAAGGAATGAAAATATGCTAATTTTGAAAGCCAATGCAAATAACACTACACTGGATAAAATAGTTCAAATATAAACTTTTATTTATGCTACCTTTATATTTACATGTGCAACAACAACTTCATTCGAATCAATCAATGAAATAATTAATAATAATTAATTTTAATTTTATTGATTTGTATTGCGCAAATATCAATCCAGGGAAAGAAATTTTCATCTGCGCATAACATTGACTCAACAAAATCCTAAAATCCTAGTACATATTCCAAAAAAAAAAAAAAAAAAATTTACAGATCGTTCCTAAAAATTAGTAAAAATAACAATTTAAAAACAAAAATTAATCTTTAAAATCCTATATACAAATCCTTCTTAATAAAGAGAATAAAAACAATAAATTAGCTGGGAAACGCCTTCTGAAATAAATGAGTTTTAAGAGCCTTCTTGAAAGCATTAACTATATTACAATGTTTTGAGCCCCAATAGTGTACATGAAGGTGTGAGCTGAGCCAGACACAAGAAGATAAGTTACTATAATGTTACAACTCAGTGACAGACAGAGCCTCTCCCAAAGATGACGTTTGGCTTATACTCTTCAATAATCTCTTACTTTTTCTCCAACCTATACTCCAAAAAGGAAGTCTGTTCACAGTCTACCACAGCTCAAAATCTTCAAAATGCCACGTTTTCCTCCTAATTTCTTACATGTATTTCCTTACCTGTGGGTTTTTGTTGTGTACCATCGCCTGATGTGTCATGTCTGCTATCATGTAAATGTGAGGTGGTAAAGAACTCTTTTGAGAATTTTTGTATCTGTTTGCATGCTTTAGAAAGGAGAAAAAAAGACCTGGGTGATGATGAGACAGAAGCCATAACTATCTATTTTAATATTATTTTTGGTACAAGTAGAATATAACTCTGTTTGGAAGCCCAGTGCTTAGGATAATGTACTTGGTCCACAAAAGTGCAACTCAAAGATATTGTTCACGTCAAAAATTTAGGGACTTTTGCGGCCTACAACGTTTCTGTCCTTTCTTAGGCTATGACCTTTGCACTGACAAGCCTCAACAACAGCATTGAACAAAGAGACCTCTGACTCACATTACATCTCTAACATACATGTAAGTAATACAATGAAGAAATTCTGTGTATCAATTTGTGGCAGCATTCAGTAACATTTTGCATCTTGATAACTGCATGCAACTCACCTCTGGGCCATACAAGTTCAATGTTTTCAGTGGATTAACAGCAATTAAAATGTCACCAATGTAGGTGTAGATTTGGTTAGCAAGATATCTTTCCAGGAGATGACTCAGTATAATGTCCTGTGCCATAGAAAAGACAATCATCACTGCATGGTTATCAACTGCACCACGTTAAAGTTTTGTATGTGCTGCTCAATTCAAACCCAAAGGAAATAGTTTCATAAGATTTGCAGGGTGGAAGCATTTTGGAAGATTCACGCTACAAAATTCTGGGACATTTCAAGACCCAGTGCACCTTATATTCTAAGTAAAATTTCTCCCAAATATGGATCAATTTCAATCAAACAAGGTACCATTTACCAACATACCTCTGTAAGGCTTCCAAGCTCTGCTAAGTTGTCTACACGATGCATTTGATCGTTGCGCAGTGGATTTTTGCTTGGCACATGCAAAGGACTACAAAAAAATGAAAGATAGTTAACATTATCTTAATATTTTGATCCACATACACAAACACAAAATCTGAGCAATGATTTTTGTACATAAATTAATATAACATTTTCATGCAAAAAATTTCAATGAGTAACCTTGTTATTATTTTGCTCGAATCTACTACAAAGAGCACATACAAAGAGGAAATGTTCGGCAATAAAAGATCAAAATCGGTAAGATGATTTAGTTAATTTTCACACTAAGATTTTTTGGAATTCTGTGTTTCTGTGTTCTTTCTTTCTTTATTTTATTTAGTAAAAAAGCCTCTTTCACCCAAAATAATGAAAAAGCAAACTTTTTATATAATACATGTAAAGTTATACATTGTGTTTGCTAAAAATAGAACTTGCTTCAGCATAGAGTTTGGATTTTAAAGCATTTGATTGCAGTTATTTATTCTATTTTTACAAAAAAAAATGATTTTCAAGAATTTGCTATCCATAAAAATAATATAACCACCAACAATGATAAAGAGTACTATATATATATAAATTATGTCACTGGTCATGGTTATGACACTTTCAATCAAACTTTCATTCACACAATATTATTATTCTTATACATCATGATGGTCAAGTGTGAGTAAACATCTGAGACTATATAAACAGCTCAACAAAAATCCTAGAAAATATAATTACAAATTGTCAAAGGTGAAAAACAAATAAATTCAAGCTTTAAGCACTCATCTTAAAAAGTATTTTTGAAGGGTAGTCATTTATCGTTAATAATTAATAAGTTTAACAGCATTATTTATGTTACACCAACCTCAGGATTTTGTCGTCCTTCTCCCTACTGGCTTCATCCATGATACCGTCTCTTCCTTCATACTGAAGTTCCATTAATGTCATCAACTTTCGGCGAAGCTGCAACATTTTTTGTCCATTAATTTACATTACACGTCATGCAACCTTTACTCCAGGTTAAATGTGTGATATAAATCATTTCTTTGTATGACCATTATTACAATCTTCCACATATATTTATTATGGATAAAGTGTTGCCAGCCACTACAAACATGATTCACCAACAAACACATTCCACAACATAGATGGTAATAGTTGCAAGTGGTTTTGCTTTCTTCTTGCCACCCCATTCTGTAGTTTGTGACACCTTCAAGGTAATGTCTGTATACATTAAATTATTCTCCTATGCTTGCAAATATTTTGTTAGAGATTCAATAACAATGATTTTCCATTTTCACTAAGACAATGATGTTTCATTCAAAATTGATGAAAAATACCACTCATATTTTTGACAGAAGGCATTCACAAAGAACCTAGATTTGGTCAGAGATTAATCATATCCATGATACTTATCTCTAAACAGAGAAGACCACTCAATCTGTTAACATTTTATGAAAAACTTGGGAGACCTTCTTTTGACCCCATCTCGGATGATAGTGACATGAGAGTGTTATTAGTGAGAGGTAAACTACTTGTTAGTTTGTTAGTCATGGACAGTGTAGTAACTGAAAATGCCATAACGGATCATAATCATGATCCTCATCACTGTCATTATATTATTATTAATAATAATTTTTATCTATAACACAATTATCTTTTTTATCATTATAATTATTATAACTACAGTTTTCTATGAATTGTTACTGGCTGATAGTTTTTTATAAGTACAATTCAAATAACAAAAACAAAAATAATAAAAAAAGCATTGACTTACAGTTTCTCTTTTTGATGCCACCCAGCATACAAACATGTGCTTCAACATTTCACTTGCATGTGGTCGTGTCTCAAAATCTTTGACCAGGCACCTAAAAAAAAAACAAGTATATTCCAAAACATACTTAAGTCTATCTTAAGAGCAGAAAAAGAAAACTTTGTTTGCATTCCCATAAAGGGGCTTCTAAAATTGTGCAATGCCACTATTGGGATGTATCAATTGACGATAAAAGGCAAATACAATAATACAATATTATCACTCACTTAGCAATAAAATCTCTGTATTCATGAGACCACCTTTCTGGATTCTTCATAGAGGGAGGCTTGCTCCTGAAATTATAATTATGCACTTGTTCTTGTTAGATATTCTTTTAATTCTTTGGTACTTTTATCATTAGAATCCCACTCCACTGCTGGGTAGATTGATCTCTCTTGTGACACTGGACCTCCGTGATGGGAACTGAATTCTTTGTCCAAAATACACAGCAATGAAGTCTTACCTGGGAATTTTAAACA
Organism: Porites rus; assembly: GCA_964035705.1. Taxonomy (NCBI): domain Eukaryota; kingdom Metazoa; phylum Cnidaria; class Anthozoa; order Scleractinia; family Poritidae; genus Porites; species Porites rus. The sequence goes on from OZ038005.1 coordinate 21,704,662, forward strand.
GAGCTCTCATTGGATGTTGATCTGAAAGCGGTGTGGCACCATCAGCAAGTTCGATTGCAGTTATACCCAGGGACCAAATGTCGCAACGAATATCATAACTGTAGTCTAGCTGCTGTTCACAGGCAATAACCTCTGGGGCCATCCAAAATGGTGTTCCCACTGATGAGTTACGTCGCATTAAGATGTTTGACAACTCTGCTGAAACACCTAATATCAAAGAAAAGATTTCGAAATTGTTTAACAAATAAGGATTGTTTAAACTTGTTACTTAAATCTATAAATATAAAACTGTATTTATTTGGCCATTTCTTTATGGCTTTAGTATTTTTTTAGGTTCTTTAAAGACTAAACAAATGTTGGAGAGACTGCCTGAATAACTGTCAACTGGCTAACTGACAGATAAAGAATAAACGTAATGGACCGGCCAACAATGCCTACCTAAATGTTCACTTAAATATACCTTACATTTTGTACCTTAATCAAATTAATAACAATGTTATAACCAAACAGAATTCAGCAGAAAAGATTTGCAACATTTGAAAGATTATGCACTATGCTTTTAGAGCAAAATTGATTATGGTAATATTAATATTTTTAACAACTGTACAATAAAAAATAATAATATGTAACATAACTGATTATACAAAAGTATCATATTAAAAAACACAGTTTACCTTTCTTGGTAAATTAATGTACTTCAGATTGTCCTAATGAGTTTAAAAATGAACACTGTTTGAACAAGATACCTATACCTCTTTGAAGTCTTTGATGACATGACGACTTACCAAAATCAATTAATCTGATTTCTGCTCTGTTTGTTAGCATGACATTTGGGCCTTTAATGTCTCTGTGCATAACATTGTGCCTGTGAAGATGCTCAATTCCCTACCGTACATGAAACAAAATAAACATGATGTATGCTGGTTCCATGGTTCAAAGATTATTTTTCTTTGTTTTTGGGTATATTGATGTATGTCTATGACAATGATACGTAACAAACTGAAGTAAAATTTCAAACAAGGATAAAATTATTGGACTTTGACATAGTTATGATTATAAAAGTGAAACTGACACTGCTGTCCCGAATGGTGTAGATTTCTCTAGAACATAATAGTTTTTCTTTCACATGTTCAACTATGCACATGTAAGGAGAACACATTTTGAAGCTCACAGAAATACCATTTAAATGAAACTAAAAAATTTAAAACAATAAACATTTTGTGTCTTTCCTTTTCATCAAAATCATAGCCAGTGCTGGGGTCAAAGACTGAAAAATTGAAATCTTCTGCAGTATCTACCTTTAGTGTCTCATAAAGGATGTAGGCAATAAGGTCTTCATCAAGGTATTTTCCTCTCTTTCTCAAGCTCTTCACGAGATTGGTTACTGATCCACCACGACAAAGCTTAAGGAATACAGTTAATAAGAAAAAAAGACAGTTTAACAAATGTTGGTAATCCTGTGCCACAGTACATTTCTGCACCTAAGGCTCCTCTGTTTGCATATACTTGATTATTACAAACAGAAGCTCTCATAAAAGGATGGTCGAGGGTTAGGGGGAGAAATAAACATTTTTCATTTTTTTGTAAATATCTATTTGTTAATTAGAGAAGGGAGTGAGGTTATTTTCCCTGACATGATCTACTTGTCAACATTTTCTATTACCCTTGAATGTCACTTACCCTGTGTTACCTTCAACGCGTATGACCACGACCTACAAAACTTAACCCACCCTATCCTCATTAGTCAATATTTGTGCATTCCAATACCACCTGTTCATTACTGCGGGAATATTTATCCCACCAGTAGATTATAGATTTTCACTAATAAAATTTGTCATAAAAGTGCAAAATTATCACAAATTCTGTTGTCTCGATTTAACATGTTCCACGCATAGATATGACAAATGTCTCCAACAAAAAAAGACTATTTGCAAAATAAGGCAGTTCTGTTTTTAAATGCAAATAGGAATCACGTTTAATGCGTGATTTGTCAACTGGAGCATTATGTAAGTTTTCAATAATTTGCTGGAACTTTCCTAACAAAGAATGATATGAGATTTGTTACGTCAAATTTTACATTCAGGTTGGCAAGGAAATGTTAAGTAAACTTAAAAAATGTACCATCTTGAGGCAATTGCAATCAAAGTTAAGTAATTAACACGCACTGACGATTGTCGGTAATTAAGAGCTTGTTTTTACTCTACACTAATTGTAACAGTTGGGTTCGGGACATTTGTTTTGTCATTAGCGGGTTTATTTCATACCCAAAGAAGCTAAAATCGCTATTAAATGGTTAAAAAAATCATCGCAAGCGTAAGCGACAGACGTAAGCGACTATCGGTTTTAATATCTCACCTCCATAACGAGCCAGAGTTGATCATGTTTAGTGTCCACATTGATGAAAGCTCCATGAAAACCAGCTAAATTTGGATGCGTAGAATATCTTTTCAGAATCTCCAGCTCGGGTAGAACTTCTTCGATTTTCTCGTGGATAGAATCGATGACCTTCGCTGCAGCAATCTCTCCAGTAACCTTGTTCCTTGCCTTGTATACTTCACCATACGTTCCTTCGCCGATGCTTTCAACTAACTCCCAATCATCTGGCGTACTGAGCTCCTTAAGGCTGTCAGCCTTTTTCCCCATCATTACTAGAAAAATTAAGAGCATTGAAACTTGAAAACCGGCTTTGAGTTAGCCCTACACCATCGGCTAAAATGTAATCTTACCATACAACTGTTCTTGCCGGCTGAACGAGAAACCAACCATGACTTAAGATTTAACAGCTTATGAAGAACACGATAGTTTTGTTTTTTCTTATTGTAGAAGACTGCATCTTCGAGATATCTTATCTCTTCTGAGCTACTACATGTGTGAATATGAACGCAGTTAGTTCTCTATTCTCCCGAGTCTGCATCATGCTTCACTAGCATGCAACACTACGCTTTCCTTGAGGCTATTTTTAAACAATAAAGAGGTGCAGTAGACCATGATATCTTCCATATTACGAATCGATTAATCTTAATCCATAATAAAACACCGTGATATTGAAGAAGTTGAACAACATTCACCGTAAAAATTCTCTGTTTCGCGGCACCTGGTTTGTAATTGAAATTGGCACCCAGTCCCCTCGCCTGTAGGAAACACCGGAAAGTTTGCAGAATCCTCTATCACTGCTCATTTTTTTCTTCGGCCTTCCAAAGTTCTCACCCTCTAATACTGTACACTTTTTCTTTATTCATTATATGGCCTGCAGTCACTTTAAATGGACAGACAAAAGGACTGGAACGTCATAACAGTCACTTACTGATACTGTACTATTAAACTGCAGCACACTTTTGTAACTATAATCATTTATATTTCGGTATGTTTTATTGTTTGTAAAGAAGAAACATTTCTGTAAACATTTCAGAAATATTCCCTTCCCAATACGCGCTATGGTAATTTAAGTCTCCAAAAATCCCTGTAGTCACAAGTCTTTTAAAATCTTTTAAGGCGCGTTTAAGCGGAATTTAATATAATAACGCAATACAGGTAGAATTTGCCCGTGGGAGGTCCCTCCAACCAATATGAACACAGGTAGCCCAAGCTCGAAATATGAGCATCGGCGAGCATCGGCATTGTTGCGTAACATTCAAAATATAAGGATTTGTATGGGAAAAAAACCTATCGTTTCTGTAACCTACGAAACGATGATGCGAATCGTCTCTCCTGTGTGGTCCACGGGCCGATTTATGGCCGTTTTATGGGTTTTTATGTGAACGGTTTTCTCTCTATATAAAGGTTTACCTTCGGTGGATCAGTCGAGCCGCTTCGCGGGAGTGCCCAACCTTGGTAAACCTCCGGGTAAACCTTTATATAGAGAGAAAACCGTTTACATTAAAACCCATAAAACGGCCATAAATCGGCCCGTGGACCACACAGGAGAGACGTAACACACATTGTAAGTAAGGTAAGCTGTTTTTTATTGAAATCCTTTCATTTTCGTAGGTTACAGAAACGATAGGTTTTTTTCCCATACAAATCCTTATATTTTGAATGTTACGCAACAATGCCGATGCTCGCCGATGCTCATATTTCGAGCTTGGGCTACCTGTGATATAAACTGTACTTAAAGTTCCGAAAGTAATGAGGCCCAGAAAAAAGCATTGAAAAAGGATGCCTTGAAGGGGTAACTAAATCTTTATTGGGGTTATTTTATCTTGTTGTCTAGGTTAATATTATTGTGATATTATTCACAAACTCGCTGATCTTAATCGGCTGTCAGTAGGTAAGGCTCGCAGCATGAAATATATATGAACTCATTATGGCCGAATTTTGGAATAATTAAGGTACTAGAAAGCCAAATCACTTTTCGAAGAATAAAAAAGTAAAGAAAGTCTTCAAGCATGTCAAGACCACATACAGGTCACTGGAAATATTGTATATCCTTAACAGCAATTAAAATAGAAAATGCCGAAAAATCTCCTTACCATCAACCAAGTTTAACGTCATATCCGTCCAATACTCCATTCTCAGCATGTAACGAGTGTTATCATTTGGTTTTTAAAAACCCATATCACTTCTGCTAACTCTTTTTCTTTACTTAAATTCACTTTTGGGGGCCACGACCGGTCACGACTAAAGTGAAAGCTCTCAAACACGCTAAAAACAGTCGAGTAACCTTGGCTGCCTTGATAAGATGGTGCTTTGTTAATATTTTATGGAATTGCCGGTTATGTGAATTTATATGACATGTTGGTGTATATTTCATTGACGTAAATAGCAAAAAAGGTGGGCAGTTCTAATCCCGTCTGCATGTTTTAATTGTCATCATTTTTATGTCTATCCCTCAGTTTCTTTTGAAATACTGTGAGCAAAAAAACTTGAAATCAACTGACACAACGAAATTCATTTTTCCAAATTCATTACGGATGTTTCAACATGTACAATTTTTAACTCAGATGTGTTCTATAATGACAGCAAAGTTGTCAAATAAATGAGACGTGTCAAAGATGTCTCTACAAGTTGAAACCGAAGTATCACTTACAGTTTCCTGGCTCTGCGGACTCGTAGCTAAACTTGGCTTTCTTTTGAGAAGAACATTTCTTGCTTCCACGTTTAGGCATGATCACAATTGATGAAACAAAAAACAACTTTAAAAGAGCATCATTCAGCAATAACTTTGGGACAAGTTTGAGGATATTGGGATGGTTCTTCGTTTGAAGAAATTACAGATTTGTTTAAAAGGAAAAAATGTACCGATTTGAACCTTACTGATCAGCATTTCATCACGATTTGTTTCATTTCATGAAGACTTTGATCGACTTTGAGACCGCGGTCACCACAGGGAATTAATATTGGAAAGCTTCTCTGGAGAAAACAGTTATTCTAAATTATATTCCTCGGCCAATCATCGACTTCATTTTTCCAAACATAATTAATTATTTACTACGTTTAAGTGAGAAGATGGTTAAACTTAATAGTGTATTTAGTACACCTTCTGTTACCATAGAATTTCAAGTAAGCAGAGTCTATTGAATTAACTACGGAAGCACGTACTAAAGAAAAGTGACAATATGAACCTCTTGTAAACCTGGGAAAAAACTGAAGGAATTACACTTAAGTTTAAGAGCAAGATAACATACGAAAATCATTAAACTTATATTTGAATAGACAAGAGAGCTAAAAAGATTTACTCCCCATCTAGAGATGAGATCAGTAAGCATTATAAATTATATTTAACTAAAATTTAAGCCATAAAAAAACTTATAAAAATTAATGTACGAGTGAAATTATCAAAAATATCACCTGTGGTCATATCCAGTCGGCAGAATAAGTGATAGATATAAACTAACGTCGTTAACTTTAAACCAAAACAACGATAAAAGGCAGTCATATGTGGCTACTGCTTTACTTTTTAAAGGAAATGTGGTAAAAAAAGCAAATCTTAACAAAGAACATTTCAAAGAACAAACAGATGAATGAAAAAGGAATCCGACTCACTCGATCATTGAAGAGAGTTATATGTATGTAGATCCCTCAGTGCTGGCACAAGAAGTTGAAAATTTATATACTAGGACTAGACACGTCTTATTGGCAAGACATACTTACTTGAACAAGGTGCATTAAAACACAATATTTTTACAGGCACATGATATTGAACTGATACAACATCGTACTGGCACAATATACTGAAAATTGACTCCCATGTGTCAATGCTCAGTCATGTTTGTCTTAAGTCAACCAAAAAGTGGTCGGATAGGTAAAACACAATTAACTAGATGAAAATGTGCCTGAGTATGAGCTCACAGGACCTTTATATCTATCAGATCAAGACACACAAAATTTTCATCTGCTTTACGTTGTCATTTATTGTTGTATTGAGTTTAATACAGACATTAGTAAATATATAACCTGTGTTAAAGGCAGGTGTACCGTTTTCGGCCTCTACTCAAGGTTTGCAAATACGTTTATGCCGGAGGCGTATTTGGAGCCAATTATTTCTCAGGTTCGTTCTCCAGTTCCTTTTTCCAGGGTGTCCTACATATACGATCATTTGGCCCATCGGGGTAATCCTCTGACCAGTACAAGAATTGCGCCCACACATGCATTTTTGTGAACCTCGTTAGCTGAAAATAAGAAATTAACCATGGTATTAAAAAGGAATTCGGTGAACCATGCTAAATCGTCCCCGATTGCGCTACTTTCTTGTCCTAACAACTGTATGATCTTACAGATTTATCAGACGACCAAAATTTGCATAATGAGCTTCGGGTAAATCAGTGATGTTGGCCTTATGGGTTATCCCTTCCCACAATTCAGCTTGAACTTTTCTTGAGCCGTATTATAGTAGCTGGGTGCTAAGCGCAGCCCAACATTAAAGCACAACGAACTAGGTTTCCCCGAGGTTAATTAAGAATGACTCTTCATTAAAAACTCTTCCATCTGCTAAATAAATGAAAACTTCGAAATCGTCTTATTTCTTACAAACTGATAGACCGAGAGTTGGAGATAAAGTAGCAGCAAGAAGGATGAGGCCCTCTGGGCACTGTCAAAGACATCCCTACCTCGTCCTTTGGGAGCCAACCCACGGCCATAGAAGTAGAGGAAGACCGAAATCAACATTAGATGATATCTTAAAGCGAGACGCTGATGTAGACTCTAGTCACGAGTTAGAGGCACTAATCTTGTCAAGGCTGGGCTGTGGCCGACGTAGTAGTAAGTGGCAGATCCAGGGGAGGAGCCCGGGGGGCCGCCCCCCCCCCACCTTATTTTTAGACCAGAATGAGGCCCGAAGGGCCGTAAAAAAATTTTTTTGCGGCAGGGGCCCCCTTATCCCAGGGTCTGGATGACCAGCCCCCCTCCCCCCCCCCCTTATCTGAAGGTCTAGATCCGCCACTGGTACTAGTAATAATAGACGTGACGTATACAGAATGCTTTGCTTAGGATGTTATATACGACCACTTACATCTAAATCCTTGCAGTTTTTGTTCCTTATGCCCGGTTGATCGCAAGATAGAGTATTGTCCTTCGGAATGATCAACTCATAAGTCCCGAAAGGACTTCTACACTCTTCCTCTCCCAGTAGCCGGTCCACACAAGAACCTTGACTCAGTGGGTGGCTGCACATCGGATGCCAGCGGTAATCGTTGTTGGTGACGCAAAATATGGAGTTCTCTAAATGATAGAAAGCATTGGTAACTTCATAAAAAGAGGAAAAGAAGAAAATGAAGTGATATATATTGTCTAGGTTATGCAAAGAGTATTAGCTAGTATGATAATGCTCCACGGACATCTTGAAAGTAAGGATCTCCGTCTAAGTTTTGTTAAAGCATAATTACACTTAACCTTTCCCAATAACAACATTCCTCCAACGGTCAACAGTCCTATTAATATGTTACAGCGAGCCTACATCATCATTAAAACCAAAATGGTGGCATTTCAGGTCTAATATGGAGTCGCCAGAGATTTTAGGGGTTTCAGGAGGCATGCCGCTCAGCTCCACCCAAAAATTTTCAGAAATATATGCCAGAAATTTTCTTTGAACATACTGTTTCCTTTTCTTTCTTCGTCTGTGCATTTTGTTTCATCACTGATAGCTGTTCTTCTGAATTTAATTTTCCTGAAGGACCCAAGCGGTTGTCGAAATTCCTTTATATCGTCGTCTCCAGCCCTAAAGTAAGAACCACTAAGATGGCGGATCCTTAAATGAACTGTGGCGGGCACATTGACTGGCTGTTCTTCGGTACCAGTCAACTCAACATACAGCTGAGAAATTAAGAATATGATAACATATTTCAATAGGATGGATCGGACAATTAACTCAGGAAGCTTAAACGACTCATTTATGATCTTTATTTCTTTCCACTCAAGTAAGAGAATTTTTTCTGCTTGATCTACCGCTGACGCATTGTCTTCACTAGGTTAGCCTACACTTCTGATTCCTCTCTCTCTGCCCCCGTCAATAAACCGTCTTAAGAACTTATGAATTTACAGAGAACGTACCTTTAGAAGTCGAACATTGTAACAGGAAGCGCAGCTTTGACTAACTTTGATGGTAAACCGAGTTGAGCCTCGCTCGAGATCGGCAAACATCTACGCAAACAAATCATAAAACAAAAAAAATCAGACGATAAAGGAGAGCAAGGGTGGCACCGTAGAGAGCAATCGCTTCCCACCAATAATAGAGTGTTTTCGTGGAGGTTTGTAGAAGGAGGAAGTGGATGAGCGGTTATAGGGCTGGAATTATAATCCGGAGGCTCCGAGTCCAATCCAGCCCTGACCGCCGCTTGCTGGATTTGTTCTTGTTAGTCCACGCTCGTATAATAGTCAACGGGACTTCACCTCCTACCAGTTGGGATTCGTAACCTTGTTACGTTCCATTAAAATTATTTGATTCATTATTCCTGAAAAGCTCCATCAGTAAAGAGGATAATAAAGTATTTAATTCAATCTAATTTACAAAGGCGATATATAATAGTTAACGGAACGTAAAGATCCCCAATAATAAGCCATAAATAAATCTTACACTCACGCGTACTAGATATTATCCTCCCGTAAGAGCAAATAGCATTTTAAATACCAACAGCAAACCGCTAAATATAAAAACTGTAAAATGAGCTAATATTTACCCCTTTGTTGTGAGTTTTGTCAAAACTCCATTTCTGGATATCAGTAGTATAAACGTTGTTAGTAAAGCACTTGACAGCTTTCGTTTCGGTCTGTTCGATATTTCGCAGGACATTTGTAATTTCTAAGATACCATTAAGTCGGCCTACTCCATGAGCACTTTCCACAGCTACACGTTGGTATAAAGACAGAGGGTTTGTGCCTTCCCAGAGCGTGCGGAACCTGAACGCTTTGTGCAGCTCATAAACCTCTCTCATAAAAGACGTCTCCAGTTCTTGATACGTGCTGAGAAGATTGTCTAAGAACTCGACTTGCAGGTCTTTACTAATTTCACCACCTTCGAAAAAGGAAATTGAAAACAAATCAAGTTGTGTAACGTCAGTCATGGCGCTGAGAAGGCTAGCACACAATTAAATACATCTAGTGGAGGTTGGGAAAAAACAAAACTAAAATGCCTGTTTTACGCGTCCGCCAAGGACACACCTAATTTTTAGGAGTTTGCGAACAATGACGTACCCTGAAATTTTAGAGCCGTTCATAATTAAGACGCGTACTAGTTCGTTTAAAGAAACTCTTTATCATATCTGACAACAGACCAATGCTCGAAAAGAGTACAATGCATCGTTCATGAAGCTCATTTTTTTGTGAGAAACAGTTCTCTTTTCGTTTCCACGGTGGCTCTTGAAAAATCGTCAAAACATGTCTGCATTTACCTTCAGCTCGTCCTACTTGTGTAATGGCCTCTTCTGTGTCCTCGAGGAGAGGAATATCAAAATTGTAACCACCAATTTCATTATCTAAATCCATGACCTTTCCTATAAGATCAATGCGAGACGCTCCTACGGTGAAAAATGACTCCATCATTTGTTCAAAAATTACTACGTCACGTGGTCTGGATGCCTCTTCCAGCAGGCAGACCATGTCAGCAGCAAAACCTTGACTGTTCTTTTCAAGATCCGCCTAATATGGAAAAGAGAGTACATATGAACACAACTGGTTAAATTTATGAATTAAAACTGAATACCACCATTATATAAAAAAAGGAAGTCTTCGTTTATCATGTTAAATCAAACTTCTGTAGTAAAGGGCGCACTGGATAATCCTATTTGGAAGAATACATCGACGATGATGACGTCATAGCCTTTTGTATTAATCGTATGAATAAAATGCGGTGGAATCTCTTTAAGATAAGCTCATGTGCTATTAACCGGTTGAAGAGGTTGTTAATTTTGAAGTCACCGGCGAATTAGTGCTTATTCCTTCGAAAACATGAATTAATCAGTGAATCCTTTTGTTAGTTTTAGTCAACCAATCAAAAACGTAGATATTTATCGACCTAATAATAGCTAAGCAACCTGTCCAACCGGTTAAGCCTCCTAAAATAATGAGATTCCAACGCATGACGAAAGGCTATAAAGTTCACAGGCGTTAGTGTATTCCTCCGCAACAAAAAGGGATGATTCGGTGCGTACTATACTACTAGATTCCATTTTCTACTACCTGCATCACTTCTGGAACAGAAGAAATGTCAACACGGTCAAAATCCAAATCGCTTGAGTCTTGTAAGGCTTCATAAGCTTTCCCAAATGTCAGCCATTTCTCGAGTTTGTCAAGATTGTCTTCAAGGATCCCCAAGGGGCATCTTTTGCCTGATAAATCTTGTGCAAGTCCAACAGCACTTCCGATGAAATCCAAAGGATTTTTATCTTTGATTGCTCCTGCAAAACCCACAATGCCTTGAAGAACTGCCAGAAAATCATCTTCGTTAAACTTAGCAGCTCTTAGTGCTTCAGGTAGAATCGATCGTATCTGTTCGGTTATACTTGTCATTTCGTTCTCTAGCTCTTTGATGGCCTGGAAGGAACATTAGATGATAACCAACTTATCGATTACTTGCTGACGTCACTTGATAAGATTCTGTTCCCGCGATTGTCAAAAAGCTGATATGACTAATTTACCAAAACATAATAAATAAGACGAAAGGTATGAATCTTTTTAATCAAACGCGAGCACACGAAAAACTCTACGTCAGTACGGATGGTTTTAGTCGTGCAACCACTATCATTAGCCTTACGTCATACGTAGTACGTCATACGCAGACGTTTGTATGCCTCTCGACTACACCATCGTTAGACCGTGTAAGCCCTTGGTGTTTTGGAAGCAATTTTTAGTACCGAAAACAGAAGCAGAATATAGGCCATACCAAGAGAAGTCCTCTATTAACTTGAAAAAATGAAACCAATCATACTACGGGACCGCACTAGTAACACCGCAAGACAAAAATAGTGAGTTTAGCTAAGATTATATTCACCTGATAAATTTGTACGTTTCAATACAAACCTTAACATAGAGCCTCTTCTCACTCTCGGCGATATTTTTGGCTTCGATTAAGCGATCTTTTTCTGCCTTGACTTGTGACTGGGCTAATGTCGACATCTTGACAGAAATCTGTTTTACAAAAAGTACCATTTGAATCAATGAAAGGAAAAAAATGAAGAAGAGACGGTCGGACTAGGGTTAGGGTCGACCAAATATTATTTAACTTTTGACCAAAAGTATACAAACATGTCCTTTTACTCAAGATATGGTTGCGATCGGCGGCTGCTACTCTCCAAAGTAATTAAGACAACTACGGCAATAAGGGTAAGCCAACTCATTTATTTACTTCATAGATTACCATCTCTATTTTCATGATTCTTAGACTCTTTCAAATGGCGATTAAATTTCATGATCATTTTAAATATAATTATCATCATCCACCTGCTGAAAGTTTGATTTGCTTTCAATAGATTCCTTGATGTCATTATAAGCTCTTTCGTACTCAGAGGCTGTGTTCTTGATGCCTTCCACGATCGTCTTGAGCGCTTCCCACTTAATTCGAGGAGCAAACAACTCATTCTTTCCAAAAATGTCGTACCCTTCTACCTCTAGAAAACCAAGCTTGCGTGTAACAGCTACGAAATCAACAAAAAATGGCATAATAATCAATCACCAGTCCTTTACGCAATTAACTATAACGTTTTGATTGCGAACGTGTATTGAAGGGGTAGCCTCCTTGTGATACCATTTTAAATGTCAAGCATAACTGTCTTTTCCTAGGGGGGAGGGGAGAGGGAGGGTCCGAAAAACAATGACCAATGTCCATAACACGGCCAATAATGTGCTAGACCTAATGAACTATATGACAGGGCTTCTATCTTTCGAACCAAGTGAACCTTCTCTGATAAAGAATGAGTCCTTAAAGATAAATGTTTAGTAATTTGTACCTTTGTTTATAGCAGCTGCACCAGGATCAGTGTTTTCACCGGTCACCCATTTTAGAAATTCGAGAGCCGCACGGCCTTGGGGAACCTCTCCTTTCCAAAGCAAATCTTCAGCTTGTCTCTTAATGACTCTGAGAAGTACTATTGGGTAACTGTGTTTGCCAGCCTGGTCTAGTTCTCCTGGTTGTATCGACGACGTATCTACTGCGCCATCTCTGCCAGGCTTAGTTGGAGCTACAAATCATGAAAACATATTTAAAAAGTTATTCTTCATTGACCAGTGGACGAAAGTTTGCTGGTTAATAAATAATTGATTTTACTTGTTTCTTTTTTTTTAACCCGGCTTAAAAGAAAACAACATTCTCTTAATTAGAACTATCAAGATCTATCAACAGTTGACAAAATGTCAAGGATAAAAAAAGGTAACGAAAAGCACAATAAACGCGGAGAATTAAAGCAAGAGATAAACGTGAAGCAGTGATAATTGATCACGAAATACTTAAGATTTGAAGTGTTAGTATCAAAAACGTTACTGAGATCAAAGTTAAGCGAAAGCTCTTTACTGAAAAATGAAAGTGGCAGCTGTTTTGACACGAATGCCTTTTGCCAAAAGGAAACTGCGTCCCACACAAGAAAAAGTTATTCACGGTCCGAAAGTTTTAGTTAAATACACATAGAGCTTTCCCTTACTTGTTCCTGGCTGTCCCTTGTTACCCCTTTTTCCCCGTTTAGCACGTCTACCATCGCTTCCCCTATCTCGGCATTTATAAGGAAGGGGGGCAGCTGGTTCCATCCGAGTGCTATAGCAGCGCCTGCCAAATCCACCATTGCTACCCAGACCACCTGTTTAGAAATTGCGACAAGATATCTGTTGGAGACAGTAGAAATGTATACTCTATGACTAATCTTATTCTTCGTGTTAATTTTGTTTTGCGTTTCCCTGGTAATCAGATGGAGTTGTATAAGAATGAAACGCCAACTTGACATGTCGAACAGCAAATGTTCGTCCTCAATAGATGTGATTGCCCCTTCAATTTTGTTGCAGATTTACAGTAAAACTGGCATAAACAGGTGACACACAAACCATCGAATTACAAACTTGTAGCTGCTCTTACCATTCCCGCCACGTCCATTATTGGCCGGTGGTGCTCCAGCCCCTCTGCATGATCTCACGTCTACTCTTCCATTAAAGCTTTTCGCATGAAATAATATCTGACCAGCATTTCCACCATTCCCTTAAAATGAATGAGGAACACATGCAAGAAGAGAAAAGGAACAACTCAATAGAGGTGAAATATTTACCAACTACATGGTGGAAACTGCAAAGAAATGTAAAATCTACTCTTGATTCTAATTTACCAATACAGAATTCATCAAGTTGGTATATAGCAATAAATGTTTAGCAAAGAACCAGAAAAAAATGAAGAAATGCTTGAGTTTTTAGACTCCTTCGAACAGCATAAAATTAACGAGGATAAAACAATCTTGTTCTTGTTTAATTTTACAATATTGTACCAGCCAAGTTGAAATTGCCTAGACTTAAATGGAACATTAAGAAAACACCGGGCCCTCTTCTTAGTTACGCAGCATTAACAACATAATTTGATTTAACAAAAGCATGTTAAAGAAAAAAACCAAAAGAATATAGCAAGGTATAACATCACCGCCGGTGGATCCTACTATTCCCACGAGGAAAAATGAGATGGGAAAGTGGGAAAATAGAAAAAAGTTCCTAGAATTTATCAAATCAAAATCGGGCTCATTTCTGTGCCAAACAGTTCCCCTAGATCCACTCGCCATCGATTGCAGCAGTAGGCAATGAAAATGAAACTTGAATATCATGGGAAATCCTTCACCTGAAATCCCTGCATTTCCCCCTCTCCCTCCAGATGCTCCTGTTTTGCCGGGTCTTCCGCCAACTGAAGAACAATCATATGCACTTTGGGAAGAGCATTCAGAACCTCCTATGTTAGGTTCCTAATTGAAAGAAAAGAGACTTAAAAACTCTGGCGCATGCATCAATGTGAGCTTGTGGAAGTTTTTGAAGGTGAAGCGACTAATCATCAGGGCATTGATAGACCAGGGAACATTTGATTGGGAAGCTTTCGTATTGCAAACATGCACAACCGCGATATTCTTTGTAATGAAGAAGCTTCCTTTTATAATTAGGAATATAGCTGATAGGTATCAAAATGTCAAATCCGTTGGACAGTCTTTCCTGAACCACGCTCACTGATAATGCTGCCTTTTAGTACGGTTGGTGGAGGTTCGCTATCATATCGTAATGTAACTGGAGCCCATTTATTGTATATTTTGGTGCTGTCATTATCCATTTAGAAACTTACTGTAACTCTGCTGTCTGCTGCATCCTGTCCAGGTCCACCATCTTGTCCTTTCAGTCCAGCTCCTCCATCAGCGGTGACGCTGAAACTTCCTTGAACGCTGCCAGCGTATATCTCAACTGATGAAAACAAAGAAATTAATGTCAAAGAGTATCAATATAAGGACAAGATTACTCACACAAACTGAGGAAATTGAACACGGGTAGATTGCTTACCATTTACCAAAAAGCTAATGGTGACAGTCTGAAAATGCTGAGAAATTTTGCCAGCCGCTTTACAAATTAGAAGAACCGCATGTTTCTTTTGTATGGTCGGCGGATAGCTCTACTTACCTATTGGGCCATTTACGCCGTTTCTTCCATTCTCTCCATTACTTGCAGTAGTAACTCGGTTTGCAAAGGCTTGGTTCAATTTCGGAGCAGACAGATCTAAGCCACTTCCTGTAGAACCAACTAAGTTACGCGAGTATATTTTTAACCTTTCGATACCAGGAAAGGCGATTCTCCCCTGAAAAAACAAGAGCATCACAAAATGAAGTAAATTAACTGCTAGTCAATAGCTTGTATTTGAATTCAAAAGCATCGGATGGCTTACTGGTAAGAACCATGAAACCTACGAGAATAGCTGTTATTTAGAGGAAAACCAATACAGTCAATAGGTCGGAATTATAAATATCCCAAACTACGCTTAGCCATTTACATGGGCTCTATAGACAACTGACGGCAAATTGCTGTACAATCATGCGCCAATATCCGGTAGATTGAATGCCAAACGAATCCTTGGTTTAATTCTTTAAATCTGTGGTACCGATGAGGAGAAATTGTTTAACAATCATAATGTTCAGCATATTCTTCTTACCGTTTCCCTCACATTTCCTATGGTACTGACGAGGAGAATTCGTTTTTTAATCAATACCTTTACTCTTGCTGATCATTTCTTACAATCTGTATGTTTGACTGAGCAGAAATACCATAAAGAGACACAGAATGCTGGTCGCTCTTTGTGCTTGAAGGGTTAAAAACGTACCTCAACGTACACCACGTCCGCAAAAACATCCAGATTGAATCGGTTGACCTCCTCTTGGGTGACAGCAAACGTCAAACTGTGTTCAGTCTCTAACTGCTCTTTCACGTAGTTCATATGAACAACGCGCCCAAGGACGCGATAGTTATCTGGAATTAAAGGTATTTGTTGAAATCAGTGGAGGGCTGTCTCTCTTTATTGAAGAACAGTTCATGTCACGGCCCATTTTCACACGTATTTCAGATTTCAGTAATAGTTGAGTTTTTGGAAACAAAGTTTCTTTTGACCTTCGGTTTTCAACCGACTTTTCACTGTTTTGAGAGACTGATGAACGCTGATGAAAGACTCTTCTGTGCTCATGTTAAAAGTCATTATTTAAAAATACTCACTTTTGTCTATGTGGACCACAGAAGGAGTTTGAGTCCATTTCTTTTCAGGAATTGTTGGACTACCACTGTATGAAGCCTGGCCCAGTTGTACATTAGCACATCCTCCGGATACGGTAACAGCGGCTGTAGTTGGTCAGAGAGTCCATCAGGGTTAAGTGAAAATAACAACACCACTTAATAGAGTTTTAAAGGAAACCATATTTAGACCCTGTTTACATGGAGTGGGGGACCCCGGTCTAGTGGAGTAGGTTTCTTTTGTTTTGTGTCCCACAGAGCGTGAAAACAAAAGAAACCAACCCCACTAGACCGGGGTCTCCCACTCCATGTAAACAGGCCCTTACTCTAGTGCCTGTAACTCGAATCTTTGTGATAAGAAAACCAAATAAGTACTCGAGCTAAAATTTGGAGTTTCCTAATGCCTGATTTTGAGAGCCAGGTAAACTTTGATATGAAAATATCACCATATTCCGGTGCAAATGAAACCAATCCGGAACAGGAAAGGTTTTGTGCTTGGTCTTAATCAAAGAGTAGTGCTTTTTTTCTCATACCTTCCACGGTGATTTGCAGTGCTGTCATAACGATGAAGAAACCAGTACAAAACGCAGCCATATTCTTCTTGCAGGACGGTCTTTAGACAAAGCTTTCTGAAGCAAAAACATAATGTGGATCCGAAGAAACTTATATATCATACATAAAAAAGGCGTTGGAAAGTTTTAAATGGTTGAGTTCGAGAGATTTTTAATCAGTGCTGAACGAAAACAAGCAAAACTACCGTAGACACCTGAAAAGTTAAATAAGAGAAAACATATCGTAGGTGACAAAAAAAAAACACCGATTAAAACGTTGCCTCGCCTCTGTAGTGATTCCTTGAGATGAATGACTTCTTCCTTCTTTTCGCCCTTCGATTATTTCAATTTACCCCTGTTGATCGATCAGTTACCTCTGTTTTCATTTTAAACATCTACCATGAAAAGGGAAAACACCTCGCTTGTTACCGGTAGGGTCTAGAGAAAATCCTTAAAATCGCAGAATTTGGTCGCAGACGGTCTCGTTTTTGTTAATTACAGGGGAATCAGCATTATATTACAAGAGTATTAACACCATCTCCGAATTTCTGTGTAACTGTTCATTTTGGCCGAAAACTTTATGGGTTAAAATTCATACTTCTGATTTGGCGATTACTGCAAAATGAACGGGAGACCTTTAACACGACACCCAACAAGAAGATCGTTTCTAGGAACTCATCATTTATGTCCTTTTAGCAGACACTTAAAGCTCGTCATAAGTGTTTTATGGTGCGTACTAAAGGGCTGTCTATGGAAAATATAATAACCTTTGGCAGGTAAAGGTTTCGTGGCATTTTACAAAGGAAGATTAGCCTGCTTGTATTCCTTGGAGAGTTTTGGTTTGATTTTTTAATATGTTGAAACATAGAGTAATTGTCACATATAGTATAAAAATGCGATTGTATTAACGGAGAAACAACGATCAATAATTATAAAAATCAAATTATAGGGGATATTTAAGCAATAGACCACACTTTTTATGGGTTTACCGACGCGATAACCCACGCGGGATGTTGGGAGATACAGGAGAAAAGCTTGTAAATCACGATCCGAAGGCGAGTGATTTACAAGCTTTTCGAGTGTTCTCCCAACATCCCAAGTCGGTTATCACGCCCGTAAACCCATAGAAAGTGTGGTCTATTGCTTTTATAAAATAACTTGAAGTTTACTATGAGTTTATCGGCACAATAAAACATAGGTTTCTAACCAATCAGAACGCGCGTACCATCTTAGCTTTTATAAAGTTTGATGGTTCAAAATATACGAAATCTGCATGTTGACATTGAAAACATACCACACTCCTATACAAAATCACTGGTCAAAGATATATTAGTCGTGAAGAATGTCTACGTTTTTGCAATGGGAGCCTCGAACTGGCTAATTATATATATGAGGTTCGGTCAAAAAAGCCTTCAAAACTTCAAATTAACCACCAAGTACAATAAATTCTTGAACACTTAAAAAGAGTATTCACCTTGAGGCCTGTAATCTTTGCCAGAGCCTGTTGACTGTTTTTGCCATCGACAGTAAAACAAACGTGGCCCAACGCAGAGATTTGCTTAATAAATCAAAACCAGACAATAAGCAAAGCGGAATATCTAGAATCTCATCCGGTGGCCCTTGTCTTTTTTGCCACGTCTGAAACTTGTGAAAAATATTTCATGGTGTTCGAACTGTCGTGTGTTCAATATAGACATGGGAAAGTTTTGGTAAATTTTTAAAATGCTTGTATTCGTAGCAAAATTTCCATTTCGCGTTTATCTTTTAAATTAACAGAACACTGGCAGAGAAATTACAGCAAATGAAAGTACTTAACAAGAATCAAGGCTGCAGCGGTTATTAAACCTTCAATACTCAAATTTGTAAAAACAAAAGTGGTTTTAACTAATGTCCTTTTTCGCGGCAAGTCTCTATTAAGTGATTCTATTTAAGTTGATGGCATACTTAATGAAGGATATAGCTGGAGACCTTCAATGTACTACTTCTTTTGCTGTGGTGGCTGATGTTACAATATTATACTAATTGTTTACAGAAGACTAACTCTTAATTTTTGTATACAGCAATGAAAAGAGTCATCTTTTGCTGATAAAGAACTGAATTCGCCTTGGACTAAACGCAATTTTCACTTCAGTGTGAATGGGCTTGCTTTCATCCAGTTTCAATGAAAAGTTCCTGAGAATCAACGCAGTCACAGCTTTCATTTCTACCACAGCAAATGGCTGCCCAGCACATCGTCTGCTTCCACCCCCAAAAGGAAGAAATGAGAAGGTGTGTACAGCCATCTTGTCCTCCCAGCGGGTTGGATCAAACACTTCCGGTTTATCCCACAAATTATCCAAATGGTGCAGGACATAGGTATCCAGAAACATAACAGACCCTTTGGGGATGTGATATCCTTTTCAAAAATAACCAACAGAAAAAATAAACCATTATATTAATCTCTCAAATATTACACAATCATATCCCAGTCTTAGAAGTTGTGAAAAGATGACATGCAGTGTAAAATTTCAGTTGACAGCTTTCATCACCCTATTTGATTTATTTCCAAAGGTTAAAATAAACCTAGAATAACTAGTGCCTGAGAAAAATTATTTTTCTTCCTTTTTCTGCTTTGGAGGTAACATTATCAGACCTTACATAGCTGCTAAGCGCATGATCATTTTACAGGCTCAAGAAGCGGCCTAAAAATAATTTCCATACAAAAATATACCCAGATGAGGTAAAAATAAGCATAACCTTTTTCTGAAAACACAGAAGCTTACCTCCCAACTCAGTATCTTCAACAGCTCCTCTACTAAAACCCGTTATAACAGGAATGAGCCTCTGAGATTCCTTTATGCAGTTTGTCACATATTTGAGATCTTTCTCCATCTCTGAGGTAATCAAATCAGAATCCCCAAGGACTCTGTCAACTTCTTCTTGAGCAATAGCCTGAACTTCAGGGTGCTTGGCTGGAAAGGAAGCACATAAAAAAGGGCAGGACTTTACAATACAGTAGAGATGCCAGTCTTAACGCAACAAGCAATGAAATCAAAAAGTTACATGCCTTGGCCAATAAAGTTACAATAGGCTTAAATTTAACTGGGAGTGTGGTTTTATAAGAGCTAAGATTTGGTTGGAGAATGCAGAATTAAAGCAGGTATTGCAGGGGTGGATCCAGGATTTTTTTTAGGAGGGGGTGCACTCGTCTCTTGCTCTACTTCAACACCAATAAACCACATAGTTTTTTTTTTTGGCAGAATACCAGAAAACCGCAGGTAATCTCAGGGGGGGGGGTGTGCACCCCCTGCACCCTCCCCCTCAATCCACCCCTGTATTGCATATATACCATCAATGGGCTTTTAAAGTCAAAATTAAGGAGACATAGTGATTATTAGTGATTGACATGGGGTGAGTGATCCTATTTGAATCTTAGTATAAATGGTAGTTTGTGTTCTTTCAGTTTAGGTTGGTATGAATAAGTATTAGCCAAATGTCAGAAAAGCAAGACAAGACAAGACAAGACAATGTTTTATTTGGAGTCTTATACAGTCTTATGTATATCGACTTTATCCAAATAATTTAAAATTATAACACAAATTGCACACTAGTGGAACTATAATCAATGTTAACCTAAACAACTAATGATCTTCTTTTCTCATGGCAGTCAAATACGTATTTTGTAATTAACTTTTGTACTGGTTTGTTCTTGCTGAGGCCTGAAAAGCATGAGGTGAAGAAACTTAGGGAGGGGGGGGGGCTAATAGATTATGCTGTGGTTAATTTTTTATCTCAGGTATTTTATATTTTTATTTGCTTCAACTTCACTGGACATTAGCACACATTAACACACCCAAAAGCAAAAACAAAAAACAAAAATTACCTGAGATAGAAAATAAAACTACAAAGAGCCCAAGCATTAACTGCTCTATGATAGAAATGAATTTTCCATATTTAAACACAGTTTACAAATGAATAAAAAGCTTAAAAACTAATTAAAATTTAGAAAAATATCTAACCTGTTTATAGGTATATTTTCTCAAATAGATTAGATCTTTTGCTAAATTTTAGTCATTAGTTTTTAAGCTTTTTATTCATTTGTATACGGTGTTTAACTTTTAGATACACGACCACATCAGCTCCGCTGTAATTTTATTGTGTTTAAATAAATGTTGTTGTTGTTTGACATGAAGCATAATAGCCCGTTTTACAGTTACAGATGGAAACAAGGCTGAAGTAGACCTTACTTTGATACAACCACTCATGCTTTCTTATGTAAATCATATTGTTCTTTTGCTATCTAGGCTGAAGTAGACCTTATTTTGATACAACCACTCATCCTTTCATACGTAAATCATCTTGTTTTTTTGTTGACTAGTATTTTCAAGCATAATTTCTGTAAGCAAACCAAGGAGGTTTCTATCAAAACATGGTCAACCTCAGCTTCACATTCATTAGAAAGCTAGTGTACTAAACCCACAACTGTAAAATGGTCTTTTGAGAGGTTAGCAGTACTCACCTAGATGGTATAAAACCCAACAAAGCTGTGATGTAGTAGTTTCAAACCCAGCAAACAAAAATGCCAGGATCTCATCATGCACTTCCTGATCTGTCAGCCTATACTTTGACTCGGGGTCTCGTGCTCTCAATAACAAAGTCAACAAATCCTTTTTATTATCACCATCCTCCTCACACTGACGCTGTTTGATGATCTGCTTGACAAGGTTATCAAGGACTCTTTGGTGCTGATGGACATGAAATGCTTTAAGAGGATGCCTCCAGGACCAAAGTTTTGGAAACACTAAAAAAGCTATATCCCCAGCATGCCTCAGGAATGAATTCACAGCCTACAATGATAGAAAACGAAATTATATACAACACAGTTACACTGAAACATTTTCAGTCTCAGAGGATAATATTTACATATTGGATTTTTGCAGGACATTCCTCTGAATATTTTTCTAACAACTTACCTTATATATTAATTGTCAATAAACAGAAAAGAGAGACCTTAGGGTTTAAATTAGTCAGAACATGTATTTTTCAACTAACCCAGTGTGCAAAGAAAGTCAGTTTTACAGCCTGCCATTCGGGCAAGCTGTAGCTAGCTTGTACTAGCCCACAAGTCATTTCAACCAGCCCCAAAACCCTTTTTGATTAGCAATTCTTCTGTAATTTGAATTTCTTAAAAAAACAGCACAAAAGCAACCCGTCAGGCAAGTTAAGAACAAGAATCACTAGCCCGATAGCAAAATCCACTAGCCCTGGGCTATCAGACACGACTTTCTTAACACGCTGTAAACCCCCCCCCCCCCCCGCTTCCCACTAGCAGTGCATTTCAAGCTCCACCCACCCCCACCACTCCAAATACTCTGAGGATTTGTTTCCAAGTATCCACAGCCATACTTGTATTTAGTCCTGTGCTCCACCATCCTTCTTTATGCTATAGATGTTGCTACGAGTTAAAAATTAAGTAAAAAAGAGCAAACCTTGACAAGTTTGTCATCAGGTTGTTCTTGTACTTTCAGGTCAAAACCAAATGCTGCTTTGCTGATGATATCGAGTCCAAGGTTTTTTATACATGCAAAAGCTTCCACAGATGAATCAACAGAGACCTTCTTCCACCCATCTATAACAATTTTAGTTTTTTCGCTAATGACTTCCAAAGCATAGCTCAGAAAACCAGAATGAAACAATGGCAAAATAAGTCGTCGGTGTTTCTTCCATATTTCACCTTCCAAGCCATTAAGACCATATTTCCCAAGAAGTGTTTGAAAACGAGCTTGTGTTAGTTTTGAAATTGCATAGCTCTTGGATTTCAGAACCTCTTCACATAATGCTGGATCAGCAATAGAGAAGATATCTCTTCCATACAATGGGGGTCTGCCCATTTGAATCCTCACTATCTTGCCATACTTTTTGTGCAGTTCAAGGAGTCGCACATGCCGCTGTTCCACATTGGACTGGAATATGGCTGTGTTACCAGAAAGCCAGTGACCTGGTGGACCCGGGGCCATGGGCCTGAGGAAAAATAACTTGATAGTTGTTAATAGTTAACCTAAAAAATAATCACTTAGGCAAGCATGTCTGGAAAGGTTATAATGAGAGAAAAGCGTACATCACGGTTACACAAGAAATTGCGTGTAGTGTAGGGACAGTTAGCCTTTCACGTAAGGAAAAGACTTGCTTATTCAATGGTTATTAAGCCCCAACAGGCAACACAATGCAACAGGCAAACAGTGTCATATATCATTTATACGTGGGTAATCAAGCCACGTTTGTTTGAGAGCGCTAAGCACTCCATCGCAGTCACGTAGACTACGTTCTACTTGATTTTTTCTTTCTCAGTTTTCTACTTATTATCATTCATTACCATATACAAAAACAAAGGAAAAAAAATTAAGCTTAAGCCGTTTGTAACCAGAACATTAACTTTCAGCTCCGAGACGTTTATACAATTATTCGGTTAAATTTTATCATTTCTTACCGTTTATGTGATATCTTTTTTGTTAGAGCATTTAAAATGTACCATGCAATAATAACAACTGTACAAGACAGCAACAAATTCTCCAGAAAGACAAAAACACCGTCAGCCATGTTTGCAGCAAAGGGGGTTTGCACAGGTCATGTGGCATGCGCGCGAGTATCCAGGTGTATGCAATTAAGTATGCAATCAAGCACTTGAGCTAATTTTTATTTAACGAACTTTTTAACGGTATTTAGTCTTGTACCCTTAAGAAGGCAGCATCGTCGAGACGTCGGTTCAGACTGTTAAAATAACAGCGTCGATTTTTCAATTTTCAAATTAACATTAAGCAACTACACAAGTTTTTTGCACAGGTCACCCAAGTGCAATATACAGGTAACATCAACGAAAAACACAGGCTGCCATCCTTTTGGTCAGCAGATGAAAATTCCTAGAAAGACGAAAAACGCCACGAAGTGACATATTTTCACTTTACTGATGACGTTGACCCGTCTTAGTCCTTTATTTTCCATGCAAACTGCTACCGACCTCATCTTACGCTTGGGTAACCTGTGGGGAGTTGTGGCATGGGCCCTTTCAGTTCAGGGCAAGACAGGCATAAATTTTCGAAAATTTCGAAAGCTTATACTTTGGTGAAAGTGAAAAAGAACTCTGTACCTGTGTTATTTCGAAAAGCGGGAACTACGTCCGATTTGGGAGATTTCACGAGGAACTTTGTCCAAGAAATAGCGGATAGGGGCACATGTTAATTTTTGGATCTTCTACATGAGTTATTTATCAGAAAAAGAATTCTCAAGGAAAGTTTGCCTTGAAGGAAAGATCTATTAATTCTGTTATTTGCCCTTAGGAATCATACTGACCATACTGTTTGAATTTCTTTTTCTCAAGTTCTATAATATGATATAGGCACACAGAACTGCACAGAACTACAAATTTTATCACTTACACCGAGAAAATTCTTTAACGAGCTTTTTCTTGGTTGTTGAAGCGGTCAAAAATTATTAATAATAAATCTATTCGTCATGGTGATACACCTTACCGTAGAAGCGTTAATAGAATCTTGCCTTTTTACACCTTTGGTAAAAAGTCAGTCGGTTAAAGATTACTTCATTGACTTTAAATTTAACATTTTGTTGTGAAGGTCTATGGGCTGAAACAAAATGTTATCAAAGGGTTTTTCTAACCTGGCGTGTGGTGTATTTGCGTGTTTACATCACAGGGAGGTGTAAGTTGGATTGTTCAGTATGCCTGTTACGGCGATTGTCTATATTCTAGTCACGTTTCGCTCATGGCCGATTAACATTTTCGGTTACAGTAGACTCTCGCTCTACAACAAACGAGGTCAAATAACGCGTTAATTTGCGTTATATCAAGAGTTGTCCAGTTTCTAACTGGAAATTAGAAAGTAAGTTCTGTCGGCTAAGCTTCAATAAACAGCTTTATTTAATGAGGCTGAACTGACAGAACAGGTGAGAAAAAGTGTTGCCCACCACGAAAATTAATCGAGGATATAACATACAAAACTACACACTCGCAGTAAAGTTGTGTAATAAAACTGATGTGTTTGCATTATTTTGTCTGTTTGCTCCAACTCTAATCAGGGCGGTATGTTTCAGTGAAAACTAATAAAAGGAAGCCATTAAATACCATTTCAAGTATCCACGGGATTCTAAGAGACTTACCTTAATCGGTGATCAATAATTTTACTGGCTTCGAAAAAGTTAAATCTAATCAAGGTGCAGTTTTATTACGTTTTGCTCACTATATCAATCAAAGTATATGTAAAGCTTAAAAATGCTTTCATGTTGTGGGTCGTGTTACCACCACCTAATAATCTACCAGCCTTAAAACACTTTTAAGAGACTAGGAATCAGATTTGACAAGGATTACAATGCCAATGGTTACTTTTTAATCTTGCTGTCAAAAACCTGTGAAACTGACGTTTCGTGCTTTAGCTCTTCGTCAGGGCGAATCGAATGTGTTAAACTCCCCCGCTGTGAACGTTTTGTTTTGAAACTAATCCGTTAATTCTTTTCTATTACTGAGACCTAACAACACCGGCCTTGGAAGGATTTGGTGAATCGCAGTAGGGTGCCTACAAAAGAAATTAATGTAGCGTTATAGCGTGTTTGAAAGAAAATAACCACATTTTTTTCCTCTTTAACACACAACAAATTTTCTATTTATTACATCCACTAGACTTCTCAAAACACCACTGAGCGCTAAAAGGACGTTATTTGTGAAGTCCCTAGAATCGACAGAATCAGCTAGAATCAGTTTTTCCAGGGGGGAGTGAGGCACGTTGAAATCAAAAGAGGGAAAATTAAACACGGTCAATTTTGTAACATTTAAAAAACTCACGATTCACGAAAGAAATATGTATATCGCGCGATTTAACCAACAATTTCAGGAGTATCTTCTCCACCTGTTATAGTGGAAGTAATAAAAATTTTTTGAGCGCATAAATTGTGATTCGACCTCAAGACTTTGGAAGCTTTATTAAGGACATGCTAACTCGGTTTTTCAATTCAGTATCCTCGCTTTTATCTCAAAAATCGCCATCTGGGGAAGTGGTATAACAAAGCAAGGTTATCAAGATTTCCGATCACACCAATACTGTTATAAAGGTTTGTTAAATCAATTCATAATATTTGTAATTCTTCTTGTCACGTTACCAGAAGTGATTTTATCGTTTTTAAACGATAAAAAAAAATATAAGTTCTGTTTACTTTTCCTTCTTTTCATTAGTGGTGAGTATTGCTGTGACCCAACAGACTTTATAAACCTAACAACACCCTAAGTATTGCGGCTTTTCCAAAAGGGTTTTTCTCGATCCGCGGACAGCTTTAGGCCTAGAAGATGAAACGTTCTAGAACCCAGCAAGTCCTTAGGGCTTCTAGAGGTTTTGTTTTTTGTCTCAAGCAATTCGTCTGCCTCTAGGGGTTCAACTACATATGTATGGTGTTAATGATTAATTGCCATCTCTATTCATTGTACCAAACGTAATTTATTCTACTTTTGAAACAAACGCCGCTAGCGATGGAAGCGGGAGGTGGCATTAAGAAATGAACCACTGATTGTTAAACTGTCGGAAAAAATTCATCATTATGTTATGGTTTCTTCCGACGTTGAGGAGCTGCTTTGTTACATTATAAAGCACTTACTTCAACAGTCTAAGTAGACATCCACACCATTCTTTTGCTAGAGTGAATATCAAGCACCTTTGATTAGCTTACAAGCTCAGTATGGAAAATATCACTACCATCAGTTTAGACTCAGGATTTTTAAGAGAAAACTTATCAATCAGAGCAGTGAAGCTTATGCTCTACGGTCTCATTTTTATTACCGGTATAACAGGGAATATGTTGGTTTGTTTGGTCGTTTGTCGACAGCGGAAGCTTCGCACATCAACAAACTTCTATATTGTGAACTTGGCGGTGGCAGATCTTGCCGTACTAATATTGTGCATACCATTCGATGTTACGGTTCAAGAAAACAGCTATGTTTGGCCATTCGGAAAGTTTCTTTGTCACATTATTTATCCTATAATGACAATGTGCACGTTCGCCTCGGTGGGAACTCTCACTGCGATCGCCTATAACCGATACACGGCCATTTCACGTCCAATGCGTGTGCAAGCGGGAAGAAAACGCGCAAAAATTACTATCGCGATCATCTGGACAGCATCGTTAACGTTTGTTATTCCATACACTTCAGTTTTAAGAGTTCGTAACTCTCGCTGCGAAGAGACATGGCCGAAGCTTTACAGCCGTACTTATACGATTTTTATATTCTTATTTCAGTACATTGTTCCTCTATCATTTATTTCCCTGGCGTACGTGAAAATAGCATTGCTACTACGCAGGAATCGAAATCATCTCACTGCCGCACACAGGGTGCAAGATCGGGACGTTGCCAAAGTCGTACGGATGATGGCAATTGTAGTTTTATTATTCGCTGTTTGTATGCTTCCAAATCACATTCTCTGGCTGTTAAGAGAATTTACCAAAGATTTCCCAGAGTCCGGACGGAAGGTTCTCGGGTGGGGTGAAATACTTATTTACGCCAACAGCTGTACAAATCCGATTGTTTATAGCATCTGTATTGAGGAATTTCGTCTGGCTTTCAAAGCGTATATCACAAAATGTTGCCGGGTAACCGAAGAAGACATCAGACCTGTTCGAAGAGTTTTTGAACGAATTTCCATCAGAGAAAGAAGTGCTTCAGCAAATGAGAGAATGTTTGCAAGACATTTGAATCGCCGTCTTAGAGGGTCACTCCAACGAAATCAATCGCTGCAAAGTCGTGATAGTGTTACGAAAATTTTCACTAGATCAAACACTAGTCGCACACTTTTAACTGCGGAAGAATCTCGCCCAAGTCAAGACAGAATTCTTACACTTTTGCCAAAAACAGAGTCAGGGAGAAATACACCTAAACATGCGGTTATGAACGGTAATTCCTTCACAACAACTGCAGTTTAAAACTGAGTCTGAGGATGAATATTAAACATGCTTTATTCGCAAGTCACGGAATGCGGTTTCTCTTGAGTCTATCAGTGTTCCTTGAAGGAAAGCTTAAACTTTAACTGATTTATTTGAACGTACAGACTCTACATTCTGTTTTGTCAAAATTGAATCTGTGAATAGGTTTTTTTAAGTGCAGTCATTCAGAAATAAAAAAAATTATCGTAGTTCTTTTCAACCTCCCTGTGATTTAAACTATTTTTTCAAGAAATGTTCTTGCAATTTATTGCAATAATCGAAGAAACGTTGACGATTTGTTGTAATTTAACGCGGAACTGCTTTGCTTCGGTAAAAACTTAAGTGGCTAACTCAACTGATAATTACCAAAAAAAGAACGTTTTCATACCTATTCCTGTCTTTATTTTAAGTGAAATGACGGGAATATCACTGTAGCATTGTCAAACCCTATTCTTACTTGATGCCCCTTTATAATAGTTCTTTTGACGGAAACTCAGTGGACAGTTTAGCGATGCCACTAAAAATTGCTCATTCAACTGGTGTCGTTTCTTGCTTATATGTTTAGGTTATCTCTGTTGGTGTCAACGAGTTCATAGGGTTTGGCATTGTTCTTTTCAAGTCTGATACAGTTTATAGTATCAGGTGGTATCAAGCAACAGTTTTCAAGAACTTAAGGCGGTAACAACCAAGTCAGTACAAGAGCATGTTTTGGTAAAGAAAGGCTACAAAGCCTTTGTAACTTTGTAACACTGTTTCTGACCAAGAAACTCCAACACGATTATTTCAATGAAGCAAAACAAAACTTAGCTTATCAAGTGTATCGCGTTTACCAAGGTCGCCAGTAAATATTACAGAGAAATTTAATAAAGGTGAATTTCTGTGAGAGTTGTGAAATTACACTAAGTTTCTACGGCTGCTTATGTTTCACTGTAGAGAAGCGTTTCCTAAAAGCCATTTGGAATACCAGACTTAAATAATAAACAGTGATACGCTCAACAATTATGCCGATAGAGGAGGATCGAATATCTGCCGAAGGCGGAGGCGGTCATGCACTCTCCGAAATCTGGGTATTCTTTCACATCTTGCAAAAGTCGAAATATATTATTGCTTTTACATTCACTTAAAATATTTCCAGATTTAAAACATCCCTTCCCTGAATTAAATTTCTTACTTTTTTCGATATTCTTATAGACTGCTTATGGATCCTTTTTTCGATCTCCTGAACAAATCAGTCATCATCTTTTGAGTGGGTTTTAGTGTATTTTTGCCGTCTGTTTTAATTAGTGTTTTGGCTATTTTGTATTTTTTAAGCAATTGAAATCTTCCAGTCAATTCCTCAAGCTACCATTCATTGTTGTCTTTCGTCCTACGAGTATTCTTTTATTGGATTATTGACGTTAAATCGCCAAATTTGGTCAGTGTTTGCGCCTTTTAAAAATTTAGCCGGGGGATTTAAACCCATCAAAGAATTTGAATGACCCATTCAGGCAACAGCTGTTAACTCATAAAATGTGCGCTTTTCAGGAAATCTGTGAATTTCACCACAAGGCGGTACCTTTTCACTTTATCAATTCAATTTTTGGTTTCGTACATGGTTTTGTGTCCAATATTTTATTTATGATCCTTGAAACTTAAAATCATCCATCTATAAAGCTTTATATTGATAGTTTCTCAGTAAAGAAATGAATGAATAAGTATTGGGTAATTCCATGAGGTCCACATTTAATGACTAGTGTAAATGCATAAAATCTATCTTTTTTTGTCATCGAATTTCTGCGAAGAAATGTATTAATAAGGATAACTTCTTCTACCCAGAAAGGAGATGAATCTTAAGGTCATAGGTTATAAAACAAAACAGTTTCTGGTTTCTAAACTTTTGGTGGAAAATTTGGAGGTTGCAAAACCATACATGAATCGTTTAAAGCTCACTGCAAATAAATATAATTTCGTGATAAAAATATCTCTAAATCTTATTTATCAGTACAGAGAAGATATTAGTGTTCATTTTCAGCACATTTGTAGATAACCCTACTATATAGTTGATATGTTATCATCAATGCTAACGAAATCTTTAGAGCTGATATTTGTTGTGCGTTGCATGTATAGCTGGTTTTCACTTGACGCAATCAAACTAAAGAAATATCAGTTCTTCTGAGTTTTTACTGACATGAAGTTTTAGAGCAGTCAAAAACTTATGTTTTCGCACATTTTCAGTTTGAGAGGTTTCTTCGTTTTGACATAAAGTACCCTTGAATTTTTTATTTTTTCAAGACGCTGTATTTAAATGGAGGCCGCGAGAACTGTCATAAACGTTAAAAGGGTAGGTTTTTTTTTAGATTTTGCTTCCTGAAGAGTTCTTGTATTAAAACGTGTATTAGTTGAGTTCCTAAAGTGAAGAATACAAACTTTCCTAGCATAACTTCTCAGTGTTGGTTACCCGTGGCCGCCATGTTGGTTTTCTCCCGGGGGACACCATCATGGCGTCTCCATTCAAAGGTCGATAAATTTGGACAAAACATAGTAACTCACATATGAAAATTAGATAAGACTTGAATCTTGGTGACGCAGTTTGCTTATTCATCTTCTTTCATATGCCAGATTCTGGGCATTAATCTTGTATAATTTCCATTCTTATTTTTGATAGCGTGACCCAAAATAATAATCTATAGTCAAACATATGGGAGGAAATTGATAGCCTACACAACAGGTGTTATCTTTTCGCGTTTTCAGGTGAGCGAAGGCAAGCGCGAAGCGATCGAGGGAAGTCTGAAATGTCAGTCGTCTCTTTCCGCTAACCTGTGGGGTTCAGACCACGATCGAGGAGCGCCTGCCTGTGTCTAGAGTTTCTCGCTTGCCTCGCGCTTGACTTCGCTCCCCCTAAAAAACGCAAAGAACGCCTGTTGATCAAAATTGATCACATCAAAACAACCTTTCCTTCAAGAACTTGCCGTTGCCGACAAGGCAAAAGAAAAGTTTCTGCTGTATATTAACTAGTACCAAAGTTTATAGATTTACAGAATGCGTTTCATTGATTTCTCTCTCTCCGTTAGTAATCACTCCATGACTTTGGGATTTCTGGATTTCGGATATGCCATAAAAAGCAAAATCCAAAAGACCGAATTAAACGCCCGAGAAATCCTGGCTTTTGATTCACTTATTCTCTCCCTTTTCTGTTCTCAACAAGAACAGCAGCAGTCTGGGACGCGCGGACATGATTTAATTTAGCAGAAAAAAAAACGACCAGTGTTCACGAAAACAGTTTTGCAAATTCTTTTTCGGATTTCCCAAAAAAACGTTCAAGAAGGAAATCCACGAAGTCCGTTATTGTTTTATAGCGAAATCCAAAATGTAAATATAAATTTTCCAATCGAACGCACCCTAAATCTCTTACTCGCACTCGTTGTTGATGCTTAAACTTTCTACTGCACCCTTATCACGAGGGCTAACTTGTCCCAAAGCGTGTATTACAGACTTTTCCCTGCATACAACATGACCTCTGGCTTTGTCCATTTAAATTTAAAGGAGCATCTGGGGGTCTTTTTTTAGTTGAAAACTGTCGAAAACGTTTATTGAAAGCATAAAAAAGACCAAGCTCATTTGCAGTTTTTTATCTTCTAAGTGTAAAACATAGATAAAACAAAATATATTTGTGAGAGAGTGTCATGTTATACATGTTATGGACTCCAGGGGAAATTATTTTAATTATTATTATTTTTTGTTTTAAATAATTTTAATTATTTCAACTCTTCTTGATATTTCGTTCATAGAACCAGGCTTTTATTTCAAATTTAAAACGTCAAAAACATTAAGTAGACATATTTTATTAGAAAGGAAAGACGAGAGTGTCATTAGGCGGATTCAGCAGGGTCACTTAATGCACGGTCAGACTGATGCACGGTCATAAATTCACTATTTTAGCTTCATTTATTTCATTAATTTATCATGATATCTGCTGGTCAATGACACGCTTAAAGAAAATTTATCCCTAAATTATGGTGCGCAGTGATGTCCCAGATATCATCAACTACCGATAATGTTAGTTATCTCCTTTAACGATATTGAATTGTTCAAGCTTAAACACATACTACATTCTAGATGTCAATCTGGGTGTCTTCCCTTTTAAACTAGTTGACGGCGTTACAATTTCCACATCTTCCCTGCGCAGGAAAAAGCTGTTTAACCGTTATTGGAGGGGGACGCGTTGGGATAGACATGTTTAACGGATAGGACTAGCCCAGGCCTTTTTAATAGAAAATTTAACATCTTAAATAAATCATCTTTTTATCATTAACTAAGCCTGAAACTAGACACAGGTTTGCTCAAAGTTTGCGACCCTCGAATTTCAAAACTTACAACCTCAATACTTTGTGTACACTTAAATCAGATAAGTAAAGCCGCCTTTTTAAACCCTTTGAACGTATAAAATGATTTGAAAATAAAATAAATTACTTATATAGCGCGTTATAGGTCGTCGTTTTATTTTACAGTAAATGTGCTTAAGAGAACTATATCAGACGCCAGTTTATGAAGGCCAGCTAATTATTTTTATTAAATATTTTCCAATTCACTTCACCAATTAGGCACTAGTTCAGAAGCCCTCCTGGGGCCCTTTCCTTAATGAACTGGTTTGTTTGCTAGGACCTGCCCTTTTGATTCGGATATTCGATTTTGGGCGGGAAAAGTTACTGGGACTTTTGAGAAACGGGCATCAGGAGTGGATGTCATTAGTATCCATTGTATTGCGCCTTTTGTATAGATCTATTCTTTTTAGCTGTCTATCTAAATACCCGACTCTTTTATGATGTCTAGCATTTGCAATTGCTTCCTCTTAAATTTTATGCAATATTCAAAGCGCTACTGGTGTTATGGGCCACTCATAAGGCTCTTACCAAGCAGCGAACTCCAGTTAACAAAATAACTTAGATAGGCGTGTTCAGATTGGTCAAAAAATCTATCGCTTATTATATTATAATATACTAGTAAACTCATAGAAAACTTTGCCCGAAAAAGGAAACTGTTTGTTAAATAAAAAGTTGTTTCATAAAAGCAATCGATATCGAAATTCTTAAGCTTACCCTTGTAAGAAACTCACTTGGCATATTTCAAAAGAGAACAGTGGAACTTCTTTGCCTCGCTGCACTCAAGCCTTCATGTGTTCATCGGGGTCAGGGTAAACCAGCACAATTTTGATCTATTGTTTAGACAGCAAATTCTGCCTTAACTCTAAAAGGTCAGCCTGAGTTCAAATTGGTCGTTTCTATGGTTATTCATGCTTCTTTCAAACAGTTTCCGGATTTCGTCTTTAAAACCAAATTGTCTCCAATACTCAGCATTGAATTAAAATCCTTCCAAAATTGTCCTTCCTTATAACGTTGTCATGGCAACTGTGTTTGGCGCTGATTCCGCACAGCGTTGAATGTGTTTTTCCTGTTGAGTCCCAACTGTAAATTGATGATTTTTCTGTTTTTTTTTATGTCGCTGTCTGTTTGTGAAATGTTCGTTTGACCACATTATACAAAATACGGTTTTTCTTTTCCAAGTGTTCTCGGCAAGTATTACGGAGGTCCTTTCTACAAAAAAGACAGACAAGAAAAAAAAACAAAACAAAACGGAAATGAAAAGAAGAATTAAGTAATACAAATAAGTTACTTTTTAACCTTAGCTAGTGACTGTTGTTAGAATGCTTAGAGGCCCCATAACCGCTTCGTGGGCAAAACTAAATCTAGGGTACCTGCAAGTTTGGCTTGGTTGAAGGAAAACCTAAAATTCAACGTCACAAGCATCGTTGACAATTTAGCAATTGTCAAGTTACCACATCCTGCTGCATAAGGCAATTGAACTTTGTAATAGTTGAAAAGGAGAGACCTTCGAGAATTTATCTTTGGGTTATAGTATAGTCGGACTAACAACTGTCCGAGGGCAGTCATCTGGGATAGGCTCAGCTCCAATGTAAAGGATGCTGTGAGACACTTCTATCGAGAAAACGCCCCTTTTACTTAATTTTATAAAAACACTTCCTTTGATTTTTGTATACTTTTCATGATAAGAAGGATATAAACGAGCACGAACGTTTTAGAAGAAACGGCCGTGCAAAACACTGAATGGCATAAAGGGTACATTCAACCTTTTTGTCGGAAGATAGCGCTCAAATATGGAAACAATATACCTATTGGACAGGTATCCTTTGTTACATATTTAGTCCCATTCCGGTGGTTTGTAAGTAACTTTGACTCCCATGGGTTTTCTCTGCTTTTTTGGACCGCCCGCCGAACCTCCAGCTGATCCTCTTGTTGGTTTGTGAGGGACATCAGTGATCTGCGTTGACGGATCTATGAACGTATCAATGTTTTCTAAATCTTCCCCACCTGCATCGCCGTTGTGTTTGTTGTTGGGAGGACTAGGATAGGTTTTATCTGGAACAAACTCACCCTTCCTTTGTCTAATTAAAGGAAAAAAAAAATGTCGATAGGTTTGTATCAGACACATATCTGTTGGAATAAAAAAGATAAAGGCGCACTTCGAGCCATCGAGCTCACGCGACGCAGCTTTTTCCGGTTTCTCTTTTATAAAGCAGCAAGGGATATTGTCAATTTCCCATGAAACATATCGTGAACGGGACGTTAGTCCATTTAGTGGTTTCCTTCAAAAGTAGTAAGGGAAGGCAAAAATAAAGATAAAGCTCGGACACCACAAATTCACTGTGCGGTGTGATTGTCTAATCCTCTTTGTACACAATTTAGAGGATTACTAGTCATGAAACTACTACTAATGAAAATTAGCTGGTCAACCAGGTGCTCTCTTTACTAAGAGGCAGTGTATGTCTAAAGAAATGTATCGCGCTCACTTCCTCATGTAATACATGACAGTTATGTTCTTCGAGAAGCAAATAGTTATGTGTTATATTAACTATTACTCTTAGGTCTGAAGAAACGGCATTTTAAAAGGAGTAGTACCCTGAGTAATCCTTCCCCTCTCACTTTTTTCTCCCACTCCCTCCTCCTTCCCTTCCACGCCTGCAGTCACACTAGGCACACTTAATGAGACGATCTGTGCCATAGTTTTGACACATGAGTGATGCAATGACGAAAGAATCAGTGTACAAACGGATAAATTTCTCCTACACAGGACTGTAACTTAATTTCATTCCCACCTGTAGAAACGCGCAAACACACAAGCCATTACAATGCTAATTAGAATCAATCCACCAATTCCCGCGCATATCACGAGGATGAGTAATTCCTGAGATAGTCCTTTACCGTCCCCATCCTCCAATTTGCCTTGCACAGGAGGAGTAGTCGACGCTGTAAGAGAGAAAAAAATAGTATAGGTAATAGCATGATTAATAGTGATATTTGGCATAAATACCACGAGTGATATTTCAAAATTGTTATACGTAATTTCGCGAGCCGTTAGACGAGTGAAATTTGAGACAATTTTGAAACATCACGAATGGTATTTATGCTAAATATCACGAACAAATCATGCTATTATTTGTTTATACTACTACCCACAAAAGGTTTGTAATTTTCACATGTAGATATTTCAAATTAAGCTGAAATACCACCGCTCTAAGCCAATCAAATTGCAGAAATTTCTCTTGTAGTAGTATAATATATGAAATACAACATAAGAAAGATTAGTCAAGCAAACTATATGGCTATCAAGTACTACAGGCTTAAAATGTGAAAGAATGAAGTTGTTGCATATTAAAATTTATCTTCATTTCCAATACTAAAGAGTTTATTACTAAGGCAACAATGCAACAATGAGTACCTTGAATGTTGTCTAGAAAGGCACGATGGAAAGAATTTTAAATTTTAAACTGATAATTTATGATGAACTGCGACAACTCTTCTAGAATTAAGGAAATGCAAAATTTGCCAAATGTATGATGTACTTCATATTATTATCCATCGGTACCTCACACAGTTGTTCCAAAACTTGGAAATTCCGAAATGTGAGTTTTTCCTGTTTCCCCTTAATCTTCTGGAGCCTGGAGCTTGTTCAGAGTATTCGAGATTTTTTTTTATAAAGCACGGCCGTACAAATTGTATTAAATTTCTTCGCTGCGTGCATTTCTGGACGTACGTACTCTCCCTAAGACATAGCTTACTGGATCGGTAGGACAAATACTGACTCATTACCCCATGTTACTAAAGCGGGGAACGGGGAGAAAGGAACGAGTATAGGGAATGGGAAAATAAACAATGAAACAGGAGCAAAGTAGAGAATTGGAAATGAAGTTACTAATAGGGCCGGCTAGGGTTGAAATTGGGTTTTGTTCCCATTAATCGTTTTCCCGTCCCGTACTCGTTCTCCGCTCCCTTCTCCCTGTTTTAGTAACATCCCATTATCTACGAGTGGGAGACAGACACTGAACCCTCCTCAACTGATTTTCTAATTGTTTGATTAATCAATTACATTAGTGACTGATTCCTGTGTTAATAGGAAATATAAATAAAAGAAGACGAAGAAATCAGGAATTGTGGCGAATAACGTCAGTAAAAAGTCACATACAAAAATGGGCTTAACATGTGCGAGAGAGGTGGAGGCCAGGCATGAACAAAAATGAGAATATGAGGCAAAAGGTCAGTAGTGACAACTGAGTTTATACAGTAGACTCCCACTATCTGGAACACTCAAGAATGGAAAAAGAAAATTGTTCAACAAGGCGGGAGTCTTTTGTACTTGAGGTAACAAGTTTACAACAGTGTAAAGACAAGCAGTTAAGAAAAACAACAATTTCAAAAAGGCAGTACTAAGCCTGTTTACTGCAGTGTCGTCGATAGGGTCTGAAGAAAGTGCCTGGTATCAAAATTCACTGGATAGCAGTGTCATTCAAAGCGGAAAATGGAGTATTCTAATGCAGATAGCGAAAGGTAGCCGGAGTCTACTGTATAGGTGCTTAGTGCGTCTGTTTACAAAATGCCTACCTTCACCGGGAAACAAGGTCATCAGTATATTCTGGCTTCCCTGAGACGAATTAGGCGATAAAGTAGCGGGAAGTGAACTTGTGGTAGCAAGCTTAGATGACTGATGCGTCGCTGTAAATGATTCAATTGATATATTTAATTTACTTTCAAGAGTGCGGGTCTCATTGGTGAGAATCTTCAACAGCTTTTTGCCATCCAACAAATTAGTTTGATTGGTTCCATTACTATATAACTTCATTATCACGTAAAAAGCCGTTTGCACCCCAGGCGAAGTACCGGCCTGGAGGGAAAGACTGTAAAATATTGCCTCAACGCTGGAAATATTCGGCGGAGAAGGGCTAATAGTAGGCTGAAGTGCTTCCCTTTTGGTTCTTATTCTATCTGATGTTGGTTTGCTTTGAATGTTTTGTTCACGTAGTGAACGCCTCCTACGAACACTTGCAGCACCAGGTGAGGATTCCCCCGTAAGGCAAAGACTAACATTTGTGCGACAAGAATTCCAAACAATATCTGCAATAACCCTAGAAACAGCCGTGATTATATGATAAAACTCCTGAACACTAATATTTTTGACCGTCATTTTTATTGACTGCTGGGTAATTTTATTCTCAATGAGATCCATGCAACATATCTTTGCACTTTTAGGTGTTTCGTCACATTTAAAGCAAAGACACATCGTGTTGTTTACTCTGCAAGTTAAAGACGTTTCCTCGTGCGTAGGAACCACAGACGACAATAACGGCTGTACGGAAGCGGTGTGGATTAAATAGCTTGAGGTAATTGCTTTGGTGAGGTGAAGATATGTTTTTGACCAGGCTGATTTTACGCTGGATTTAACAATCAAACTACTTGAGAATGATTGTGTTGTCGGTGTTCTAGATATGATGGAGCTTGGTTGCGATGGTGAAATCCGATTGGTGGCTAGACTGATAAAAGATGATGTGACTTGATTAATGGCAGAACTTGTAACAATTGATGAGACATGGGAAGTGCGCTGACTGGTGGACACTTGTCGTGCTTGCGCGGATGAAACACCTGAAGAATAATGCGACAACAAGGATGATGATTTACTGCTCTCAGCCCCTGGCGATAGATTATGAGTACTTAGTAAATTATTTGATAAAAGCAATGAGGACCCAGTAAATTTTTCATGAGAAGACAAAACTGAAAAATGGCGCGTTCTTGTAGCACTCGCGTATCTTTTGGGTACCATGGATGAAGGCGACAAAGTGATAAAGCTGTTCGTCGTTGACATGGCCATGTTAGGTTGGACCAAAGAACCCGCGGAAAACCTGTAATTTTGAAACCTTTCCCGAGTGCTCATCGATCCGCTTCGAGGGAATGTACTAAGAAATTCTTGCGCTGTTACTTTGTCGAGTTGTACAGAGCCTGTTTTAATCATTTTGTTTGGCATAGGTCTCGTCAATCCACTTCTATTTGTACTTTCAGCTCTGCGGTTTTCATTTTGAAGTGTCTTCCCAACAGAATGCCGACTTCTTTGTGTTTCGTGGGCGATTTGAGCTTCCACTTTACGGCTTGAGGAGACTAACAAATCTGTTTTGCTTACGGACGTCTGTTCCTTTCCTGTATATACACCAAATTTAGAAAGGAATTCATCGTTAACGGAATTGGGGGTCGTTTCCAATGAAAAATTCTGTAAAAACTGCTCATGTGAAGGACGAAGATTTTGTCCGTAAGTTACGCCACTGAGAGGTGGCGTGTACGTCAGTAATGTAGCCCGGAGTGGTGAAATAACTGAGGAAGAATTACTTGAAGAATATAAGCTGAAAGATTCACAAATCGAGATATTCAACACAGCGAGAAAATAGAGAGAACACAGATGATACATTCGTGCAATTTCTCACGCTTAAAAGTCGGAGTGAAATTCAATTTTCGAGAGGAGCATACTTGAAAAATACGCCGACCGATTTTGAGAATCAGTCAAAGCTATTGTTTATGACGAATTTGTCCCAAGTCACTTTTCATACTCCACGGTGCCATATAACTTGCACTTTTTCCTGGCGATGATGACAACAATGCGTTCGTCCCAGCGCAAGAAAACTACCAATAAAATATCCGCTGGTAGCTTGTTCACACAGACTCAAAAGTAAACATTTTCTGATTGACGCAGCTTCTTTGAACAGGTGGCAATAAACGCAAGTCCAATGAAGTGGCGTCGTACAGCGACATTGCATTTCCTTGATTGCGATTCGGTTTTAAATTCGCTGTAACTTTCATATTTTGACTGGTGGCTTTGTGAAATACAATTCCACTTCTTTTTTTACCTCCAATAACAACCTTAATGGCGATTGCTACAAAGATAAAAGAATTATTCTGCCAAACAAGAAAACCGGTCATATTGAATATAGTGCAAATATACAGGCGAATATTTAATGTTCAAAAAGTAATGATTACTCGTTTTATTAAATATTCAGGTTTTTTTCTTTACTTTGTTTTTCGCATTTTCTGTCGAAGTGCAAAGAGTGGCTGGTTATCTTAAATGTGCGGACCAGTTTCATGCACTGCAGGAATAAAAGGTATTTTGAAAAGTAACAAATACGAAAATTCTAATAGGAAATTCGTTTTCAAGATAACACGGGGGAAAGTCAATTTTGTTTGATTCTCTCCTCATTTAAATCCTTTTAAAAATACATCTTCATAGTTTTGTCCCTTTTCGCCCTAATTAAAACCAATTTCTTCAATATCAGCACATTTTTTTCCGTCTCAAGCCATTGTCGGCGTATTGGTAGATGTAAACGACGCAAATGTCTATTGAATATTAAAAGGAAACTAACTGCATGAAACCAATTTTTTCCTCCAGCGCGCAGTGCAAATTAAGAAATCAAGAGAACTGTGAATACATTTACACGACGAACTATTCAACACTTTCAATTTTCCTTCCTAAAACATCTTTCATTTTTCTGTTTTATAATTATCTGCAAGATAAACTAAGAATATCAGAAATTCTTTTTTTTTTACACAGCAAGAATCAGAATATTATGCGAAGGTCTCGAAATTTACACGCGTCACTAATATTCCAAGTAAATGTAGCAATTATATTGATGTAAGTTATTGATGATCGATTTATTCTGGTGTTTATTATGATGTGAATGAAGGTTCTTTCTTTACGGGTTGCTAAAGTGTGACCACCGCGATTGCTGTTGAGGGTTTCTTTTTTCTATCATCGGTTGTATAGAAAGTTATTCAGCCATGTTTAGCCTTGTTTGGATGTGTGGGTGAAATCCTTAACTGCGACAAGTTAAATTAATGGCACCCAAATATCTTTCCTGCCTACTATTAATCATATTCTCCCGTGTTTTTACGACTCAGTTTGTGCCTACGCTCTTTAGTTTAGTCATTTAGGGAAGTGCTTCTTATCTGGTTAATATTATCCAACATTTTCCAAAAAATTCATCGAAGCACCAGGGCTGAAAGAAAATTATGCAGTTGGTTATTCCTCTGCTATAAAATACATGGCTTGAAAATGACTTTTTTTTTTTAGGGAAACGAGAAGTCAACAGCAGAACAACGGATGGCAGTCTGGAACTAAGTAGGAAGATACAGATACAAACGTTGCTCTGTTTTCCCTTTACCTTCTTTGCGTCAAAAGCAACGTTTGCAAATTGTCGGAAATTCATTAAAATAAGGAATAAGTATTTTAATAGCATTAAACAACCTTGACCCGAACGGTCGCAACTGTTTAGAAGAGTGACTTCAGCAGTATACAAACTGTCACAGTAAATCTTTAAACTTATTTTAAAATCTTAAATGGAATAACAACTGACTGTATGGGTTTTGATATCACACTTGAAAACTTAACTATTCTGCAAAGAATAATAGACAGTAAGGCAGCAACAGTGTCAATGTATTAAATTTTTGATTTAGTCATAACAAAATTCCACGTTCAAAGGAAAAAAAGAAAAAAAAGAGTTAAGAGAAAACATAACAATCAACTTTTTAAAAGCAAAACAAAAAACGATTAACGAAAACCAGTACATTGTAGAATACGAATATTTAAGTAGATTTTTTTCACTAATTTTGTTTAATTTTAAAATTAAATCTGTTAAGGCATTGAGGAAATTAAGTCTTTTTATAGATTTCAATATTCACAAATTAATGTTAAAAAATCTTCAGAGTAGGAGGATGCTAGTGTCAAATTAAGAAAAGAAGAAAATTATTTCATGCAAAGTAAAATGACTCAAAATACGAGAACGCCTTGTCAAAAGCACTGTCGCTTTTTGAAAGCCTCTTTAATTAAGTCAATGCAAAATTTAAGCGTAATAGGAAAATCCAGTTGACTCATTTTATCAGCGTTAATTTAATGTGGCTTGACTCTAATAGAAAAGATTACAAGATTAGAACGATAATAACCGGAGGTTAATAAGTCAAGGACTCTTGATGTGTAATTGAATTTCAGTGTAGCTAATTTTTTTCTTATCTAAAAGAAAGTTGATTTGGGCAAATGGAAACACTGTTCGTTAGCTTTCCTGAGAATTTTACAACTTCTTGCTGACAAAGTAAAATTTCTACACCTTCGGACTATCATCATTTATAACGAGCAACTTTTAAATTCGCTATTATATCTATCACAATCCGCTTAGCGCACGAAGAACTTACTAGATATAACAAAAACGTGAGTTAGTAATGACGTCAGTGATTTCTCCAAGTGGAAATAAAACTCCAAGATGGCCAAAGGCTATTTTCAACCGTTTTGCTCGGTTTTTCAGCGACTGAAAAGGATCAGTAGAATCGAAGAAAAAAACACACAGTTAAACTTATCAGTCGATCATCCCCGAGACTTTTGTTCTCGCTCAAAAGTGTCTCAACATGATCATTCCATCTTTCCTCTCCACTTACACTAAGCCGAACGGAAAATGCCGAGTTCAGTATTGGCAAACTGAGACGCCGTCGATACTAAAGAGATACTGGAAAACTGCTGATTACGGAGAGAACAAGTTGCGAAGAATTTGAATAAACTTGAAAACAAGAGCACAAAGTTGGAAGATGAAAGCGACGTCAGAAGTCAAAAAGCAACCAGACGAGCAAGCAGAAGAAAATGACCACTCACATAAATGCTGATCACGTTCATTCTGTAGTGTACCCGAAATAAATCAGTAACGACCGTAAGGGTAGCTTACTGATAAAGGGGAAAAGCGCAATGAGAATAAAAAAAGAAGGAAGAAGGAAGCTGAGAAAAGCTAAGTTCCAGGTGCACATGAGAATATTGGAAATAAACACAGGCCAAAGTGCGCAGGCGCGCAGTGGTGAAGATTCAAAACGCAGTCACAGAGAAGGTGCCTAACTAAGGGCTACAAATTCATCATAAAGACGGAAATGTGAATGGATTATTTCAAAATCATTAAATCACTAATAAAGCGTTTTTAAGCCAAAAAGATCAGGCAGGACAACCAAAAACTGAATCAACAGAGCTTACAAATGTAGTGAGAAAAAAGGATTTATGGTTGATCACAATGGTATGAACGGCATAAGTGCAAACAAATGTAATTTATAGGATAAAACAAAACAAAAATCAAGACTAAAATTGTTTAATAAAAAATAGAAAAAAAGAAGAATGTATTCCGACGTATGAGCGTGATGTATGTAAACAGATTATATTTGTGACAAAACGATTTTAGGGGAGTGAGGTGAATAACGCCGTCCCTGGCTTGATATGGAGGCGATAATGAAGGCACGCAATTACTTAAAACGAAACAAACAATACGTAGCCATTATGAAAAAGAAGAAAAGAAATTAAAATAAAAACTTTCAAAGGCTTTATTGCATTGATATCTTATTTTACCACTTTCTAAATGAAATGGAAATGAAATGTGTTGGAACATGTTCAGAGGGAAAAGCTTATTAGTATTCTGAAAGCTGATACGAATATGAAATACTGACCTGAGAAAACAAACGGAAAAGTTATAGCCCTCAGTCCTCGGATTGAGAATGTGTTACCCAGCAATTGTTCATTTCACTGGCTCATATTACAAGCGTAATTAGTGTCTCTACTCGTGCTGATATTCTCAGCTGTTTCGTATGCCTCTCCTTTGAACTTAAGGAAAGCACTTCACCTTTGATAAATCCCTATATTGCGGTGCAGACGGCTTTCACGGTAGATATTTAATTGTTACTTTTTCAAACGTCTCCCTATCAAGCCAGAGAGAACGTTTCTCAAAATTTTCAATAACGGTTTACCTGGTTTTCTAGTTAGAATCTAGTTAGGTTTGCGTCGTTGCTTGAGTCGCAATGAAAACCAAGAGTTTTTTTTTCACAATAAGCAATTCAACATCATATTTACCATGAGACATGCGACTCGAGGAGTAGGAGTAGTAGTAGTAGTAGTAGTAGTAGTAGTAGTAGCAAAGAAGCAGAAATATAGTAGAGGTAAGAAAAGTAAGAGGAGGTATTAGTGTTATCCTCACAGAGGTACCTCAGCAGTGCTTATAAATTAGCTGGAATATTAAGTATATCACTTACCGCAAAGTTTGCACGCCTTTGGACAAATTTTTTTCATACGCCTCCAGCGGTAATCACAAAAACCTTCTTGACTCGCTAACTTCTCACACTGATCCGACTTGTCTTCACAATGCTCAGCAAACTTTTCCGCTATAATCAAACCAAGTTCAGGAGCACTAAGTTAGGTGACAATCAAAATATTGTGCTTGAACTTTCACCTTTATTGCGGATACAAGTTTTATATATATATGTATATAATCAACAAAGATCTTTCTTTCCAAAAGCACTAGTTAAATACAAAAATGTCAAAATTTATTTGTCATCAAAAATGCTCTAACAACAGGCTTATGCATTGACAGAATGGGACAGGGAGGAGTGAATTCTTCAATTCTGGGATTCTAATAACAGATACTATTGTACTGATAATCGATTTTCATTAGATGGAGAGACCATATACCCAGGAAG
Source organism: Porites rus (assembly GCA_964035705.1). Taxonomy (NCBI): domain Eukaryota; kingdom Metazoa; phylum Cnidaria; class Anthozoa; order Scleractinia; family Poritidae; genus Porites; species Porites rus. The sequence goes on from OZ038005.1 coordinate 21,748,157, forward strand.
AAAAGGTATATATCAAAGATTCTTTCTAATGTCAGTGTTAGATTAGAGAGATATTTATCATATGTATGTTCAGTATTTTTCTGTGGTAACGGATATGAATTCTTAGCCATTCTTTATACAAAACGTCGGAGATTGTCCCCGTAAACATTGTTCAGGTATTGTTACATAAGCTAATGTATGATGGTACACGTAAGAACATTTTAGGCTTACCTCCGGAACAGCGTCCGTTATGGTCGAGTATTTCTGGACAGATGCATTGGTATTTGTCTCCCGTGTCCATCTGCTGACACGTGGCACCGTCATGACACGGATTACGGACGCACGGGTCCTCTGAATAAAAGCACAATTGAATGACAACGTCATTGACTTGTATTTTCTTATAGCTTAGTATTATCTATTTAAATTATGTCGTTATATCGTGTATTTTAGAGTGATTTTACTTGACCCGTGAAATAGGTAGTAGAATACTACGCACTATTACGCACTAATTCCATTGTCTTCTTTTGTTTAACTCTTGCTATTTTTCACTATTTGTTAGTATCTGTCTTGCGGTTCAAGTAAAATCACTCTATACAGTTTAGTATTATCTATTTAATTAATTTCTTTAGTATTTTAGAAGGCCACAAGTTTATTAGCTATAGCCATTAAGTGTTACACCCTCTTTAAATGAGGTCTTTATCTTCTATTGGCCTATAACAGATCAGCCGTTTGCCGTAGTGCCAGTAACCTCCCACGCAGGCATTTATAGGGGAGCTCACGGTTTTCCATCCCTCCCCACAAAAACGAGCTCCCCTAAAAACGCCTGCATGGGAGGCTATAGAGCCAGCCCTGCATTCAGTTTTGTTTTCTTTATCTTACCTTATCTTACCTAATTACCAAAATCCTTCATTTTGTTGTTTTCTCGCTTAGGGCTTTTGTTTGGGCTTAGGGCTCGGTTGTATTGACAAATTTAAGTGAGAAAGCAAAAACGAAGTGAATTCTGGTAGTACGATGACTTAATAAAACTGGCTTACCTTACTTATGCTTGAGATTATAACTGAAATTGGCAAACGGGAAGAAAGATTCTAAATATTTTATTTTACGCTTTACTCAGCGTCTAAGCCTAGCAGTTTTACTCATTTGCCAATCTGCAACAACATCGTTATCTTTGCTTTCGACGAAAGAGGACTTCTGTATCTCTTTCTCACAGAGAAGAAATCGAGAATATAGACTGCCATTTTCCCCCTTGCACGTCCTTTCAAGGTCATTTTTCGCCTAAGACAAGAAACTGATCATTAAAGTAATAACCGCGTTGCATTTAGCCGACCATAATGTGTATAATTGGAACTAATTATTATTATCATCACCTCTTAATTGTTGGCAGCAGACCACCGACTTGATTCCTGTTGTTAGGACAGATAAGAATGCGATCTCCATATCATATTTTGACACTTCGTGAGTCCAAATAACCAGATGTCCCAAGCTGAACTTGCCACGACTGTTTTTTCTTGACATAGCCTTTAGTGAATTCGGAAGACCAATAGTGATCATTTTGGCGATGTTTGTGTCAGTAGCAACCATAAACCTTTCGGGGTTTTTCTTTCCCAGGACAAACTTGCCGTTTTTGTAGTATTTGAGCCCTTGGTTTGGGCTCCACGTGAACGCAAAATGAAACCACCAACGCGGTATAGTGTCGAGATGAATTCGCCACTTTTTCGTTGTTGTTGAGAGCTCTAGAAGAAAGATTCCTGAGTTGTGCGTTTCTGGGACACCACTGTTCCTGCTGCAGTTTGAACAGATAAACCTGAAACCAGGGCCGTCATCAGCTATAGCCGTGTACCTACCAGCAGAAATAATGAACTTGCCTGACAAAAAGAATAAATGAACTGTTAGTATCAGAGCTCTAGTTTGTTTGTTCCCCTGGGAAACAAGATCAGACCCAGGAGAGTGGCGGAAATCCAGTCTGTAGCCTGAGTATCAGGCCTTCCTAAGGGGCTAGGGGAGAGGAGATTTTAGAAGGGGGTGGGGGAAGGGGGAGGGGGAGAAGAGAAAGGGAAAGTTTCTCTCCTTCAGCTCTCTCCCTTTTTCGCTTCCATCTTTCCCCTTTTCCCCAGAAACGCCTGATACTCAGGCTATCCAGTCTGCGGTTTGTTTTCGAGGCTGGGTAGACTGCGAGCAGTCTCTTATTTTTCTTTGCAAAGTTACTGCACGCGAAACCTAAGCACGCGAGCGGCGAGACCGCTTGTCGCAAGAAACGAGGGCGTAAAAACGTCTCGTCTCAATCCCTAAATAATAACATCGTGTTTTGCAATCGCGCTGGATAAGATAAGAACTGGACGGATTTTAAGAGACTAAAAGGCGAACTGCAAGTTTGAACGTCTTAGTCCAATTCTGAAGGGGAGAGTTAAATCAACCATTTCATTACACTCTAGATGTAAGGGCTGAAGAGCTAGGATGTGTCAAAAGGTGGCCCTTGAAACCATCACTTACTTATAACAACGCCGGATATTTTTTTCTGGAGAAGAAGATCTTTAGTAAGGACGGATAAAGTCACGCAATCACTACACCCACGATAATATTCTTTTCGAGGATGCGCTCTCGCACCGGTGAAACTTCTCTCCTGTTGATCGGTACAAGAGTGGTCAAATGCTTGGACCCGACATTGCTATAGTATCTTTAACACTTTTACTCACCTTTAGTATATTTTATCCAGAATGCCACTGACAATCCCTCTGTACATTTGCTTGGATTAGTAATGCATTCATCTTTCAGGTTATTCAATTCAATATAGCTATCTATTCCGTTAAGTCTCAATACTTGTCCTATTTGTTCAGCGGTCGATGCATTGATCGTATTGAAGACCATTCCGGTTGCGTTGCCCCGCATGTCAACTAATTTTGTCTTATCCTCTCTAGTAAAATTCAAGGGGAGGTAGTGGTTGGCTTTACTGAACAGCACACCTAAGAATGAAACAAGTCAATTGCAAGGTAAAAAAGCAGTGTTTCTTGGTATTGCGGAAACCATTGTTGGTCTACTTTTGTGATGTGGTGGGTGGGGGGGGGGGGGGGGGGAGGAGGGGTGATGGGTATTGTTCAGTGACCCCGCAGTGTCCTTTCAGTCTTTTGTATACGTGATTGCACCTGTCCGCAACACCAGGAAAATACCTTTAGAAGACAGTCTGAGTGAGTGCGGAATGTGCACATTGATTTGAAACCAACATTTTGTAAACATGTTACTTCACCTTACACTAAGAAATCGCTTTTGTTTCGGTGTGGTTACAAGTTACGCGTCGATCATATGTGACGTCATGCAAAGCTTATCTGAGGGCTCGCTGCATATTGATCAGTCATAAGGTCAGTTCGAAGGGCAAGTCCGTTACTCAGCCCTCCCTCCCATGTCATTCACTACTCAGTGTAAATTGTTGTCGAATCTGACTCAATAAACTTGTTGCCCAACACATGAGAACGCGTGATTGACGATTAAGGTTACTGCGGCCCTTTCGTGATTGAGAGGGGTAATGTACCCGAAGCATTTTCATTCCGGCGTTGTGTGAGCGGTCCCCGCGTTAATGTCTAATACGTCTCAGGCCGCTTTGCTTTTGGAAGGGGGGCTTTGACCCTGGGAAGTGAGATTTGGAAAATATTTGGACTGGGAAATGCTATTAGCACCTCATTATCCTTTCGGGAACTAAACAGTCCCAACTACGGAAAGATATAATCAAACAGTCACAATACTCTGCCATCATTCACAAAAAACCTGTTGAGAGGATGTTGAGACCATGCCGACAGAGTCATTCTCAACACTTGAGAATAAACAATCATATTAGTCCATACCAGAATGATATTGACAGCTAGAGGTGGTAATCAACACAACTTCAGTTCCAATCAGATGTCGCGACAATATTGGGACAATGCCGTGGGTATTTGAGCACAGCATCTGGTAAAAACGATCACCAAAAACGCATCTTTTCAAAAACGCACTCCAGAGTGGAGACTTTTTAAAACCGGCAAGTTTTCGTTTACGAATGGACAGACGAAAACGGAGGTTACGCATGCTCTGTTAAGGAACCTATAGTATTTCCATCGTTTCAGCGTTTTCGTGTGGACGGGCGAAAACGACTGCGAATACTCTACGTGTGGACTCGCATTTCTGCGGAAACGGAGGAAAAAATGTCCGTTTTCAAAAAAATCCAGATACGTATGGAAGAGGCCTAATCGGGCAATAAATTTCAATTAAGCGTAATAATTTCTTGTTGGGACAAAATTTATTTTCCACGCGGAAACATTTCACACAAAAAAGAGATGTCAGGATTAAAAAAAAAAACGTTATATCACAGGCTGCATGTGTTTCATCTAAGAAATCTATTTCGGTTTTAAATTAAGAAAAATTTAATAAAAAATCTTTGGTGAAGAAGTTATCAAATATTAGATTAAAACCTTTCCATGAAGAGAGGCCTACAGTGGAATCGTAAAAACATAGTTTCCGATTTCTTTTCATTTCAGTATTATTACACCTCCTGTATTCTTAAAGTATATTTATGTTGGTTTAATTGTAGATTATTGTGTTTCGACGCTCCTCACATGAAATATGAATCATGATACGAGAAAACATTAATTAGAGCAGACGTTAAGCTCAGTGAGCTCTATTTCAGCTGTTATTTCAGTTTTTGTATAACTGGCAAAAAAAGCCACGTTTCTTTGTTTTTGACTGACACTGAGACCTATAGAATTTGTCGCGGAGTTAATTTAAGCTGGAACGCGCCTACAAAGGCAATAATACGGCCAAACGAAAACTAGAGTTCTTGGAGACTTGTTGAGTTATTTGTTTCATTGAAGTTATATTTTATGAAGTAAACAAGGCCAGATAGTTACAAAGAAGGACAATGTCAACATTCACAGCATGAACAAATTTACCACATGTGGATCCTTTTTGAAACGAAATAATGAGCCAAGCTTCTTTACTGAATAAAAGAGTTACTTTCCGTCGGAAAAAGAAAAGAAATTTCAGGTGTTGCTTGTCAGATAACTGAAAAGAGGCTTGTCGTAAAGACAAAACATATCTTGAAAGATTATGGCTGAAAATGTCAGACATTTGGACCAAAGCAATAACAAAACAGTTTTTCTGTTAATGTATTCTAATCATCAAGACGAAATTGTCTTTTGGCGGCTCGCCGATTGCGAGTTAAATCTAATTTAAAATTCGAGATATTTTAGACATGATGAAAGATCGAAAGAGTCAAAATAAGACGCAACTGTATTGCAGAAACAGTAGACGTTTTTATCGTTGTCGTCGGAGGTTCTCAGTTTTAGGTCATCATCAAGTTTGATTGCGCAAGTAAGAATATTGTCCTTGGGTTTTCGTGCCCGTAAAGAGAGTCTCCACTTTTACAAGTGTGAACTGGTGGTAGATATGAAAAATGGTTTAGCATATCATAGGACTCGCTATACAAAGTACTTTGAGTGCGAAGAAGAAATTTCAGATATTATAGTTCTTACTTGCCAAAAGAAATATTTCCTCACCTTGGAATCTGTTAAAGGCTTGTCTCCTGTGTTTTCGTTTTAGGCGGTTTGTTCGTACTCTTGAAATACAAGTAGAAGAAAACAGAAGGATGCCCAGCAGTAGCAAGCACAGAGTTAAGTTCATTTGTCGATAAATTGAGCCAACGAGGATGAACACCGCAAACTAATTACACTTATGCTGGCCGCGAATATTTCATCTTTGGTGTCGATTTAGTTTAGCATGTTGCGATCTCATTTCCTTTTTTTCCTCATAACAACAAATAGTGAACGCGCGCCGGTCTCGTTTGCTCGAGAATGAAGAATGGCTTAATGTCATACTGAGCTGGAGCAGTTTGTATTTGACGCTTTCATCAATAAAAATTCAAACTCATAATTTATTCATTTCTGATCAGCTACGATTGCTGTTCAAAATGCTAATTAACAAACTTCGGAAACTCAAGAAGAGATTATTGAAAGCCCATAAAAAATCACTTTCGTGTTTCGCTATAAATTTGGATTAACTTTCGTGAATTTTTTCTATGCATCGCTTTTGTTCCTATCAGATTACGAATCAAACTTTCTGACTGACTCGTTCTCGAGTAAAAAGGCTGAAAGAGGAAGTAATTTTTCTGAGCTGTCTTTTATTTTGCAAATGATACCACACAGAAACATTTTTCGTCGCAGCAATCTGGAAAGATCGAACCGCCCAAAATCTGCGCAAATAGTATCTAATTGCAATCGCTTTAAGCACGGGGAGTACTATGACAGCCAACTAAAGAAACAAACAATTTCGTTATGAATTTGTGTCTACAATTTTACCATATTAAAATATTTATAACATTCTGTTCACTAGTGAAAGTTATCAGTGTAATTATCTCGTGAAAGCAGTTTTCAATTCGATCCTCCCACCCGGTTTAAATCTTTGCTACAAACTCCGCTTTTTGCTAGATGCTGACGTTATGGTGTTGTTTTACTTTTACTACAATTGTGCATTACAGCAAGGCAACGAAGCAGCTTGAAACAAAGAGCATTCTGAAATACAACAGGCAAACTACAATCTTTTTATCCACTTACATGTTAATGAAGCAGATTACAAACACATTTAGCTGAGTAGGGCTAAAAGGATATAAATTTAACCTGAGACAACCGCAACATCGCAAATGTTTTTATAACTGGCAAAGGAAAGGATTATAGATTTATCTCTTGGTTGAGCTCGACCAATAAATAAACTTTCAAAAATGGGAACAGTTTTGCAACTCATGTTTTGTTACTTTTGCGCTAATGAACGTTTTTTGCACTTTTACCTAGGGAGTAAGTAGCTCTTCTTATAATAATTGAAAAGCAGGTTAGAGTCTTCCCCCTCCCTTTACTGAAACTCTCATAAGTTTTCTTTTCTTTTTTCAAAAGAAAATTATCCTTGCCCACTCATTTTCAGACCACAGTTTTGCAAACTCTATACACACCTGGTCTCTGCAGGACATTACACTGACTAGTACCCTAAATTTCATCAAATATTTGGAAATCTAAATTCATCCTTATGTTATTACCAAAAATAATGTAAATAGATGGGTTTTTTACGCTTTGCCAGTACTGGCTGAGAGACGTTAAAATAATGTGGCAACGAATGGAATCTTTGACAGTAATAAAAGGTATTTGAGCTATTCCAATCTACAATAAAGAAAGTCACTGCATTCTTATTAGCATAATTGAACTAAAATATAAAGTGCGCAAATAAAAAACACGAATGTATGATTCGGCTCAAATCCCAAACGTATTATTTTGATTTTACTGAAAAAATATTCACGTAAACTGCAGTCTCCAAGATTTCCTACTGTGTTTTTAAGTGAAACAATAACAAAACATAATAAGAACAGTGGTGTGTTGAGACACTTTTTTCTTTTTGTAGGAACAAGTGCTAGCGGCGTGTTCTTAAATGAAATAATTGTTTGTATGTAAACACAAAGAATAGTGCATGTTTAATGAAAACCTAATTACGACAGCGCGTGCAAGAATAATTGCAGTTCAGAACACGAAAACGGACGGTATGAATTTTCTTATGAATTTGACTACATTTTATTTTGAAAGTGATTTCTAATGACTGAATCCTTTATCTTATTCCCTTTGACTTCTTACGACTTACTCTGTTATTGATATGAAAAAAAGTTTATTTGAAAAGAAATAATAATAAATCAAGATCACTTTATCCAAACCTGATACAAAATTTATGAACCTAACAGTGTTAAAAATAAGTACTAGCCTAGATATTTTGGATTAAATTAAACATGTTCGACTCAGCCTGTTAACTATAATGACCGAAACCTAGTATGAAAGCCCAAAGGGTCTGAATCCGAGTCACTTTAGATCAGTTCAACCTTAAGTTCCTTTTTGAGCTACAAGTAAACTACTGCTATACAGTAGCTTACAGTGGCTCTGAGAAAAAAATTTACGTCGGAAACGTTTTGTTTGTGTTCGTTTTGCTTTGTTTCATGATTCAAAACATATTTTTCTAGAAAGATGATCCGTGTCAACACTGGGGAAAAAGCCCGTTTCCTCACAAGAGATGACACTTGCGTGGAGTTTAATAATTTACATTTCTACGAGACGTAGAAGAAGAGTTCATGCGTTAAATAATTCTGACCCCAACACAAGGAGAATCATTTCAAACGGGCATGCCATTTTATATAAAGTTAAGAACATCTTCACCTTGTCACCGAACTAACAACTAAATATGTTTTTTGCAATTTAATTTCCTCTTACTTGGAATTAAAAATTAGCGACCAAGTAACTGATTTGGTCGTATGATGTTGTTAATTTTGTTCTACATAAACCGTCAGTCTGTACAACTCTCCTTTCTAATGTCCATTGTTACTTTGTCGTTTTTTTGGGGGGGAGGGGGGGTAAGTAGAGGCAACAGAAGACAACTAAAGAGTTGCCTTCAGATGAGGGTGTGGCTCATGTTGTTTCTCTTGGCAATGGATTGTTTGTTAATATGAGTAGAGAGACTGAACAGGATCAAGGTGAGATCGCCTGAGATGTGTTGATTAAGCCAACAGGTGCAAAAGTATTATCGAGACCAGTGGTCGATCCAGGGGAGGGCCCAGGGGGCCCGGGCCCCCCCCTCCCCCCCTTATCTTTAGACCAAAATGAGGCCCGAAGGGCCGAAAAAAATTTTTTTTGAGGCCTGGCTCCCCCTCCCTCGCCCCTATCTCGGGGTCTGAATGACCGGCCCCCGCCTTATCTTAAGGTCTGGATCCATCACTGGAGACTAACACAAAAATATTGTCACTTCGCTATTGCCTAACGCTAATCCTTGGCCAGGGCTTATGACGCACCACTAGCATAAGAATGAGTTAACTTAATGGAAGGCCGGGCCGGACCGGGCTCCTCCCCCCCCCCCCCCCCTATCTCGGGGTCTGAATGACCGGTCCCCGCCTTATCTTAAGATCTGGATCCATCACTGGAGACTAACACAAAAATATTGTCACTTCGCTATTGCCTAACGCTAATCCTTGGCCAGGGCTTATGGCGCACCACTAGCATAAGAATTAGTTAACTTAATGGAAGCTCTCCAAGCTTAAAGTTCCATTTTACCGCGACAGTGACGACAATTAGGATCACTTACTGCACATGCCTCCCTTTGATTTAATCTTGATCGATTTTCCCAGTCGACAAGCTTCCATTTTTAAGACACAATGGTTAAGATACGTTTTATCGTCAGTTCCACAGATGAGATTCCTTTCCTCCTTATCACATGAGAATTGACATCTACATTCGGCACCTTCCCTACTTGTTTGGAAGCATTTTGCGTAGGGAGGGCATTGTAGGTCCTTGCATGACTGACCTGTCAGAGAAAAAACTACTACTAATTTTAAAGGTACAGTAGTTTGAGTTTGATGGCTGCTCTGATTAGTTGAGCATGCACTGCCTGCAGTCCATCACGGATAAAAAACAAGTTTAATTTACGGATCTTTAATATAAAGTAGGTCTATGTAAGCTTCTTTTTAGTGTGCTCTTTTACTCTAAAAGGAGGTCCGTCATATAATGGAAACCTCAAGTTAGCAATCAAATCGAGCTTACCTCTAGGTAATCTCCGCTTTGAAGGTGTCGTTGGGCTATTTGTTTTGCTTTGAGAAGGCGAACTGGATGGAGCAGGCGTGACTGGATCTCTAGATCCTCTGGCAATCCGGGACATCAATGTAGAACCGGTACTTAAGGTTGGTTTTAGAGTTGTAGAAGGACGTGAAGCTCCTGGGAAATAGGGACAGATAATAAATAGAAATCGTAAAGCTCAGACACTTCTTTTTTGTGCAGTAGGTGAAATATGATCACCCAGGGGAATGTGGTCATTTTTCTTACAGCGAGTGACGTTTTGATAACCCTGCTGCGCATGCGTCATTTTCACATTCAATTTCAGCTGTGCTGCGCATGCGTCATTTTCACATTCAATTTCAGCTGTGCTGCGCATGCGTCATTTTCACATTCAATTTCAGCTGTCAGATTTGAGGCAACAAAAATGGTAGACTAGGATACAGCTAATCAATCTCATTAAATTTGCCAGATTTACTTATTCACGATGTTTAGACGGAACCGTAAAAAACCTTGACCCTCGATCTTCAATGCACCTTTTTTCATTTACTGTTAATAATGAACGTTTTGGTTAGTAGTGGTAGCCTTTTCACGGAACATAACCTTTGGAAATTCTTCGCGCACACTTTACCAACCCTTCTTGAATCCGATGTTTCAAGTTACTGACACCTTGTAGGTAGAGCTCGCTTGTTTTTTTTGTGTTTTTTTTTTAATTAAATAAAAGTTTGAGTTGAGAACGACAGAAATGTTTTTGAACTTCAGGGTTAATAGCCTCAAAATGAAGAGAAAGACGGCGGTCTGATTATTTGTACACACCACACATCACGAAACTGATTGTAGAAAATGTTAAGCGTTACGCGAACACTAAACTTTGTCAACTCATTGTTACTGTCAAACACACTAATACTCACCACAGTAGGAGCAAGACCTTGGGCATATTTCACGCATTTTTCTGTGTTTGCAGTAATAAGACTGCTCAGCAAAATCCCTGCAGCCTGTACTTTTGTCTTCGCAAACACCAGTTATGTTCTCTGTAAAAATCAATAAGTCTAATTGTATTATAACGGGTATCACAATCATCATTAGCCGTGAGAAGCAGCATTATCAACATTGACACAATCACCCTACCCATAGCACTCTGCTCTATTGTCATCGTTGCCATGGTTAGTATCATGAGGGTATTATGACGGTAGTACGGTCAGAAAGAAAAGACGTCATGGTTATTACTATCATTATTACCATTCTCCAGAGCATCTATCAATTTCTTTTTATGAACTGAGTCACTTTCAATAAAAATCCAGCAAATCAATAGAAAGATTTAGAATTACATCACACGACCAAGTTAGTCTCTAAGCAAACTGTGGTGTTGTGTCAGTGGGAGAGTGAGATATAAAAATTTTGTTTCGGTGAGGGTCATGCATATTTGAGGCCAGTTTGTAATTTTGTAGATGCTGCATGGTACATGGAATATTGCAGCTATTTACCTGTGCATGTTTTCATTTTTAAGTTGACGTTTGGACAGATGCACTCCTTTTCACTGGATTTACTTAGTTTCCCGCACGCATCACCACCATGGCATGGATTTGTGAGACAAGGGTTCACTGAAAGTAAGGAAAATTCATCATTTAATCTAGGAACGAATGTTTATGGAAAATGTCTGTCTAGCAACAATAGCAATGTTTTATCTTAAAACGGCGGTGTTTTGGCACAATTTGCAGTAGACTGCTGATCCGAGGAATAAATTCACTTGTAAAGGGACCTTAACTTATTTACTAATGCGTTCGTTTCAAGGGACTTCATAGATGCTATACTGATTAATTTTGGACTGAGCAGAGCAATGCTCTAGAATATGCCCTGAAGCAAAGAGTTGGACTAGATGATGGTGTTTATCACTCGAACTAGGGTACTTCAAGTAGTAAGCTATATAGGTACATTCCGCAGGCTGGATTATAGTTTATAGTTTAGCATTACACTACAGAGATATTCTCCTCTTATACTGTAGTACCTCCCTTGAAGTAACAGCAAAGAATGGTGTCCTGAAAAAATATCACTCCATTGGAGTACACTCCTGAAATATCGTCTGCCGACAGGTCTTTGAGCCAAATCGCTAACTGCGAAATCTCAAATTTTCCAAACTCTTTGAATCTCCTCAGGGTGCTCGGTCGAGCTAATGTGATAACTGGCGTATAATTTTGCAGGCGTAGCGGAGAAAGTAACACTGGTCGGTCGGTAAACGTGCTGAGGTTACCATCTTCGAAGTACTTCAGTCCGTTCTGGTTGTGCCACGTGAACGCCATGTGTGTCCAATAACCAACATCCTGATGGATTAACAACGTCCATCTTTTATTTCGTGTTTCAAGTAAAAATTGGAAACGTTTCAGGCTTTGGTGGTAATAGAGCTGGAATCCAGGGCCGTTCCTGTGGTTTGTGAATGATCCCGAAGATATAATGAACCCTGTGCTGTATACTTTGAGCCAGAAAGTCAAAGTAAAACCCTCTTGGCAAGTCGAGGGATCCGTCACGCAATCCGCATTAAAACCACCTTCAAACATAATAAGAAGAAGTTAAGAAAATCATAAAGACGGATGTCTGTACAGGGGTGGGGAGTGTGGAACGACTAATTTGCCAAACAAAACGTAACAGCGTTGAAGAGTTCAGACAGCGGAGCACTGCCTTCTAAACGCATCTGTCGATTATGATTACAATGAGATTTGAATAACAAAAAATAAATAGACTTGTGTAAAAAAAAAAAGAGTATTATAGCCAAGAGTCCTTGGAACTTACTTATTACACCAATTATTGGCAAAAGGACTCGGATGACTAAAGCTGTGAAAAATATAACTACTTTAGGAATAAATTAGACGGATGCAACTTAAAGCAAGCTATGTTTTTGTTGTTTGTACAGTGTAGTTTAACAGCCGTTTGGTTTCTTGAATCGCACTTGTTGACTAATTTAAGTGGACTATTTTTCATCAATCTCAATATCTGAAAGTCAAAACATAGCGGCAGGAAGTAGCTGATATACTGGGCCTTGAACCTACGATATCAACATGCATATTCTCTACACTATTCTCCGCTATTCACTATCCTCTGGTACTGATGCTATTGTAGGAAGAATTTGTTTAAAGATCAGGCTATTATATATGTTGTGATAGTATTCCTTATTCTCTTTGTCTTTAGACTTATTACCAGGCATTCATATAAGAAGAAATAAGATTCTTTGTCATTGAAGAATCTAAAAGTAAAAATCACTAGCTGTCTGCTTTGCTAAGTCTTTCTAGTTTAAAGCCAGACAAATCAAACGCAAACCAAAGACAAATAGAAAACTTGAAAATAAAATGATTTTTACTAAATACGTGACGAACAGGCGATGAAAAAGTACGCAAAAGAGTTAGAGCCTGGTGAGGCTAAAATAATCAAAGTGTGGGGAAAAAGAAGTTTGACAGAAAGGTGCTTGTGATAAAGGAACACTGTCATCATGTGTAAGGTTGCGAGGCCTTTAACCTGGCGCCACCCTCCCCCCCCCCCCCCATCCAGGAAGATCCAAAATAGCCCTGTCAAAGAGATCAGTCATCAAAATCAAGTTGTAAAGTGACTTTCCTGGGAACTACTTTCATCTACAAACAAGTAGACTTGACGGAAATCAGGGCTAGCGCTTCTTCTCTTAGTTAGCAAACTAAGCCTTGCACTGAACCTGCTTTTAAAGGATGTTCGTTTCTTCAATCAAATTAAAAACATGAGAAAATTTACTCCAGTTTGTAAGAGAAAAAAGAAAAGGTAAAACAGATTTATAGAAGGTCAGGAAATCCATGTAAGTATGAAACCTGAAACCCCCGATTCAAAATGATTCAAATGATAGTATCCAAAGACGAACCTGTAGCACTCAATTAAAGATAAATAATTTCTATGGTCAAATAGTGACGGCCATTTCAACAATTTAAAACGATTGACACTGAAGGCATTTCAAGTAAGAGAGATTGGGCGGTAATTTTCTCTGAGAGATTTTCTACTAATGGTTTGGAGAGTGTTCGCCATTTTTGCCAAAATCGCCACTCTAAAAGGGAACCCTTTGCCACGTCATAGGAACTTACGCCAAAGTTTGGCGAGAGTTGCACATTTTCCGCGTTTTCGTCAAAATCGTCACTTTAAAAGGGCCCCTTTACCTTCTCATTTGAATTTTTCCAAAGAATTTGTCGAATGTTCGCCAAATATGACATTTTATTTTATTTTATTTTTATATATGACATTTTAGCCAAAATTTCCACTGTCAAAGGGAACCCTTTGCAATTTAAAATTTCCTTAACCCTCTGGCGATTTTTTATTATATTCGCCATTTTCGCCATTGCGTGCATTTCTGTTGAATAATGTTGAATAACAGTTTGAAAAGTTGGCATTTTCGAAATCGCCAAAGAATAAATGACAGTGTCCCTAAGTGAGTTGTGGAGAGGTGGTGTTGGAAGTGAGACCGTACTTACAACCAAACTTGTCGGAGGGGACCGAACTGCAGTGCCGACTCCTCCCTAGAGGAGAGTTGTCAATTGTCAACAAAATATATCTTTATATTACTCCATAAAAAAATTAATATATAACACGACATCTATCAGCAATATCCCCTTTTCTTTTTTCTAGGATAATATATTGTTATCATTTCGGTCAATAGGTGCGAAATTTGTAATGGAGAACAAATTTTGGAGGTCTGAACTTGGAATCAGGTTAGTTTGATGCTGATGAAAAGTTCACTTTTCTACAAACGTTAATTCGAAAATCTCGACGTAGCTGGATTGAAATAGGGTTGTCGCGCATTTGAGAAGGACAATGATCAGTTCTATAACGTCTGTTCATACTTGCTTGACAAGAGTTTCGTGAGAGCATAGCTTGTAAAATCCTGGAAAAAAATACTATAGTGGTTTTGGCTAGAACTAAGTGCTCAAGTTTTCTTTACTGAATAAATTAGAAACCTAGGAAATGAAAAACATGTCAAGCCTGGTTAAGTCGGTAAAAGCCTACTTTTTAAAGCTCAAATGGCAGAAGACAGCGAGACACTTAATGTATTTACCTGTATCAACCCAGTCGTCTTTTCCATCAAAAACCAGCGCATATCCTAACTGAGGCACTTCGATAGTTTTCCCACCATTGTAGACAACAGTGTGTGCGGCACCCTCTACATCTTCCAAGAAACCATCGGTGATGTTATACATGGGCCAGTAGTGATCCGCGCTTTGATATGGAGATCCCCAAACAGGATACGGATAAAGAGGAACTAACGGATAAAGAATGGACAAGTATTTGTAATCACTTATTTTCTCTCGTGGTTTTTGGATAGTAGCCAAGTAGACCAGAGCCTTGAGAGATCTAATCCAAGAGATGGATTCCCGAATTTCACTGTCTTAGAAAGAATAAAAACCTAGAAACTTGAAAAACAAGAATTCAACCTAAATGGACAATGATATCTGTGTATCCGTTTGCGTCAAAGCCTAGCCCAAAGACAGAAGAGACACATGGCTAAAATTGGGTGCCATAGCAGTGCATACCTTTTAGCCTTCCGTGCACAAATAACGAACATATCATGAATAGTACTTTTTTGCTAACAACTTAACATAAATGTGTACTTAGGTCTATTTATTAAGAGCTCTTTCTACCATCTGGCAGCTTACGTGAGGATATCGTGTTCTTAATGTGTTCTTACATCACTTACAGGAAAAACGTGGCAAAACTAAAACACAATCCAGGTGTGAAGAATTTTCAGTGAAAGTCCAGCGTCGGAAAATAAAACGCAGTAAAACAATCAGTTAGGAGGCAACAAGTAAATCTTTGTAGTGTAGTCTTGTACACTTTTGGAGAGTAATAACAGCTAAAATCCTTGCGAATAATACTTTGTTTTATGTGGGGACTTTTGGCTATGGGGGTGACGTGGTCTTTTACCTTAAATGGAACTGTAATAATTACTATAAATACCCAACACTGAGCTATATTTAAAAGGTCTTGGGGGAGGAATTTGTTGAATTTTTAGTTTCACTGTCATCATCTTTTACATAGAAGAAAACTCGGAATATCTATGACCATCTATACAACGAAATGACCAATAACGAAAAATCGATATTAGCACAGACTGGAGGAAGTATTAACTGTAGCTTAAGGAGGTTTCTCTATTGAATCCTTGCCAGTTAGCGTGGCTGATTCTGATCTTCGAGTTAGTAACCCACAAAATAAGAGAGAGGCCTTGCGGCGAAAATAATTTTTCTTGGCTTAAAAATGAGGCGGGACCCAGGCCTCCGGGTACCTCCTTAGATCCACTGCCACTGGTGTAGTTAAAATGTTTTTTCTTTTAGTCGTTGATTACATTGTTTGCTTCAGTTGACCCCCCAGTTGATTATTGACCCCCAAGTTTACCCGTAGCTGCTTTTTTCGTTTTCTTAAGTATGAGGTTATTATATATTTTATAATTTGAACTTTTACTTTCGCATCGCTGTTAGTGATCAGACTCCGTTTACTTTGTTAAGTTTTTGCTCAGCATGATCTTGTCGGCGCTTATGATGTGTCTTTGATGATGTATCGAGATCTAGCTTTTCTTAGGCTCTGTATCTTTATTTTTCACATATATCCCTCCCTTATTTTGGTGCTTTTGCTGTAACTCTTATTGGTATAATAAACTCGATTGCTGGCGGCTTCCTCTATGCCCCAATGTATCATGGCTTATAACAGAAATATTTTCTATCCGGCTGAACGTAGCGATAGAGAATAGAATTGACTTTTTTATCGTTTATCGTTGAAATTTCTTCGCCCGAAAATGATACACAATTTTAGACTGGTAAACTGAACTTTATGGTTGTTATGATGAATTACATTTTCCGGAAAAATATAACTAACGAAGACACTTATATGCTTAAGTGTTTCCTACAACGTTTAAAATTTCCTGAGAGTAAATCGATATGTATTTGTTTGTTAATAAATGCATGTAAATAGCAACGGTTATTCATCATCGTTTCCATAATCCGATTCTGAATATCCACTTTATTGTGGAGAATTGCTCAGCCAAAGTTTTATAGAAAACGTTTTCGGAAGTGGATGGCATATGTTGAAAACTAGAACGTGAATTGATTTTCCGTTTTAAACGTAGTTTAACCACCTCTAAAACAATGATAGTGACGGTCAAAATATTTTTATGAAAACTACTGAATTACATCATTTACTAGTTGAAATTAAATGTTTGGTCTAAAACACTGACCACAAAAAAACTTTGGCAAGATAATGTATATACACAATGAAAAGTTGCGGTTGTAATTTCGTCAACAGGGAAGAAATTTTTGATCACGACAAAAAAGCCGTGTAATTTCATTATCTGTATCATGATTAGGTTCAAAAATCCTCTTTTTAAGCAAAACATGGACGCTTACCCCTGGCCGCTTACATACTGAACCAAGGCCTTCAAAAGTTTTTACGTTAAATTTTCCATATTTCGTGCCTAGGGGTTTGGTATAGTGTGAAGAAAATACAAAGAACTTATCACCAAGGAATGAATGATTTATCATTTATGGGTAAGTACTAAAGATATTTCGAAATAGTTTGTCAATTAACGGGGTATGAATATTAATAAATACCTAAGTTCAGTTATGTTCAGCACAATAGGATCAGCAGGTCAAGGTAGTTACAAAATCACACCACTAACAACTTTGACCGAATTGATGGCTCAATGGATTTCCTTTTTGTTTCTCAACAAATGAAGCAATCTTTTTTGAACATTCTAAGTGGAATTGATTGTAAACTTCTTTGCCTGATCCGCCTTCCAAATGCGTCATCTATTTTAATTGAATGATATGACAAATCAACCTTTATTAGCAAAAAGATAAAAATTAAGAGCAAAAACTTACCGAGGACAACGAACCAAAATAAAATGCATTTTAAGATCGAGAGATCTTCGATAATTCGAGCCATATTTAAACATTTCCGGTGCATGCGGATGCGTTTGTTGACTGTTGATTGATTTAGTTGAGGGGTACTCGCGACAAGATTCCTGATCTCATGTGGCCGCAACCTTAGTACTTCAGCGCCATCTCTCACTTCGCCACCTCCTGACAAAATCCCTGCAAGGTTAAATAGGACAGTAATTTAAATTTTGATCCAAATTTCGTACTTGCACAGCAAATCATAAGACATGAATCTTTTTCTGGCTCAAAAAAATGTTACAAGATACAAGGCTTACTTAATTAGAGTTCGGTTATCCTGGGAAGACCGTGTACATACAGTATATCAAGATTTACTTGTTGTCCCCAAGTGGTGAAACTGCAGGGTAAACGTGCACTCGTTGTGGTACAGCCCTATACAGCACGCAAAAGCACAGAAGCCTCTTTATTCCCTCTGACTAATTTGTACTGTGATCCGGTTTGCAAAACGCCACCCCATTTAAAAGCAATTTTACATAAAGAAACAAGAATTTGTCTTATGAATAATTTACATTAAAAGACCATAACAATGCTTTCGTACCTCCAATAAAGGGAAAAATTTTTCATTTAGTGTTTCCTAAGAATGAAAGTGTCGTAACGTTATGCTTCATTATCAAGGGATAAATCTGATTTTGAAAATTAAAATCACTTAATAACAAAACCAAAATGCTTCAAATATTAAACAGCCTTATCTTTACTGATGATGAACTTAAGTAAAAAAAGCCAGTCGAGTTGGAATGAAATAACCAGAAAACAAATTTAAAAAATCCGGCCAGGAATGATGCAAATTATTCTAGGTTCTAAGGGGATCAAAACCAGCAGCACACCTTAGTTGCTTACTTCTTTTGAGCGCAGGTCTGTAGTTTCCCGCCATCAATGCAATTAAATTGTGATTCAGAGTGTAAGAAGATTTTTTGAACATCCTGCCTTATCACGATATTATGACTCGAATGTTTTTGCAGTTTGTTGAAGGTTTTAGATTCAAGCCGAAAACTAATTTCATCTTATCGAATTACAAGTTTTCACCTGTATATTTGAGTTCTAAAGGTGTTTTTTAGGGGCAATGAACAGAGATTAATACAGATTTTTCCTTCAGTATGAAAACAATTCTAGCTACGTGCGACACCACTGGTTTAGAACAAATCACTCACTTCCAGTACAGAAAAGTTATTCGAATGAATACACTTTCCATTTTGTCGTTATAGGTGATAAAATATACATAAAAGACATTATTGTCAACAAAAACTCTCTTAAAAAATAAAGTCTACTAGAATTAATTAAATACAATATCCCGCCTTAAAAAGTGACCAATAGTATATGAAACCATTATGTTAAAACAGTTCAATACGAGCTTCATTGTCCGGCATATTCTTGTACAGTTATGTGTTTTAAATATGTCACCTCTAAAACCGCTATTTCCATTCTAAAAACTACTCGAATCCCGAACAAAAAGCAACTGAGATATGTGACGAAAATTCTCCGTCTCTGTAATCATTTCAGCAATCAACGATTTATGTAAAAGTGTCAGTGTTTTTTGGCAGGAAAAAATTTGTTCGTGACTCAAATCGGCTGTTTTGATGTTTTATATCAAGATGACATTATCGTTATGGATATAATCAATTTAGTTCAAAAGGCACGCCGCATATGGCCTGTCTGGAAAAGAAATGGCCATGGGAAAACGACTTTAACTCAAAGAACAAAGTATCTGTCACTCAGAAATCATATTTACAAACCTGAGTTTAAGAGAATGACGGATATGCAAATTGCGACTTGCGCTGATCATAGAATATTCTATACGACCGCTGCCAGTAGCCTCAGTCACCCTTTCACAAATTTGTCAAGAGAATGACTTAATAAAGAGTCGATAATAAAACCCCGAAACTGTTGCTTATCTCATATGCGAAATGAAAAGTCGGACCAAAACATCCCGGTCACCACTGCACCATTTTTCGTCAACTCTCCTCGATGCTTGTAACGAGATGCATGTCTAATACTTATCAGCAAAGTTAAGCAACTTCTCAGCTCTGTATAGTATTTCCAAGGAAGCCAGAGTGCTTTTCGCGCACTCTGATTGGCTAGCTCGGAGTTCATTACCCAACAAGCGCTTACTATTTCACTCTTAAGTCATTTTACTTTGTAAGGCAAGGATAACACACATATGACATGGTACAATCCTGTATTGCACTCTACAATACATGTTTGATGGGTTTTATGGCAAAGGAGGCCGAAGCCAACAATGGTGGGACAGGACAAAAGAAAGTTTGAAGAAATTCATGCTTTACATTGCTTACTTAAAACACTTGAAACAGGAAAAACGTAAACTTTAACTAATTTCAAAAGTGTATCATTGAATTTCAAAAGTACACTGTAATCAAATTTTATTATAGAAAAAAGTAGAAGTATATCGGGGGCACCCAACGAGAATATAGTTCAAAACCACTTAAACATAGCACTGTTAAACGTATTTTAGTATTTAAACGGTAGATATAGGCATATTTTTATCCCCTAAAAATTTTTCATCTGTTCGGATTTCCTAGCTGAAAGTCTAGTGAACCGAAAATTATAGGGAGTAAAACTTACCTTTTCGAAAATTTCAGCCCAAAAAAAGGCTCCCGAAAATTCTAGGTGACCTTTTTGGGGTAAAAATCCGTTAAAAATGGGCAATTATATCATTTTTTAGATGTTCGAAAATCCTAGGAGAGGCAGGAAAGCAAGAAATTTTACAACAAATGTTCCGAAAATTCTAGATCTCAAATCGTCTTCCGAACAGATATTTTCCGAAAATTGACGTTGGGTGCTCCTGGTATATGATAAAGGCTGAATGCTTTTAGTAAACATGGGTTTCTTCTACTTGAGCCCTTTAATAATCTGGATTAACCTTCAATAGAGATAGAAATACGTTTTCTTTTGACGACGGTCTAGGAGTTGCTGGATAGTGTAAAGATAATTCTAATGTTCCGTACTCAGATAGACTCAGTATATTAAATATTGAGCTTAGGTATGACTTTAAGATTAAAAAGCAAGTTTATCTCTTCCCAATAGCATCTCTCTGTTCTGTGAAAACCTCCGTTATTAACAGAACGCAGTTGTTGAAGGTCAGACACGTGGGCTTAACTGATTTCATGTCTCCTTAGAAGATCGCCTCCATGAATTTGGCTTTCAACTCCCCTGCACTTTCCGTGCCGGGTTATCTATGCCGGGGGTGCTGATCAGTTGATTGTTTTGTTCAATTTTTCAAGTAATTATGATTATTTTGTGATTACAGTAAGCGATGTTTAAGCTAATTCATTTGTTTTATCGGCGTCCATTCAAAGAAGCGAATGACAGCGAACTTTAGATTCTAGAAGAAACACTTTTTTTTGCCTTCCGTGTTCCCATGAAAATCGTTTATACTGTAAGTGCGGAACTGGTCCAGTCCAAACTTTGCATAGCTTCTTGGTTATTAACAATTTTTTACTCAAATTAAAAGTAGCACCCTCTGCAACTACCTGTTGTGTGATGCCTCATGATTGATGACCCTCACTGAATCATTGACATATAATGCTTGTCGCCAGACAAGTTATTTACAGTTTCTAGGTAGTACAATACACTGCAGTATACTAAACCTTTTGTTCAATTATACAAACTTTAACATGGCTATTCCGTTCCCATCATTAACACTAAAATCTACTCGAACTACCAGTTATTCAAAAAAGAATTACTTGACTCTTTTCATATTTTGCCGGGGGTCTATTGTATCTGTAATTTTCAGTGGCGAACAGTACAACATAAGATCTTCACTGGGAAAACCGAAGCTAACTTTGCACCACTTTTCGTCTTCTAACAGGGGTAAACTGTTCCAGTGAACCAGTGCAGCAAGTAATTTTTACGCTGCTGATTTACCATTTTTCAACTGTTTTCTGCAACAAGGACGGACGCGAATAGGCCCGGCAATACCCAAAAATGGAAAACCAAACTGGGCAGCTCCTACTTCGTAGCAAACCCAAAACAGCACTGAAATTCAGTTCAGGTTTTTACTCCAATCAACCTCTCACAAGTGACTGTTTTACCCGCTGAACACAGTTAAAGAATTTTTGCGCACATTGCTGAACAAAACTGTACACTCAAAGACAACAAAGTTCTGTGATACAATATTGTTACAGTGTTATTGTACTAATTAATTAATCTTGTTTTTCACAAGTTGATACAATTGAAAATAAAATGTCCTGTGGTCTGAATTATCTAAAAAGTAGAGCACACAGTCTTCATTTTTGGTGGTCATTTGAAGCACATTTCGAAGTATTTAGTAAAATAAGCATTTGCGGTTGTGCGAATGAATTCTGGATAAGGCGTTGGTTTCTTTGTTCTTTTACCTTGCATTCGGATAGAAACGAAAATTTCAATCCGGAAATCACAGATCTCAGTCCATTCAATTATTCCGCTTTTAACTGGCCCGCGATAAAGCCCCGTTTATTTCAATTCTGCTCAAAAACAAGAATCTTGTGAGATATGCAACTAGACACAGTCATGTTTAAGATACTTTTCTTGGTGCATCTGTATATACTTTCCATTGAAAATCAGATTTGTCTTCCTCTCTTCAATGAGCAACGACGTACGACCTAAAACTGTTTTTTTACTTAATTAAATGATGAACTACAAACCACTCTCTCCTCATACAACAACAACATTGATAACAGACAGCATTTGAACTTTTAATTATCTCAGTGTAGATTGTTGTTTTAGTCATTACAAATATTATGACTTAAAGTTTCAATCGAAAATAACAGGCGCACAGTCGTTTGAAATTAAAACGATTATCCTCTACAGTTTCCAGACACGGTTAGGACTTGTATCAATTCCAAAATTATTTACATGGTAAATTTTCCACGCGCGTTTTTTACTCGTTTGCAAAACACAGAAAGGAAAACATATGGTAAACGTACTATGGCTATACATAAGTGCCCTACTGAACGAAGAAAAACTACAGAATATGATTAGGATTTCGGAACCAATGTAAAGCTTCCAAGTTAATAGAAAAGCTTTATCAACAAGACTGTGGATTCAATCAAACAAAATTGAAGTATCGCTATTAGATTTTCGCCGGTAATTAAATGGACTAACAGCTTTCCTTGCAGTTTTCGTGTCTTTGGTGAAGTGAATTGTTCGTGATCGCGAGGGGATGCCATTGTAATGAAAAACTCAGTTTTTTTAATTTCTTTACTCAGACGCGATCAAAACACACGACGTTTCTAAGTTAGAACAGGGAAAGCTGTAAAATCCTAGACCTTACCTTTGTTGTTTTGTGTCTTAATCAGTATTAATATTTTAAGCTCCTTCAGTGCTTTGGTGAATCTTTCTCTACTACATGGCTTTATTTTCAGCCGTAACCGACCTTCTTTTAAGATTCATTTAGGACCTGGAAAGAAATAAATTTACCCCTCAACTATGCATCAAAATTAAACAAGAAACTTTCAAGAAACTTAAACTGAGCTAGTTAAAAAAAATTTGCATGATGATGAACGTCTATAAACTTACATTGTAATGTACAATTTCCTTGTAGGAATTTCCTGGTATACTAGTGTTTCTTCCCTTTTTCTGCGTGAAATATATTTAGTCTTGCACTTCACCGCGTTCTTGCGATTTGGTATTCTAACGGCTGTCAGCCCAACACTAATGGAATTAAAAATTCTCTAAAAGAGATCAACTTTCCAGGTTAGAGCCGTTTTGGTTGTCGATCCTTCAGGGAATAGATGAAAAGAAATCAAAACAGTGTACAGTTGTTAAACATTTATAGGCCTTATTGACTACTAGGACGACGCAGCAAGAGAATGAAAAATCTGGTGATAAGCCTTTCTATAAACAGCCAATAGCTATCTATGATTCTTTATTTAGTTTCACCCCCCATAGATGGTTAAACTGCTTTAATTTAATGCTAGGCAAAGGCAAAACCTCTCACCCAACGACCACGAGTTGAAGGTCACGATTAATAAAGTGGCTTCACCGTTTACAAAACTCATGTAAGTCAGCTGCTTTCGGCTAATTTTACACCACAAAAATCCTACACTTTGTAACCGGATATAGCAGAAGAAAAAACAATCAATAATATTTCCTCCAGATTTTATGATTGTTAATGATAAGTTATAATAATTTTGGAGAGCAGATGCCAAGGCCGTCTGAACTATAGATTAGACTCACACAATCAAACTTTACGTTATGGTCCAGGCTTTTATGTTTACGTGCCGTGATCTTGGGTGATCACCTACATTTCAGCCTTTTCAATATTTACTTATTGGAAGTATCTTGTTCTCTGTGTGAAGATGAAGCTTAATTCTCCAAAGAAATGACTTTTTACTCGTTTTTAAATTGAGTGAAATGTATTTTCGACGGCTGAGGTCAAAATATCCAGTTAGCAACATTCGCCGTTTTTTTTGATCGTTTATAGTCCTTTTTGTAATTCGCAACCGGCAAACCACACAGCACCAATAACTGTTTCAACGAAAGATAAGTTTTTAAGCCATATATATATGATTTTTAAGTTGAAATTAGATTTATTCACATCAGGTTCCGTTCTGTTTACGTCAAAGGTCCTACTTTGACTTTTCACGGACTTCAGTCGCGCCATTCTCTAGGTTGTTATAAATCACAGTTCCCAACGTCTGAATGAGTATTCCAAACAATCCCCCTTTCGGAAAGGATTCTAGATTGCATATTTCTGGTCGCTGTCTTTCATCGTTATAACTGTAACCTTGGACCAAGCTCTGCAGTGGGGAAAATGAAAAAAAAAAAAAAAACAGGGCAAAACAGCGACAAAAATCGGAGCGGTGGAATAGGAAGGGGGACAGGGGCTTGACGTTTTTCACCTTTTCTCCGCCTTTTTTTCGCTTTATATTTCCCCCACTGCGGAGCCCGGTCCCAGGCTATATAATAGCCGAGGATTGGTCGTCGTGCAAGATCAGCATTTTTCGTAAGTATTTTATGATAATAGATATTTACTTAAGCTTACGTAAAAAAATACAGTATGACGACGAAAGAGATCCGTAGACAGAAAACATGAGGAAGTCGATACTGAAAGAAAAGAGTTCCTTCAAGTTGTTGAGGTCTACCTTATTACAGCGGCCAAACTCAAACAAATCATTTGAAAGGCAAACTTTCATTTCTGCAAACTTGTTGCCATCTTATTAAACTGTGACAAATGTTTCATTCAGCTTTTTCATGTCATACACCGCACATGTTCCACGTCTCCACTGTGACCTTCAGGCAACGATTAACAACGAGAATAACTAACTTTCTTTGTCTTTTTGTCACCTTTTTCAGATGAGTACCTGTTGAGGCTTTTTTTTTGTTTTGAGCCTATTTATAACAATGCATCCCCTAAAATGTAGAGTACCTCAAAATGTAAACACATCATTGCTCAATATCGAAACTGGCTCCATATCAGTTTTCCAAGTGAGTAAAAGGAATTGTGTTGAAAAATATACTCACATATTTCCCAGTTCGTGTTGTCTGCTTACGTGAAAAGCTCCTCCTTCATACACGTTATATTACTTAAGCAGAGTTTTGAGGCGAACATTTTGCTAGCAGAATATGGCAGACCGCACAAACGGGAAACGTTACAAAAAGGCGGGAAAAATGGTCATGTGACGTCGCCAATCATCTCTCGACGCAAAACAAGGGAAACAAAGAAATCAACACAAAAGGTGCTGAAACAAAGATAAAGTTCACAGGTTCTTACACCGAGGTAAACCCAAAAGAAGTGGGTATATGTGCGGCAACAAAACCTTAAAAAATGTTTAAAATGTTTAAACGTTATGTATGGCAATTGTAAAACGAATTATAATTGGCTATTCTTTCTCCACCAATCAAAAGAGCAGTAATATTGTGCAAATTTTGAAATTGTCCATGTCGCATGCGCATAACAGACCACTCATAAGTTGCCGTGTCAGTAACCGAACCGGGAAACATGGGTTATTTCTAGGTCTTTGAGCCACATTATTTTACGGCTTCTTTTGTTTAAACATGTTGCATTCTTCACAGATGTGGCTTGTTTGCCTTTTATTGGTACGTAGTATTTTTCAAGTGTTTTTGCGTCGTTGTTTTGGTGAATCGCTTCATCGATTGTCCCTACGACATATGGTTACTAATAATGCAAAGCCACGTCGAAGTGTATTCGTATAAATGCCTCAAGGTTTCTAGAGAAACTAAGTTGATATGTACCTTTGCAGGCTATTTTTACCTTTCCCTTCTCTCTCTGTGGCCATGTGGTGCAGCTGACAACCCAAAACTTCGATCAGATCTTAGGTAAGACCAAAGAGTATTAAAACACACTTAGACGTGTTTCCAGCAGCTGTACATTTAAAGCGTTTTCAATGACCAACTCTGTTGTTTTGGAGCTACAAGTCATTTTTTCTCGAATTAGAGTTAGGATCCAAACGTTAATTGCATGTTTCTTTTATTTCAGCTGAAAATAAAGTAGTACTCGTCAATTTTTATGCTGACTGGTAAGACTCAAAAGAAGGGTTGATTTGCTAAGGCGCTTCAGCTGGAGCTTATATGTTTTTCTTATTCAATAAGTCAGAGGAAGCCTTTGTTATTTGTTTAATCTTTAGAATTAAATTGCTTTTTCTGTTATATCTTACAGAGTAGGATTTGTTTTCAACGAACTGTATTTCATACTATTATTATTATTTTGCATACTGAAAGCTTTTAGCAGATCTTTAGCTCATTTAATATTTTAAAGAGTTGGGCAACTTTAATTGATCAGCTGATCGGTGACTTGTCTGAATATCAAAAGAACGTCTATTCCACTGTATCAGAACACAGATAATCACAGGGAGATACTGAAAGATTTATGGAAAAAATGCATGTGCCTTTGCTTTGGACCATATCAATAATATAGTCAGATTGATGCTGTAGTTAAAAGATCGATTTAGACTAAATAGGCTTTTTAACCATCATTAAAGATGCCAGGAATTACCCTATTTAGCTCATTAGTTTGTCACCTTGTTCCCTTATTGGTTTTTCTATAACAAGCAAAAAAGAAAACTGAATTAGCATGTGTTCTTTCAGGTGTCGATTTAGTCAAATGCTGGCTCCTGTGTTTGAACAAGCATCAGACATTGTCAAGGAAGAATATCCAGTAAGGCTGTAGTGGTTAGAACTGTAGCTACATTTACAGTCCTGGACCCGGTTCCTTGAAAAATGATTAAGTTTAAGCCAAATTTTAAGTGACGTTTTCGTGTCTAAGAACGTGCAGCTTAAGCGTACAAAATTCTGCTGAGCCTTTACCTTGAGAAACAGTAATGATAACACCATACGTATGTTACTCTAAGCAATACACAGGAAGGTAAAATACAAAAACGGAACGAAATTTTAATTCTGGATTAGTGCTAATCAGCCTTTCAGGAACCAGGCCCTGGTCCTAGTTAAAAAGTGAGAGCATTATTTACTGAATAAATTACTATTTGGAAATAATGTGATTGGTTATGTCAATATTTATTCATTTCATAGGGGTATGTTTTGGTGGATATTTTTTTCTTCCCCTTCATTTACCGGATCTTGTCAAAAAACAAACGCGTGACAATTGATAGCCTGAGAAAACAGCCAGCCCTTAAAAGGCTGAGCCAAGCAAGCCTTGCAAAGTGAGCCAGCCCGGCTAAGTGGACTGGCTTAACTCATATAAACAGGCTGCCTCAAGTCTGGTTCTCTGGTAGAAATGAGCAATTACAGACGGATATCAAGTGTGCCCTGTCTATAAGGCAATCCATGGGCCTCTGCTATTTCTAAAAAATACACTTCAGTGATGTAAATCCCTTTGTTACTCTGATATTATTACTTCTACAGATCACTGAATGGTCTGCTGAGTGACCCCATTATAACCAGGAATAGTACACAACTTGAAAACCAATGAACTTTTAGAGTCTCCTTTTTCAAGTCCTTGAAATTCTCTCTCATTCATTTGTTCCTTGAAAGTCCTTGAATTTTAATTGAGGAACATTTTCAAACGATTAAAAAACTTTGGCAAAATATATACCAGTTTGAAGTGAACAGAATACAATTGGCATTGAGGACCATACTGATTGCACATGATTAAATCATTCATGTCTTTGCTGACTCTTTTGCCATGCTTTCCGGTCAATGATCATTACAGAAGTTAATTCTTTGATTAATTACTTTTAAACGAATTTGAAATGTCCTTTAATTTTATATCGGAAGAAGTTTAGGAACCCTGTGTAACTCAGACCTGCAAAATCTCATGCTTTGAGTTATGAACTCACGGTCTCATGATTCAGGGTTAAGTGAAACATAGTGCACTTAAGTCTGTGGAAGGCTTAATCTTTGACTCAAAGTGGCTACTCATTGAATCCTTTTGAATACTTTAGAAAGCGCTTATAATGTACATGTAGAGAATACCACAAGACGAATAATATGCCATTTTTATTTCATTTGACATGTTGTCTTTACTTTGCAGACTGGTGTTGTGATGGGTAGAGTAGACTGTGAAGCGGAGCAAGAAATTGCACAGCGATTTCACATCACCAAATACCCAACACTTAAACTGTGGAGAAATGCTCAGGTAGATTAGTTTGAATTAATTCCATTGCTCTGGAAATAGGTGGACTGCAGTTTTTCGCGCAGAGCAGGGCTCCAAATTAAAAAAATCCTTAGGGCGTCTTTTGGCAACCAACTGGAGAAATATAGTTACCAGATACAGATTTTTAGTTGCCCGTTTGTATAAAGTATATGATGCAGCTCATAGTATGGCATGATCCATCAGATTTGATTGTTTGAAAACATTTCAGAGAGGAGTCGGTATGAATTTGGAGGTAAACTGGCTTTGTTTCTCTGATTTGGCCATTTTTTATGACGAAAGCAAAGCAAGATAAGATGAATGTTTGTTTTCACTTTACTCTTTTAATTTAAATCTATATCATAGGGAAATCTGGACACCAAAGTGGCGACTAAACCAGAATTTTTAGTCGCCAAGGAGAAAATGTTTGTCACATTGGTGACGGTATCAGTTGCAGTTTCGAGCCCTGCGGAGAATATATGCCTTCTGTGCAGTATTTTGACTTGAAAAAATTCAACTTGACATGTACAGTTTCCAGCATGATGCTTTGAATCTTACATGTGCTCTGTATGTTTTTGTTATTTCAGGTGACAAGAAAAGAGTACAGGGGCCAGCGGTCCATTGATGCTTTTTCAAACTATATCAGAAATCAAATGCAAAGCAGAGTCCAGGAATTTCATGCTCTAAGTGATTTAAATGTTGATGTGAGTTCTCCAAGGTGTTGATTTTCGTAGTAATGCACTTTGTTTGAGGTGGACAGAGTTACACCTTTTTTATACCAAGATAAGTAAGTTATTATCACCTTCTAATTGTCATTGCTTTTACTTTGTTTTTGATTAGTCTTCAAAACGAACTGTTATTGGATACCTGGAAAGTAAAGACAGTGACAGTTACAGGAACTTTGAAAAGGTATTATTTCACTAACAATTATATGATATTTCCCAAAATAACTTTATTTCAGGCTGACCTCCTTTAATGTTCTCTTTTTGGTTTAAGATTGCTGATGAGTTCAGGGAGGATTGTAATTTTCATGTAGGAGTTGGGTAAATTTTGTTTCTTTTTTATACACTTTTACATATCAATTTTCAATATCTATTTCTTGACATCTACAAAAGTCAAGTAACATCCTTCACACTGTGTATCTGCAGAAAGAGGTGTAAGTAAAATTAAAACAAAAATAAATCTGGATTGTAACTACTTCACTGTGTGGTACCTGTTATGGAGACATGCTCACAGAGCCTAACTTTTGAACTGGGTAATGAAAGCCTATCTGTAGTGAATAAAAAATACAAGGACCACACCAATAATGGTTAGGATTATTTGTGATTAAATGTTATGAATTAGTTTTAAAAGTTAAGAGATTTTTAAAAGGGCATTTTTTCTTATGTAGGGATGCCTCAGTTAAAGAAAGACAAACAGGAGAAAACATTGTTTTCAGGCCACAGAATGTAAGTGGAAAACGTGTGTATGAAACATCATGCTCATTGTATTTTGGCTACATATAAGTACTAGAGACTAAGCCCTATCAAAGTATGTATTTGACTATGATTTCTGGTCTGTTTGTAGAGAGGTTCAGAGGCAGAGATGATATACATGGGTGATCTCACAAATTTTAACCTTCTCAAAATTTGGGTGTCAGATAAGTGTATCCCCCTTGTCAGAGAAATCACCTTTGAAAATGCAGAGGAGCTGACAGAGGAAGGTCTTCCTTTTCTCCTTCTCTTCCATCATCCTGATGATCAAGCCAGCATTGAGCTTTTCAAATCAGAAGTTAGCAAACAGCTTATAATGGAGAGGGGTAAGTAATGCCGGCACAGATAACAGTACCAGGGGACACATAAAGTGAGACTTTCACCCCCACCCCTCCCCCTAGAGGTGATCAACATTGTTAGTTACCATTCATACATGCATTCATTTATGTATATTCAGGTGTGAAATAGGTAGTGGCTTATTACATGCATAAGGTTACACTTATTTTGCAAATGTCTGAAATACACATTTGGCTTTTTAATTTTATTTAATAATTCACAGGCTGTGAAAGTGCATTTCTTTACAATAAAATTATTAGGTCTACACCATGCGTGATGTGAACCATTTAATTTTTTCCAGGAAATGTCAACTTTTTAATTGCTGATGGACTGAAGTTTTCTCACCCTTTGCATCATTTGGGTAAAGGACCAGAGGTAACTACAGTAGCATCATCATAAAACAGCATTATTAGAAATAAATTGTGCCAATCAATTTGACATTATTCCCAAACAATGTACATCTTGTAATGGAGGGTCAAAACAGGGTGGCATAACCACGGCAGGATTAGCTCATTAGAGTAGAGTCCTTGAGTCCTTGTCCTTGGTAGAGTCCTTGACTGCAGAGGAGGTCGTGAATTCAATTCCCGGGACTGGACCAATACTCAGGCTCGTAAAATAATACCCTCTACCACAATTCTTACTTCGCCATTTGCAATGGGTTCAATTTGCTGCTGCAAGTTTTGTACTCGGTCACTATGTTAAGAACTTTCGGGATGTACTTAAAATCGGATGGCTTCCAATCAATGAGAGAAGAGATCTGAACCTCCTGAAATCATGCTTTAAAGCTTTGCATAACACTGAGACTTGGCCAGAATACTAAAACAAGTAATAAAATAATAAAACAAATAATAAAATAATAAAACAGGAATGCCCAAAGGAACTGGGCTCAAGCAATTCAATTAGATTAGTGGTCCCGACCGAAAACGCCACTTTCCAAGATAATGTGTCGAAGCTATTTAATAATCTACCAGAAACTATTAGAAACTGTAAAGATTACAGAACCTTTTTAAGACTATCAAGGAATTTTTTAAGAAACAGAGTACAAAGCGATAAATTTTCTAACATTAGTTTTACTGTAATTGGATTCCGTTAATCCTGCTTCTACTGTATAATTTGTAAATAACTTAATTTGATTTATTTTGTAATTGTAATTAATGTAATTTAACAGGGAAGAGCCACCCAGTGGATCTGTTAATAAATCATTATTATTATTATTACGGAGAAAGGAAGGTACTCGTTTTGCAATGCAAGCAGGTAGACCTTCACGTGGCTTGGATGACCACATAAAATGGGGTTCCTGTCTCTAGTCACAGACTTAAACAGTTTTATAGTGTGCCTCTTCCTGGTCAAAATTAAATTCAGGTTAAAATTTTTTAACCTAGGTTGATTCTCAATTTCCTGCCTCTTAGCTCTGGTCCATGAATAATTAGGGCTAGACGACAAAGGAGATTGAGAATCAACCTACTTGTAGGTTAAAAAAATTTAACCTGAATTTAATTTTGACTTGCAACATCCCCAATTAGTGCTTTCATGCTAAATACATTGACACTCAAATAAAGTGCATAATTTAAAAAAAATTTACCAGTGTTTTATTGCATATGATTAAATTGTATGTAAGCATATAAATGTGGTTCTTTTTTTCAGGATCTTCCTCTCATTGCTATTGACAGCTTTAAACACATGTACCTCTTCCCAAAGTTTGATGATATCAGGTAAGTAATTTATGACCGTAGAGATTTGCCATGCCTGGTTTCAACTGGTCACTCTGTGTTACAGAACTTCTTAAAGGATAGTATGTCAGCACCCTTCATCTTTCCTCCTTCCCTTTGGTGTAACATATACTACTCATCTTGTTATGAGAGTGAAAATGGAGTTGTGGTTATAGTGGTCATAAGACTATTAAATGTCCCGCTTGTTCATCAAAGTAGTTATTATTGTCATTAAATTTTGGTCTATATAATATTGTTTTAAGTTATCATTTTTAAGTTTGTAATATGAGTTTTTATTAGAACACCACAACCCCAACCCTAACCCTTACTCCCATTCCTTTTTTACTTTAAGATAAAATTTCACTATCTGATTACCCCTTTCAACAGAACCCCTGGAAAGCTGCCAAAATTTGTGGCTGATTTGCATTCAGGAAAGCTTCACAGAGAGTTCCATCATGGCCCAGATCCAGAAGAGCAAACTGTAAGAGCAGTTTATTTTGTTTCATCCCAACTTCCCTGAAGAGAGTGAACCCTAACCCTAATCTAAAATCTGTATTGCACAAAATGCAAGTGTGATATGTGAGTTGTGAAGCTATGAGCTGCACGTTGTGCTGGTGTCACTAGAAGTGCAAAAAAACGCTTCTTGAAGAGATTCTTAACAATTGGCATTATAAATTGTAGGCTATTTTAGGCAATTTTAAAATTAAATTAATTCATCAGCCTGTATAATAGAAATTAGGTTATGAATATTTTAGTTCTAATGTCATTTAAATTTGATTTTAAGATCGTTATGTAATATGTTTGTTTGACTTCTGAAAAGCCCTGATAAGGGGTGGAGTATAATAAAGTATGTATTTATGTATGTAGGTATGTATGTATGTATGTATGTGTGATGTAATCAACAAAATGCTTGCCCTTGGATAACTCTCTTAAATTATTTCACTTAGTTTAAAAGATCGATTTATACTTAATATTAAAACCTCATTTTTAGGAGGAGCCACAAACACCTGATACAGGTACAACTGGAACAGAAAACCAAGGTGATGGTACAGAGACACAAACTGAAACAGATTCAGGACGAGCGACCAGTGGGTCAGGCAAGAAGGAACAGACATCACCACCAGAGACTGTGTTTAAAAAGCTTGCACCCAGTTACAATAGATACACTCTATTAAGGGATGAATTGTAATTGTCACATATTTTAGTATTTTGATAAAAATTTCTGCATATTTTTGGGAAGAATAGAATGGGTTGGACATCAACCATACGGCGGGGGAGAGAGGTGAAAAAGTGTAGTATCAGTTGACTTGATATGGTAGTACATCAGTCAAGGTTTTATTTCTCAGTGAACAAAGTTTTTCCCGCCAAAGATTTTATCAACTTACTATACATGTAACAAGATGTTGTCAGTGGAACCTATGCAGCATTTCTCCATGTGCAAAACTAAACTGCCATTTTTCAGTGACAGTTTTCAGACAAACACAGACATTATGCTAGCTCTCAGAGTTGACAAAGTAGTGAACATCTGTGAGATTTGTTTTTGATTAAATAATTTTGTTTGTTGATGTAGCAGTATTTTAAAAATAATCCTCAATTTTAACTTATGTTACAACTGAGAGGCAGTCATGCTGGTGTACAATACAATAAGAAAGGTTTCTGCAGAATTTGCATCAAGATAGAGTTAAATTTGCAGTGGAGGATCTATTTTTCTTGAACACCACTTAGCTGTCATGCTGTTACATACAAACCACAGTGACAGAGAGAAGCAAACAATAAATTATGTTACTCTTGGATTTCAAGAAGTTATGACAAAAAAATAATTAAAACTCTCAAATGCTACAAACCAGCATCCATTCTATCCATTGATGTACTGTTTCATCTATGGTGTAACTCAATGTTTTGAATTGTAGCAAATTCCCAAACATTTTGAGATCTGACATTTGCTGTCCTAGTGCCAATGTGGCAAGTGGCAGGGTCTGAGTTGTATTTGGGAACATCATGACAATAAGCTTAATATCAGTAAAAATGACATTAATAATTATTATATGACAAAAACTAATACAGTGGAACCTCGATATATCAAACCACTGTGCAATGAAGTCCTTGGTGCAACCGTTTTCTTTACTCCAGTAATAGTATGGAAAAGAACCTTGATATAATGAATCCTCAGTATAGCGAACAAATTTTGCCAGTCCCTTGGCCCTTTGTTATATGGAGGTTCCACTGTATTGTGTGGTGTGGTAATTAAACCGTGGTTAAATCTTGCATCTTCTTATATTTATTTTATGTTAAAACCTAGAATACTCTTACAAAACTGTAAAAAGGACAGTAGGATGATAACAAGGACATTTTGGGAAAATACCTCTGTCACTAGTTTTGTATTCAAGCATAGCCTTTATGTCAACATAGACTGTGAGTTAAAATTGTTGGTAAGAGATCTGAAACTACTAATGCTATAGTTAACAAGTACAAGAACATTGAACCTGTGACTCTCGACAGTCATTTCCTCCCATTTTTCTGTAAATATCTCTCAGTAAAACAGTGGACAAAATTTTACATTGAATAAAAGACATCATACTATAACAACTGCTAGAAACTTTCAGTTTCATTTCTAATTGAAAATAAAATATTGTCTGGATCAAGTGCCTTTGGCTCAGGGATGGAGGGTGGACAGAGAGAATTTTTCCTAACCCTCACTCCCAATAAATGAAAATGTCACTTATACCACACAGAAAAGAAAAACAAAATGGTTTAGTTATGTAATGTTTAAATAGTACATCAAAGTTCTTTCAAGACCTAAACGAATTTTAGTTGGGTCATTTTACCATTAGTTATTTTGTTTCTGGAGGCCTTTCAAAATTCAGTGTAAATTAATTTTATTATTACTCAATACAATCAAGAGAAAAGCAAACATTATAACTTCCGCTTAAACACTGAATGATATTATTAAATTTGGACCTGTTACCTTTATTACTTCATATGGTTTCAATTCTGTGATTGTTTTGTTATAATGTTGGTGAGTCACGTCTATTTATAAACAATGTAATGTTAAGGAATTAAACAGCTGGGTTTGCTAATAAAGTAGCCTTCAGAGTAGGCTATTGTTGTGTCAGAGTAAATTGCATGAATAACTTTGTACTGTATACATGGTGCTTGTTGGAGAGGCCATGTTTTCCTCTCGATTCTCAAAAAAAGGAATGTAAGGGATGTGTTAAGACTCCTACAGTACCATAGGGAACTAGTTCTCGTTTCAGAAGCTACATTTTACATTCAAAGAAACAAGCGGCTATAGAAGAAAAAGGACCAGTTTTTAATACCCCAATTGAGATATTTATTTTGCTTTTGAATTAGGAAGCTCTTTAATGCATTTGAAGATATCCCATGCTAAGAAATTTCAAGACTGGTATATGGATGTATACCCCATGGAGTATAAAATCAATTCACCCATGACCTTGGTGGGAGCCACTTATCCAACAGTTTGAAAGATGGTATACATTTGGCTCTGACAACCATTAGCATCTTTCTGCTACTCGGCACAATTGTTCTTTAAATTAAAACTCGAGCTTTGATCTTGACATAAGGACTTCCAACTAACAGGTCACTGTGGCCTAATACCCAGGCCTCAACAACTGATCAAGTAGGACTGGGTTGAATTGGACTCCATTTCCACCATCACCCAAGTCCGGTCTTTGATCTTGTGGGCTCATTTTTTTCCAAACAGTCACTGGAAATGGAACCGAGGCTTAAATGTGATGATAAGCATTACGACTGGGAATGGCGCTAGTTAGCACTCTACCATAGCTTTCTTATAGCAGGCCTGACTCAGAAGTCATTGCATTTATCGCTGGTGCTCTTCTTCCTACTACATTAATTTGCTTTAAATTATGATGGTTAACTGTCCTCTCCACAGTCAATGCTCTTTATTCGCTTCTTTCCTTGAACTCAAGTTTTCCAACTGTATGTCAGAAGATTCATTTTGCTTCTTTTTCATATATTTTCCACCGACAAATCCCAGTACACCTCCACCCACAGCAATAGCTGCTCCTGCTTTGAGTCCCACAGCCAAACCTACAGGCCCACCAACCAATCCTCCAACTGCTGCACCAACAATGGGATATGCTGCAGCTTTTAACTTACTGGCCTAAAAAGTATTCACATGATTATAATAAAAAGTAATTATCACACAATTACTTAAAACACATCCAGGCCCTAGTTGTTAAAAGCTGGATAGTGCTATCCAGGATAATTATTACTATCCAGCAGATAAGTACTGGGGAAACCAATAAATTGTGCTTTCTAGTGGATAGTGATTTATCCATTGGAAACATTACTGACCATTTGAACAACTAGAGCCAGGTTGCAATGGTAGTGTGAAAAAATATTGGCTTCAAAACAGTTGGGCTAGGGTGATTGACTTCCCCCAAAAGTGAAACAATAATTTATTTATTTGCCTCATTTTTCATCTTGAGAAACTAGCAATTTTTAACGGAAAAAAAAAATAAGCA
This sequence comes from Porites rus, assembly GCA_964035705.1. NCBI lineage: Eukaryota > Metazoa > Cnidaria > Anthozoa > Scleractinia > Poritidae > Porites > Porites rus. The sequence goes on from OZ038005.1 coordinate 21,784,228, forward strand.
CAAAGTCAACTTTATGAAAATGCTTGGTTCAAGAAAATATGCACACACACCCCATGGAGGGACAGTGGAATTTCCAGAGGTGTGGGAGGTTCAAACCAAACAATCCTCTTTGCGGGGGCGCGGGGGGCGGTGGGGACTGAGCTCATTATCATAACACCTATGGCTATAAGGTCAACCTTTTTTTTTGGGGGGGGGGGGAGGGAGAGGAGCTGAGCTAGAGTAGCTCTCTGTTTTGCATAAAATATATTACCTTTCCCAAAAGAGTCGCCCCTTCTTCAACATTTACTTGGGCACTCTCAATGTTGTTCTCAATTGAGTCTATTTTTTCTTGTTGCTCCTGAAGAAGGTAAAAATTTAAAAGAAATAACCATCTAGAAAAGAACATTCAGAATTAAGAGCAGAATTGCAACAAAGGTTTACTTGAGTGCGAGTCACAAAATTTAACACTTACATGTACTAATGTTGAGAAATCATGAATCAGTTCATTTAATTCCACTAATCCCTATCAAAAGATAATGCATAGAAAAGTTGTGAGTTCAACAAAAAAAAAACATTTTGAAGCAGGATATTTGTTATACTTTCACCATAAAAAACCTATATATCACCACATTTTAATATTATTAATATTAGTAATTTAATATTAAGCTTAATTAAACTGTATACAACTGAGGCATCATCAGTGGCAGATTTCTTACTTCCTTGTTTAAGGCTTCTTTCTACAAAAGCTTGCTTTGGTTTAGTTCTCCGCATATTCTAGTACCGGACCTTTCCATTCATCACAGTGAATTTGCAGAGATGAAAGTGAGTTGGTTCCGCAAATCAATGGGTTTCCACAATTGAAAGATAAGTTTACCTGATTCAAACAATCCCAGGATACTAATGCATCATCCTCAACAACAAGCTGTGACTGAAGCTGCAGTTGTTGGGTACTGTTTGACACTTCTGCAACATCCAGCCCTAGCACAAACATGCAAAATTATCACTATAGATCATTGTTATTTTCTAATGATTATCCACCCCAAAAGACCCACACTAAGATTTACCTAAAAGGTTTTTCAAACTAAGATTGAATAGAATACCCCCATTTAGCCCCAGATTAAATCCCCTAAAAAAACTAATTATTATTCATACCAGGACTTGTTTTTTTGGCAAAAGGCATTCTTTTTGGCTCCTTGTCCTTTTTCTGTTGTGTATACATCTGCTGAACTTCTCTAAATGAGTCAACCCCAGCTCGCACTTCATCTTGTATTGGCTTGATTCGCTCATCAAATAGTGCTAAGTCTGAGAATTGTATTTGATTTCTTGTGCTCTCTATTTCTTTCATATGAGATTTCAGTTGCTGTTAAGAAAAAAAAATGTGGACATAAATTAATAATTATTAAATCTCCAAATAACATTAAATGCCTGAAAACTATTACCTGGACTGTTCTTGCAGCATTAATCTGTTCCTTATTAAGTTCAAACCAAGCTTCTGATCGATAATACTATAAAGGGAAGTAAAATATCTGTATAAAATAATCAGTCAACTACCAAACAATTAGCACAGTTGAAAACTATAAAACACTGCAAGAAACTTTTTTAGGAAAACACCAACAACTCAACAGAATCTAACAGACAAAATGTATTGTAATGTTTGTCAATAACTTATGTTATGTTATGTTACTTAAAAAAAGAGGGAAACATCTTGCGGGTTAATTTAGTATTCTGCAACTGCCAGTAAAGTAATGTGAGCTGTGTGAAGGACCTTGCTTGGACCAAACAAGCATGAAAAACACTAGTAAGAGGAGCCCAACCAAGAACATTAATTTAAAGAAAAAAAATAAATAAACAAAGATAGTCAGTGAGGGAACCTAATTTACATTCATACTTTAATTCTTAGTATAACTGCAGATTCAACAGACTTGCCTTTTCCATGTTGAGTTTGTGCAGTTGCAGTCTTGCAAGATCTGCTGGAAGGGCAACTTGAAATTTGCGCAGAGCTGGTTCAAACCTTCTCAATGGGTGTTTTGGTAGGTTTGCCATGGACCCAACTTTGAATAATAATTAGACAAAAAATGCAATGTCATAAGAGTTCGTTTTGAACAAGGAAACAAAAAGCTTTACACATTTCGGATCTTGTTTACTGTGGGTAATGTCGACCGAGATATCGGTCGACATAGCGGTCGATATAGCGGTCGACAGTCGGTCGACAGTCGGTCGATATTCGGTCGATAGTCGGTCGATAGTCAGTCGATGGTCGGTCGATAGTTGGTCGATAGTCGGTCGATAGTCGGTCGATAGTAGGTCGATAGTGAGATAGACTATCGGCCGAGTATCGGTCGATATTTCGACGACGGACCTCGACTTGCTATCAGTCATATGTCGGTGATATATCGGTCAACTGTCGGTGGTATATCAGTCAACTGTTGGTGGTATATCGGTGAACTGTCGGTGGTGGTATATTGGTCAACTGTCGGTGGTATATCGGTTAACTGTCGTTCGAATATCAGTCGTGTGTTAATTTATCAGGTGAGTCCAATGGCTTTTTTCTTAAGCAAAGACATCATTAATTACTGTTCATGACATGCTTTAAGAGCGAGGAATACACATCTTTTGTTATCGGGCTTTGACCTGCTTCATCACGCCAAGTTCTCGCTTGTGCAGAGACCACAAATTAAACTTATATATTTCTGTATTGAAGACGGAAACAGTCCTTTGTTTAATGATCAGTTATTGATAAAACGCGCTGATAATGTGCCGAGGAAGGTGACAAAAATATCCAGCAGACTGAACACATTCATTTATTGTGGGATACGCTACGTTCTCATTATATTATCCTGTCCTTTTGCTCTGTCCTTTCGCTTTATATTTATATTTTGTTCAAAATAGAGACGACCATGTGTATACAGAAATTAATATTGAATGGTAAGTCACTTTTGGTCATCCACGAAAAGGAAAACAGTATGCGCCGCATTAACATTAATATTATCTTAACTTGTTAAGGAAAAACAAGTTTAAAAAAATGAACTGTAAATACATTTTTTCATCAGTGTAGTTCTGAGTCGGTTGAAAAATTCTCGGCATAAGAAAAATCAGCCAGATATAGGCCTTACACGGTGGGAATAAATCACATAACAAGAAGCTGAAGGCCTATCATTCTCACTTAGCGGACTTCTTCATGATTCAATTCTAGCCGGCTACGCGTAGCGAGACTCCCACCCCTGAAAAAAAAAACGAGGGGAGGAAACGTCTGCGAAAAGGTGGTGGGCATCGATACAGATAGGCTAAATCCCGTTCACATGAATTAAGAGAGAAGGCTAGATAAATGACTAATAGCTATTATTCCGGAATTTTAGCTAAGTACATTGAAGTTTGAAATTAAAAAAGCAGAAACACAATTTAAAAAAACAGTTAGGTCCAAGCTAGAAAATGCTTTCTAATTCCTTGTTTTCCAAGCTAAAAAACCTAGGAAATGCTAAGTGTCGACCGACCATCGACGGAGTGTCGATCAATTACTGACCGATATAGTTGGTCGACCAACTATCGACCAACTATCGGCTAAGTGTCGGCGAAATGTCGGTGTAATGTCGGCGAAGTGTTGGTGAACGAAAAGCTATATCGGCCGAGACACATCTGGAACGACTATCGACCATGTCTCGATCGAGTGTCGACCGACTGTCGACCGACTATCGACCGACTATCGACCGCTATATCGACCGACTGTCGACCGAGTATCGACCGAGTGTCGACTGAGTATCAACCGACTGTCGACCGACTATTGACCGCTATATCGACCGCTATATCGACCGATATCTCGGTCGACATTACCCACAGTAAACAAGATCCCACATTTCATGGCTGTCGATCTACTCACACTGTAGGATACGTAATTAGGCAAACCCAAAAGCAGAGCTCTTGGTAAAATATGCTGGGTTTATCTAATGTTTCGCAACTTTTTAAAGAGAAATCACTAGAGAGAAAAGCAGAAAAAAGTGATACCAATAGCAACTTTATTGGGAAAGCAAGATTGCCTGTAACATCCACATGGTTGCCGTCTGTTGTTTTACAAAATTTTGAATTCGTCCTTCCCTTTTCTTTGAACTTAAAACAATGTTTTTAGTTTTCCCCTTCCCAGAGGAAGAGAATCCAATCCATCTCCTAATATTCCCGCACATATTGGGGTTCTCCTTGTTGATGACATGTGCATAACCTTGAAATATGCCTGAAGGGGGGGTGGGGGGGACGGACGGTGGCTAGGCACACCTGGAATAGGACTTATGCATGTTTAGACAAGCAAATTACACCACCAAGCCTTTTTGAGAAATTGTAAACTTGTGAAGTTTTGCATACAGTACATGAATTTTCAAGGCAGTAAGTACAGTTGAAAAGAATACCCACACACAATGAGTGCAAATGCGAAGAATTTTGCATACAAAGCAAGGCCTGTTGGCGGTGAAATTTGCTCGTCCGACATAATTATGCTTAAGGCCATTGACTGGGCCAATGATGTTTACATTAACTGACAGTGAGCCATTGTTTTCGCGGGGTTTTCTTGTAAATATATGCAAGTAACAAAAACTCCTTTGCAGCTGAGCTGGCAAAGGATCACCTAAATCCAGCCTCCAACAAAAGCTATAAATTCTTCCATTCTAAGCTTATTAGCTTAAAAGTCACAGTAAACAGCGACGTGCAATGATCTAAACTTAAATTTAATACTCGCTAATTAGATTTTTGTTACAGACTATGATGTATAAATAGTATTCTTGTTTGAAGTTTTAATACCTACCATTTGAATCTGGAGAATCAAAACTTGCCATTACTGACTCAAAATGATAGTCCCTGTCGTAATTGGACGCAGAAGTCCGTGCACAATCGTGTACAAAATAAATGCAAACCGAATGCGGAAATTCAGAACTTGTTTACATCATCATAGTTTTCTCTCCGCATCACAGGCTTTCGCCACGAGGTCCACGAAGACTTTACACATCCTTTAATTTAGAACATGAGGTGCTTATATCGAACAGGAAACCTTTTCAATAACGCTAAAATCGTAAAACTAGCTTTAATCTGGATTTTACTGTTGTTGTGCGGGCGAGAAGCTTCTGACATACTGCAGGCGCGAGATAGAAACTGTCGATTCCGAATCGTGTCCGAACGCGTACGACGATGGCCGACGATAGTTATTAAGTGTATGTCTGATTCTAAATATCAGCAATCAGTTGCCTTCAATTTTGAGTCTCTTAATTCCTAAATTTCAGAGAAAGGGTTGGTCGCAAAGCTTTCTGATTCTTATCAAGCAAATCAAGCAAAGATGACATTTTTTCTCGCAACTTCTGCACATTTTAAGTAACCTCAGATCACGCCTATTTACGTTTAAGAAAAGATAAGAAAGCCTGATACAAATCTACGAATCGTCTGCTAAACTAGCCAAAAATCAGCAAAGTTGACAGTTTTAACAGCCAATAAGCTGTTGAAGCCAGAATTTTTTTCCTTGAACATAGGTGTTTGCTCACCGAAAGACAATTTTTATTGCAACATTCTCCATCTATAGTATTGCAATGCCATTTACATGTAAAAAAGAAAAAACCCTGTAAACCTGAAGAGGGTTGGTCTTGCCAGCCGAGTATTGTTTGAAAAGTTTGAAAAAATACACATTGTTTTAGCTTTTCTGTCTTCTTAGACATCCAACCTCGTCCACAAGGTCTTCTCACTGGGGAGGAGGTTGAGACATCTCGTCGTTTTTTAAAAAATTCCTTGAACCTTTATGGCGGCGACCCATCGGAAACAATTTATGAGAGCTGCTAAAGTTTGGCCTGATCTCAGTCCCGGGGGTGGCACTCCCTTATTTGGCCTATGCGGGTATACGCTGCTGAAGAGGGTTTGGCAAAGGTTTTGAGTCTTAAACAGGGTGTATAATTTCACCATTAAGTGTCTTGAACAGGGAGTCTTTTTGGAATGGAAGCATTTCAAAGAGTGTGAAGACTTGCGATGAGCGGTCTACATTTGCAGTACCAATAATTTTTTTTCCGAAATATCCATTTCCACGATTTTAGTTTGAAAAATTACTTAAACCAGTACGCAAAACAAAACAAGTCAGGTTCAGAAAGTAGTGTCTCCTGTCTTAAACAGAGTAGCGAAATGAGTAATTTTTGTCTTAAACAGGCTTTGAAGCCCGGGGGGACTCCGCATATGAAAAGGGGTGGGGATGCTCGTCGGAAATTTTGAATTAAACCCCTAATTAAAGGAGACCGATCTGGGTGTGGCCCAACCTCCCAAGCTTTTTTTGACCCCTAAAAGAGACCATGTTAAAACACAGAAAAATAAAAAAACTTGGATTATATGAATGTAGTAAATAAAACGCATTAAAAATATACATATCCGTGATATATTTTTATATTTTTTCGCATGCAACCCTAAACGAGACGCTTCACCGCTAAATATGATGGTGTTTTGCCCAGAACACCCTAAGTGAGACCAAAATCCGAAATTTACACCCCCTAAGCCAGATGACGAGCATCCCGACCCCTTTCATATGCGGAGTCCCCCCCTGGGGGGTTGAAGGCCTTGGCGGCACAGCTCTACCCAGGAAAGAAAAGAAAGGTATCTACCTTCCTGCAGGTAAAAACATCAACGACTGGTACATTTAGTTCGTTCTTACAGATTGCATGATATCGATGTAGATCGGAAGTTGCTAACCTGAGATCATGCCCTCTCCCAGGTGAGGAATCCGCCTGGACATCACTAAAAATAGTTTTGAATACATTACGCAATAGGCCTCTGAGCATGCGTGTATTGACCGGTTCGTACACCATTCGTAAGCTAATAACTTTTGAACAAATGCATTTGTGAACTGTGTCGGGGATTTGTTGTTCTCTTTATTTCGGTTCTCTCGAGATTTTGAAGAACGTTCCAATTATGAACAGGTTAAAACGAAGCTTAAGTCTAAGAAGCTCAAAAAGGCACATACCAGAAAGCGTAAGACCGCAAATCTGGGAAAACGACAGCTACAAAGTTCGCAATGGAGGAGTTAGTTTTCCGGTTAAGGTAAGTCTTTCTAAATAAAGAGACTTTTACTGGCATTTGTTGTTGTGCTTATTGGTTATGAACTTGCTATAAATGACGACAGAAAGTATACAAGTGAGTAAATCCAGATTTTCGATTAATTTGAGAACGTGCAATTGCTTTAGTATGTAGGAGCAATAGAAGTAACTGAATCAAGAGGAACCCAAGTTTGTGCCGAGGCTTTTCGTAAGATGAAAGAGGTAAGCTTTCTACATGAACTTCTTTGATTTCCGTTCTAAATATAACAGTCTGAAACGGGGTCTTCCTCTTAAGTCTTTGCTGTCACTTCACATCTTTTTATACCGTATGGCATCTTTGCTCTTACGTTGGTTAGCTTATAGACAGATATTACCAAGTCGTTGGATTGATAACTTTCGTGTCGATCTGACAAGGCCTGTTAATTCCTCTCTCTAGGTTGGCACTGCGAAGAAGAAACGAATGCAACTTCTTGTTACGGCGGATTGCTTGCGAGTTGTAGATGAACAAACTAAGGTCAGTGATATGTATTTTTTTGTAGTAAGCATTAATTCGATTGAAATTCGATGTGCGTGAAATGAATAATGGCTCGTACACTACGATCTGACATCATATGATTATCGCCAAAACTTAAGAGTGGTCTGCAGTATTGCTTATGTGTTTTGATGGCTGTTACGTTGGAAAGTTTCCTTCAATTCTATTTTTTTCTGTTACCCTGGTGTTACTCAGTTTGCAATGCGTGTGAAAGCGTGGAATTATAAATTACAAATCGCCTTACAAAACTTGAAATCTGTCTTACCGTATATCAACAACACGAAATATCGATCAAAAGTTTATGTGAGATTAAATGGTTCATCGGATTCTTCATTGATATTGGTCTATTGTTCCTTCGATCGTTTCTTCGGAACGTCGACATTATGGATCGACAATTTCCTGGATGTTTGGGATACTATTTTACAAACGGAAAATGATTATATTTTTGGTTTTTATTGTTTACTGTCGTTGAAAACTAAATATACGAGACCAGGAACACTAAAATACACCAAAGATGTTAGTTTCAAATTATTTGCTCTACTTTGTTTAATTTTTATTCTTGAGGTCCACCTTTCATATATATTAAATTTTGTCTGAACAGCAAAAGCAGCAACACCAAAAATAGGTATTGCATTTATGGTTTTGGCTGGATCACAACATATGTTGTCAAAAAAGGAACTTTGTAGAAACAGCTGAATTGTAAAAGAAAACTGTCTTAATGTTTAAAGATAGAGTATTTAATATGAAGTACAGGACGAGTTTGAATACTCTTAATTTTAGACTTTTTTCTTGGGATGAATAATCAAGTGATCTCCACATTTATTTTTAAAGCAGTCATTGAAAAGATCTGTCTTTCAAAGCTGATTATGTGTTTTCTTCTCAAGCATGTTGGGTATGACTATTTGTTTATCGTGAATCTAAGATCCTGTGGTGGCATAATGTCTTATTTATTTCAAATCATGTCTTCTTAATAATCTTGAAAGCCAAGAAAATTTTGAGATATTTAGTTTTGAACAATGACATTTGACATGCAGATGTAAATGCCAAGTTGTTATTATTCCAGTGTCATTTTAACTTTGTATTGCCACTTGTACTATTGTAGTTAAACTGAATGTAAAGGCTTGCCCCAGTTGGAGACCTTTGCTCTAATGTACCTTTCATTGGCTTTGATAATTGGGGAGTAAGGGTTAGGGTTAGGGTTAGGTTGAGCTGTTGAGCTGGTCTGTGTGGTAGAGAATTAGATCTTCTGATGGTAACTTTGCAACAAATTGGAAAATATGTGTGGTATTTTACATGAAATCTCTCTTTGTTGGACTTTGTTTTGACAAATTAAGGGGAAAGAAGGAAGTAGCTTGTACACTTTGATATTAGCATTGTCCCCTAATCCATCTACACAGGGCCCCCCCTTAGAGAAGTTGATGACAAGTGAATAAATAGAGCTTCATAAAATCAGAGATGTAGCTAAAAGCTAGTTGGCTAATTTCACCAGATGAGAGTTTACTACTGGCTCAAATTGCTCTGGAAAACAAAGACATGGGGAGATTTTGAAGGTCCTGCAGTTGACTAAAAAGCTGACTTGACTACACTACGCTTCTGATTAAAAATGCAAAGTTTTGCAAGTATTTACCAAAGGACTGAGAACCATAGTGAAGAATTCAGATTATTATTAATCCTTAGTATGTGCATAATTCATATCCTTATGTGTGTGCATTTTTTGTGGTATGTAATGAGCTTGTCACTATAAATGAATATAGCCTCAAATAAGATTCAGTAAAAGAATAGTTACATTACATTTTGCGAAAAAGATGACAAAAGTTGAAATAATATTTTGCTCTTCTTTTTTTTTTTTACCCTGAACCTCCTGCAATTGGAAGATTTTGATGGAATTTCTTTATTTACTCAATTTAATTACATAGATAAATTTTTAACTATTAAGTAAATTTGTCTCCAGTGATTTATTATATTTTCACTCTGCTGATTAGCAGAGCTACAGTGTATGGGCATTTTTGAAAAAACTGTTTCAGTAGTTAGTCAATGATACTGTTTTCTGGTTTCCTTAAAAATAAATCTGAAAAAATAAAAGAAGCCATGATAACTATTAACAATCAGTTTCGTAGTTATTATCTATTTTTTTTATGTGTAGGGCGAGTCTTTCACCATGCCTACTGGCTCACATTTTTGTCTTTTTTGTGCATTTGTGTCGACAGAAGCAAAGAACTGTCAAACAAAAAGGTTATGATATATGAAATCATATGTATGCATGTCAGAAGTTTGTGGTTTAAATTGCTTTTGGGTGAAAAACAGTGCAATTTGTGGTTTTCATGGGGCTCTGTATGAAAAATGAATTGGTAAATAGTCAAACAAAACCTGAAATGTAATAATAACCTCAAAACAAGCAAGTTTACAGTTGAGATAGTCTTTAAATTGTGTTAGTCTCAGAAGAGTGGAATGGTATCTTACACACTCTCTGTATGTGGACTTGCTTGCCACACCCAAACACATTTTATTATGTATTTCTTTGGTTTACTTTAAATTGAGAGCTTTCTGTGACCAATTTTAGTTAAATATTTTGTTTAAATTGAATATTTCTGATTCAAGTCGCGGGTTTTAAATTTGAAGTGCACAAAGTGAAACATATTTTATGAAAGCAAGCCTGGATATTATTGAATTTAATTTGAATTCACAAAGAATATTTTTGGAACACTGAATTTTAGTTTTTTTGTTTTTTCTTGAGATGAAATTTGGAATAATGTATTTAATATACTGGGGTATTATTTTTTCGTATAAAAATTTCTGTATTAACTACTTGTGCATAAATCGGTGTTATGAGAATTTTAGCTGTCCACTCTGGTGCAGAGTGCAATAACCTTAACTTTACATCAGAATGTGCCTAATAATTCACATTCTTTAACCCAATATATTAATATAATAATATGAAAGTTTGGTGCCCTTATATACATGTATCAGCTGCTCTCGCTTAGTTTTGGGCCTGGAATTTCTAGCCTCTCATAGATTAATAATAATTATTTTTGACAGTGCATAATTTTTATGGAAAACGACTGAAATCAACTTTTAAAACAAGAAACACTATTGGTTAATATTGAGATACTTTCTTTAGATGACAATATTTTTAAAGTTGTGGGCTAATTATTTTAAACAAAACTGCATAGCAGAATATAGGTGATGGACCCTGAGTCTGGGATGTTCGTAATTAATTATGCAGATTGTTTCATTTTTCATTTCTGGTGAGGAAGTGCTGGTGTTGAATGCAATTTAAATTTTGGATAAAATTTATGTCAGCCTTTTAATAATTTAACAATTAATGAATGAGGCTGAGTATCTTATGCAGAATTATGGAGATCGAGTAGGGTATTACAGCCTCGACCGACAACACCCTCCAAGATCTCCATAATTCTTCATATGATACGAAAGCTGAATTCAATAATTGTTTTATTATTCATTCAAAATAGTTCCTAGTTTAAAAACATGGCTAAAACATGCTTACCTCCATCGATGTTCATCTTCGATACTGCATGTTTAGGGTTGTTAAGCTCTGCAAATATTCTCCAAATAGCAGATGTCGCCCTTTGAGTTGTCTTCGTGCTGTTCTTGCCATGTTTTTAGCCATTATTTTGCCTAGTTCTTACTCTTGAAACAAGTGAAATGTCCCCCATTTCTGTTTTCACAACCAAAACAACTCAACCTCGTCCCCAGGTCTTCTTGGTTAACGTTGCATTAACCTGCAAGAAAGCTGCACTTTTGACGTCATTGATTCATTAAACACAAAATTCTTCCAAATTTAGTCATCAGTAGCTGGTTATGGTGAATTATGCGTGTTCTTTTAGCCAGTCAGAATCGGGGAAATATTTTGAATGAAGAATAAGAAATATTAATCATTTATCCAGCAGAAGACTTTGTCGTATCTTTGTAGGAAAATTTTGTGCCAGTTTATTGTACATGTATATATTATCTAATCATTCTTGCTCCTAATTTGTTGATTGTTGTGAATCAGTGATTAATGCCATTGTCACTTCTATGTTTCAGTCACTTGTTATTGATCAGACAATTGAGAAAGTCTCCTTTTGTACCCCTGATCCCAGTAATGAGCGAGTGTTCTCATACATCTGTCGTGATGGAACCACAAGACGATGGATTTGTCACTGTTTTATAGCCATGAGAGACACAGTGAGTGTTTGACCTTCTTTGTAGCAATCTCCTTTAACAAACAACGTTGAGTTGTGTAGCATATCTCATGTTAGAACTGTCATGTGGTAGTGTATGGATTTCCATTTTCAAAGATTCTGTACTTTGTTCTAGTCAAGATTGTACCCTTCTTTTTTTCTTTAGGGAGAACGTCTGAGCCATGCTGTTGGCTGTGCTTTTACTGCATGTCTTCAGAGGAAACAGAAGGCTCAAGCTCTACAACAACAGCAAAAAGAGGTTGGTTGTTCTTGATGACGTATCATGTTCCTTTTGTGGCGAAGGTCCAAACAGTTTTTTGACTTGATGTTTTTTGCTTGGGGTAACTGTGACACCATTTTTTGTGTGTCATATCCTCAACCTATTCATAAGAGTACAAGTAATATTACTTCCACAGCTGCTTCAAAGTCAAACATCTTGCTATACATTTCAACATTATTGAAAAAGTGCTGCTCTTGTCTTTAACTCCTTTAGACTCAAGTTCTTAAAAGTACTGTATTCTTTTTAAGAGGTAGAAAGAAACTCTCAGTTCCCTGGCCGTTATTTATTGATGATAATTGTATTTTTTTAGCTGCAAATAATAAATAATTGCCTTTTTGGAATTAAGTGCCATACCATACATCAAGAAGTCAAAACCTGTTCTTCTTATCTTATTCTCACTTTTTTTGCGTATTTGTTTGTTTCCAATAATTGCAGCAGCAGCAGCAGCAGCAACAACAACAACAAGGAGGGCAGCCTTCTGCCGCAGCAACTGCCACACTCAGTACTTCAAGCACTGCACCACTGGTGAACGGGACAAGTCCATCAAATCAACCAGCACCTCAACAGCCTTCTCCAGGGAAAATTACTACCCCTACCCCTACACCCTCATCAACTACAGTCCCTATATCTGCTGCAGCAGTGCCATCAAATGTCTCTATGGCTCCAATTAACAATGGCACTGTGGTTACTTCAACAGCGCAACAGCAGTTGCCATCTTCAAGCCAACCAAAGCAAAACAATGCAGCTACTCCCATTCTTAAGCCCCCGCCTTCAGTTGCGAGGCCACGCCCACAACCATTCAACCCATCACCTTTTACTCGGCATATGTCTCTGAGATATCGCTCCAATCCTCTTTCTTTTATGCCTCTTCGTGGAGATACAAGTGGCTATGAGACCCTTACAGAGGAGCCATCTGTTCCTCAGTTGCCTCCACCTATGGATGCCATCACACTGCAGAACAATACACCATTCACAACATCTGGGGCTCAACCCACTGGGCCACAGAGCAGTACTCCAAGGCAACCAAACAACATGTACAATGGGTTGGGTGCAAATTCACCATCATCTGTACAAGCCCCTAATACATTGCTGAACTTGAGTAGAGGAGGTAATGTACCAAGTACAGCAGCAGTACCATCAGCGTCACCTCAAGTCAAGGGACCCACCCAATGGAACACCCCTACCCAGCAGCCACATCCAGTTAAGCCACAACCACGACTTTCTGATGCTGAGATGTGGCTGGCAACTGCCTCTGGAAAGGCAGTGGAGTCAGCAGGGACAACAGCCCAACCAAACCAAGGTCTCCTTACAACTGTAAACCCATTTGCAGAAACAGCATCACAGATTGATGCACTTTCAAATGCATGGACTAGTGATTTGAAGGCTACTTTGCCGTCAAGTGGTACCTCATCTCAGGGAAATACTTCCTGGTCAGCAGCATCTTGGGGACAAAGTTCTGCACGTACAACAAATGGCAATGACTTTGCTTCTCTATTTGACTCTCGACAGATAAGTTCACCGCCTCAAGTACCTCTCACTAAGAAGGATTCCAATCCATTTAGCCCATCTAGTCACGATCAAGTGTTTTGGGTGTGATCACAGTGTAGCTGATCTGTGAGGGGGTCACTTTACTTATAATTAGATAAAGTGTTTTTTTTAGATAACTCTAACATTAAGATAAGTTGGTGATACTGTAGGGATAGTTTGATTAGTCTCTTCTTTGTTAGTTTGATGTTGCCATGTATTTGAAATTTTGTTCATACGTGTAGGCAGGGCAACATGATACAGACATGCATGCAAGATTAAAATATTAGTATTTGATCTTGAATACTAAGCTTTGAAAGTAATGCAACCTTCATATTAGAAAATTCTTTGTAGAGGCTCAAGTGTAGATATATGTGTTTAAGGGAAGGGCTGTTTTTTTTTTTTTTTTAAATCCTATCGATCACTATCAGTGGATAGTCAGACCAGAGACAAAAATGGCAACTCTCAAACTCAGTAAAAATCATTGTTTTTTTATCCAAATTAAAATATAACTGCAGCCATCACACTCGCCATTAGTCTTGTGTTGAATTGCAATGGTTTTCCATTGTAAAGGGCTTGAATGAAACACTGAGAGCAGGGTTCACAAAACTCTCTCAGCAAATTAAACTTCATGGTTCTTTTAGTGGATCTACAGGGTGCATAGAAAGTCACTTTTAAAGCTTGCCATTTGGGCAAGCTGAAGCTAGCATATACTAGCCCAAACTTCATTTCAACTAGCCCCAAAAAATTGATTTGAATTGATTTCACAGTTCTTCTGTAATTTGAATTCCTCATAAAACTTAACTTGCCCGCCAGGCAAGTTAAGAACAAAATCCACTAGCCCAGGGTTATCGGACTCTACTTTCTTTGCACGCTGATCTAAAGGGGAGACTAGTCTGCAAAAAATAATTTAAAAACTCTATTGTAAAATACTAATAACAATATTAACCACATGTGTATTTAAAACTTACAGTATTTACTATTACATTATAAAAGCACTAACGAGCTTCTATTGATGCCTGTAAACAACACACTGGGCCATCATTTCACTCTGTTGCACCATCCCTGGCTCAAATGATTTAAGTGGTTGTTCATTGTAAGATTACATCCAAACACAACAAAGCTTGTACAGTGTTGTGAAAGCACTTTTATGAAATTTTATTCTAATAGTTAATCCTTTTTGTTAAGTTATTTCATGAAATTTTGTTACTAAAAAGTTATTAGATGTAATAATGGAAGCTTGATATTTTGGAGTGGTTTAAGGAAAGGTTTACTGCCGAAGGTGGATTTAATAGTGTAGTTGTTCTGATGACAGGGTTGAAGGGGGGAGATTTCCGAGTTATATGCAACTGAATTTTTTTATTGATATTGTCAAGATCACCTTTGTGGAAAAGAGTATAATAATTTTATTCTTTTTGTCTCTCTTTAACTTCAGATAATTCATATTTTAGTACAATCTTTGGTAGAGTGTTGCTTTGTTCATAAATTTTTAGACAAATAAGTCAGTTTAGTTTAAGAACTGTTTTGACTTTTAGATGATGGGCTTGCCACCTTTTCAAAGAATGAAGGTATTCTTAGTTTGTATTTTAAATCTTTACACAATTTAGGGATTTTACTATTGTTACTCACTCTTGTTTTCTATCTTCATGGGTGTGTTTCTCACTGTTTTTATATGCACTGAAATTTTTGGTGAGTAGGCCATGTGCATCATACAAAGAGACTAGATGAGAAGGCAAACTTTCTCTGCATTTCCATGTAAGAGAAAAAAAAAAGAAGCAGCAACTTACTTGCATGCCTGCTAAACCAATGTGAGAAGTATTACTTAGCTTGAGCATTTCATTATTCATTTAACACATGCAGTGAGCAAAGTTAGTCTTGCACAAGTTTGTTTAACAGATGAGAGATTACAGATGAACG
Source organism: Porites rus (assembly GCA_964035705.1). NCBI lineage: Eukaryota > Metazoa > Cnidaria > Anthozoa > Scleractinia > Poritidae > Porites > Porites rus. The sequence continues at coordinate 21,799,681 of OZ038005.1, forward strand.
TGAAATGATATAGTAGGTTATTGCTCCCGTTCATGCAATTATGACTTTTATCTATATTCACTTTATAGAAACATTTATAGCTTGTTTGCACCAGGGATTAAAGAGCAATTCAATGTCACTTGCATGTTATTATAACTTAAGGTTGTCCTTAATGGCTTTTACATGTGTAAAATAAATTGTATTATAAAAATTGGCATACATGTATTACGACCGTATAGTTGGTAGATTTTTCACTTAAAGATTTCAGAATTAAGTCTAGAATTTTAGAAGTGAGGGTGTGTTCCCAAAGTATTTTGTGAAAAGAGTCCAAAGAATATAAGATCAAGAGTTTAATCTTGGATTCTTTCAAAGTAACACACCCTCATTGTTAATACAGTGCACCTGTGCAATAACTGAAGCTTGAGGAAGTGGATCAGTTACCTCTATATCCTCTCAACTTTGGTTGTTGTGGAAGAAACCCTTTAACAGGAGGAAAGTATGGTGTACTTCAGTGCTCTTGGATTCCTTATTTGAAAGCGCTGCCTCAGAACCAAGGAATCTCTTGTTTGTGGTTATACTTGGCTGGTCAGAGTGCATGTAGGTTTATGTGAGCAGTGATACTTACAAGACATTGACTCTTTTTTAATGCAAATTGTATTTTTTGTAAGGAATCCATGAAAAAAGGTCTGTTATGAATAAATTTATCTCGTTGCCTGTGGCATCTTGATGCCTCATGTTGCAAAAGCAGCATTTTAAAATTAATTTGCTCTACTTATCTAATTTTACTATTTGATTAATAATTGTGCAAGACTGGGTAGTTGTTGTAATGTAGAGTAATACATTTTAAAACAATACATACACAGAGGAGCTTGCTTGTGAACATGCATGCAACATGCACAACCTTGTTTTTATGGTCCTAGTGAGAGAGAACCCAGGAACCAAGGTTGAAACTAGATTACAAATAAGACTAAGATGGGGGACTATCATGTATTAGTAAAATCCAACTAGTGGTCTATTAGCAATGCTGCGCTCTGATTGGTTGAGCTACTACTAGGCTATATGTTATAGCCAACTAGTAGTGAAGTGCTGGCTTTGAAAACCAAGACAGTTGTGGCTGAATCGCATTTTATTAGCTAAAGTTGTTTTGTCTCAATATTTTTGACCAACTAGTTGGATTTTACTAAAACTCCTCTTGCCCTCATGGCCTATTGACTCGGAGCCCATTTGAATTAGAGGAATAATAATTGTTAAATAATTTTTGACACGAGTAATCTTGTCTATAGGCTTCTTTATACAGTTTCAATGAACAGGGCTGCATCACTGTAATTTAGTCTCCTTGATGTAACTATACTATACCTTAAGAGAATGTAATACTTAGCGTTAGTGACAGGATTAGATTTGATAGTAGTTTGCCTCGACAAAGTATCAATGATTGTTAATCGTTCCCAAATTTTCTGAACAAGACCAAATAATGCAATATTATTAATCGGGCCGAGAAAAATTTGGGAAATATATTTTCACACGTTCCTTATTGACTTGTAATTAAGTACTATGTTTGCCATTCATGAAGTCTCGCAAAGATTTAGAAATCAAGTAAAGTTTGCTGAAAGTGAAGAAACTGTGGTTGTTTGTGGTTAACATGTTAAGTCTTCTAAAAGTCTAGCTTAGGAATGCGGAACCCGTTAGAGCATTTTACTTGGTTTATCTGCCAGTCTGCAGTCTGAGATTGTCGCACACCGCCATACTAGTAACAGGCCTCAACGCGCCAGACTGCACGTGCCGCTGATCTGAATCTGCGCAACGTCCCCTCCCCCTTTTATTTCTACAAACAGATTAGCGTGTTAACCAAGATTTGCAAAAAAACTTTTACAAGCAGCTTTGTACATCAAAAAGGCAGATTATACATGGCGGTCATACGTTGAGGTGAAGTGAACTGAAAAAAAAAATCAAAACACGGCTGATAAAGACTGGAAAATTTTTGGCAAAACACTATTCTAAATTTCAAATAACAGACACTCCCTTCACCAACAAATGTTCGTAAAGCCAAGATGTAAACAAAAGTATTCAACAGCTCTTTATTACAAAAATCAAATTTGTTTCAACGTCTCCTAAATCGGTGACATTAATTTTCGTGCTTTTTTATTCTGTGCATTTTATTAAAAAAGTTAAAATGACGGGAGATTTTTACAATCATCTTCAGTGAAGCGAACATTTAGAGCTTCCAGAGCAGCGCGGAGAGTGGGGAACACTTCACTGACAAAGGGTAAAGAAGTTACCGGTTTGGACAACCTGCAGAAAGAGAAAAGAATAATTAACACAACGATCATTCGAACTGATAAGAAGCCTATGCTCAAGTTGTGGAAGTTTCGGAGTTTGACAAGATTGAACTTTAATACTACATTCATACAACTAACTCTCTCTAATAATGACAAATTGGGACCAGCCCTATGTGACCATCCTAGAGAGATGTCCATCTTATAGACAGTCAACTAGAAGGAGTAAAGAAAGGCGGGGACTAACTTTAGGTGACCGTTCTAGCGAAATGTACGTCTTAAAGAGGTGCCCGTTAAGAGAGAGTTGACTTTACATCACTACATACTCCCATGAAGAAGAACATGATATCATATCATTACGGAGTAAAATCACTGGAAATAATGCCTCGACCTCGTCTTGAGGCTTATAATTTTCCAGTACCTAGGGCCTTACTTTTTAAGCGCCAGCCATTCTTTGACGTGCTTGGCGAAATTTTCTACGGATCCCCCGATCATGGCTTCTAAGTCCACCTCCTAAAACAGTAAGAAAAACAAGAAGGTGAAATAAATATATCAACCGATCGTAAGCTAGAATCTACTTTACACTGAACGCCCGCGGCCTGGGTCCCCATGCTCTCACTTGTCCGTGTACCTGATAGCGCTGCACGAACAGAGAAGCACTATTGTAAATTTTGATAAAGCTGGCTGATTGGTGATAATGTGACCTTAACTTTCCATGTTACTTAATACTATTATTGCTTTTAGGTTTAAGACTTTTTTCGTCTGATCCCTTGGAAATCTGGCAACTTTCGCTCTCGTGTAATTCCAATGCGGCCCTCAAATCGAGACGTTTGACGGAAAACAAAAATTTTCAGGAGCACGTACCTTTCCTTGTGGAATTTTTCCAGTTGTTTCTCTACCAACGGCAAGGAAAAGACCTAAAGCTACTGTGTAGGCCACAGCACTTGTACAGAAAGGAAAATAAAAAATTCGTAAGCTGCACATGTTACTGACTCGGAGCCCCCGACGATATAAGGAAGTGCAAAGCGACTGGTAACGCCGAGTGTGTTATATCGGGTCCCTGTTTCATCAATTAAATACAACTAGATTAAAGAAAATCGCTTGTTACACCGAGGTCTGCGTTAAAAAGGGGCCGTAATATCGGGTTGTTAGAAAGAACCATATAGCGCGGTGTTTAAACAGAAGCTGGCTATTTAACCTACACAATGTCGTGATCTGGTAAGAAAGGGTAAATTACCTTGATCCTCGTGACAGAGGCATTAGATTAAAAAAGTAGTACACCATATAGAGAATGTAGTTGCCAACCATATCAACATCCTGTGGGAGAAGCATATATGATGAACTATAATCACAGAGGGCATGGCAAACAATCGAAAAATTGTTTAGTCATTATTTAGAGTCGTAAATTATGATATTTTGCCGAACAAGAGAGAAGGAACTGGTTGTAAAAACAGGTGAACACAGATATCACTGTCGTGTAGTTTGTTTGTTCTGTACAGCCCCCGAAATGATCCCGTCCCCGAAATGATTCCATTCCAAGAATTAATTGGGGATCATTTCGGGGTCGACGTGAAGAGAAATGGGGATCATTTCGGGGTCGATTTGGGGATCATTTCAGGGTTGGGGATCATTTCGGGGGCTGTACAGTTCCCAAAGTGGGGACCACCGATGTTGTTCTAACTGCCGTCCGCGTGGGACTGTAAATTCGGAGCCGAGAGTTCTTCACTTTTCTCATGGACCAGTTCACAACAATTTCACTTACACGTCTCGAGAACAAAAGAGGTGCAAACTTGAGTCTTTTACCTTGTTGCCTGGTTTTCTCATCTCATCATAAAGCTGTCCCCAAATAAAATCCAGCTCTGAATGATAATCAGCTGTCCTTGATGGTGTTGTTGGGGTGTCCATTGTGAACAAAAGATTGGAACCGCTAAGATAACAGAAGTCACGTGCTCTAGTTTCAATCTTGTTGTTAAAACGTATCATGGACGCAGTAATGCCGGCACACCCTGGCAAGCGCACGCGCGCGCGCGTGTGTGTGTGTGTGTGTGTGGGGGGGGGGGGGGGGGGAGGTGGGAGGGGGGCAAGATAAGCGATGGGCGTGAGGGAGAAGAACAAGAGAGGAATGTTGGGATTGGTCGACATCATTACCAAAGAATGAGCAAAATCATAAACTTATTAAGATCCAGATTACATCGAAAAGTAATAAAGGCTTACATCACTACTATGGTCTCACCTTCGCACTTCGTGTTAATTATTGAAGGGTACGACTGCCTTCAGTATGAATGCATGTAAAGACTTTAAGCAATAAACTGACCTTTCAGAGAGACTTAAATTTAATCCTTCTAAACTCTTCGTTCCAGTGCCCTTTGTACTTGATACATGAGTGGATAAAACCATACCAGGCTGCGGGTTACGTGAATCGTGTTGCTAATGTACACGAGAAACAGAAATTGAGAAAATATCCTCTTAGCAGGATGAAAGAAGGCCTCTAGACCCACTCTCTGCACTATCAAATGTTAAGGAATGATACAGTGCGGTCATAAATGAGGTTAACACAACCTCAGGATGAAACGTACAATCATTCCTTATGCCTTTTTCAATCGTTTGGGGAACCAATATTGAATAGGGCAAGAAAGAGCTCAATTGACCGATCTATGTTTGATGAGTTGTACAGCGTCCTAGAATGAACTGGGTGATGCGGGGTTTTAGTACAGCAACAGGGGACTGATAAGTGACTGAGACCTAAATCGTCCTGTTATTCTTATGACTCAATAAAAATTTAACTGTTAAATTAAGTCCTTTTATACTAAAAGATACAAGAGATATTTAAAGAACGGCGAATTCATCAGTGTTCTTTTTATCCTCTATTCACTCTGACGAAGGCAGGCTAACCCTCCAAAGGTCAGCTTCTCAATCTTTCTACGGCGGTATATCAACTGATTTAATAAAAACAAAAATTTTAAGTTCACTCCCGCCAACCGACATAACACCACAGTTTTTGTAGAAACTAACCCCTATAATCTATTTTGAGGAGGTGATTGATTATAATTGTCCCAATTCAGGCCTACCTTCAAGACTTCCATAAGCTGCCGACATGTTTTTGCTTTCTCTATATTATTTTTAAATTCCTTGGAATTGAGTTCATCCACTCTGAAAGCAATCAACCTGAAGTCAGTACCGTTCTGCGCATGCTCCTACAGCTTAGTGGGTTAACTTCAATCAAATTTCCCGCTTTATTGAACTCTTTATTTTTGTTATGGAAATTGTAACGATAGCAGTCTCAAACACTTAAGAAAGACAAACTCAATCATTAATGGCCGCCTCAAAGCTACTTAAAAGCATCTTTTTTAGGTCACGTGCCTTAGAACCACAGGTATACCATGACAGAAATAAAGTGCAAGCTTAGCTCGGAGCGAGAGATTTATACCGTTAGTAACGGTCAAGGTTAGAATCATAGTTAGCTCACCTGTATAAATGCTGTAACATTGTTTTCGTAAACTGGAAAATCTTGTCAAAGTAGTCCGAGTACCGAACGCTTTTTAATTGGCCCCTGCAATCATATGAATTTAAGGTCCGTGACTGCGGGTTAGAGTTAGGGCTACCCGCAGTCTCGCTGCGTCACAGAAAGTCAGTGCAAAGAACTGTGGAGTAATGTTAGTAGCTTTCGCACTTTGTCACTCGCACAAACACAAAGCAGATACAAAAGATAATTGCTGTTCTATTAAATCGATTAGATGGTAAAGTCAACCAGGTGTCCAAGTCCGTGAAAAGGGTGTCGTCAAAATTCCTGTGGTAATGTTGTTATACACTCTAGAACCTATGAGCAAGCCTTGTTGGCAGGGAGGGGAGGGTACGTAACTGGGTGGGGTAGGATGTACATTGTCTCTTAACAAACCTTAAAAGATTCATCCGGAAATTAAAGCCGCTTTTGACGCTTTTATCTGGCATCATATCCAACCAAAATACTGGCTGCTCTGGATCAGACAATCTGCACATAAACAAGACGACAATATCAGAAAAAGGGTCTTGTACGATAAGGGTAATAATTGAAAGAAAGAATCACCGTAAGAATCCCGTAAGAAAGGGATTGTCTGGGAAAGTTTTTAGGTATGTACAGTCGATCTATTCTTACCTTCTCCACTTGACAGCCACATCAAACATGTTTCTCCAGCTAGCTTTCTTTTGGTTATTCTTAGAAGACCTGCCAGCTTTCCAGTTCTTACTAGCAACTTGTGCAACGTCAAGAATGGCAAGGCCCATGGCGCGATGATGCCTCATGTTGGGCAGGAAACCAGCCGAATGATACTGAATCAAAGGACCCAAAATGGAGGATTTGCATAATAACAACTAGAGATGGAAGACAATAGGAGTTATTAGGAGGTGTTTGGTATCAGAAAAGACAGGGTTAAACACACAAATTACTACAAACACGACGAATAAAAAGACGATTTCAAATGCACTACTCGGCATACCTGAGCCTCTGGACTAAAATCGGCGAAAATAACATCTTCAACTTCTCTGTTACAAAAAAAATGTTGATAATCACCAAGGGCTGGAATACTGTCAGAAAAGACTTCACCTTGTTTTCCTGTTCATTTCTTTTCGTTTTTCATGTCACAGCCCTTCAGTTTGGTTCCATAAGGCAACAGATTTAGGGTCATTTAGCAAAGACAACGATGGCAGAGTGGCAAGTTACACACTGGAAGATACGTTGTCTTTTCTAAATCTTCCGTTTACAACGGATCAAGTCCTTGACAGCGCAGACAGATTGTTTTAGGGTAACACTACTTTCGGACGCACCACTTTGCTTAAAGCAAATTAAAATTGACTGCCTACTGTCTTTACTAACCGTATATGAGGCTGGATACCAGGCTGCTCATTGTAATTCTAAAAAAAAGATGTTTAAACCGTTAAAATGAATAATGAGTTGAAATTTGCAAAGTCCTAGCCCTTAAAAGCAGTTAATTTCAAAGTTTAAAGAAAGTCTCCTAGTCACGTACCCTTGCATTGAAAGGAAGGCCTTTCACCCAGAGATCTCTCAGTCGACCATCAAGATCAACATCCGGGGAATACTCAGAGAGAGGCGTGTCCAAGTGGGAGTGAAGATACCGTGAATACTCTGAGAAATAATTAACAGTCCAGCTCTTACGTAAATCATATAAATGTAAATCAGTCATACAAATTATAATCAAGTGTTTTTATAGAAAATGAATACACAATGGTGAACCTATGACATGGAGGATCATCTTTTGATCAGAAGTATGCTATCCAGGGAAAAGTACTGATGCCCCTAGTCTCTTTGTCGTACATAAACTAGGTTATCATAAGATGGGCTAGTCTAACTTGTTCCAAGGGTGTTAGCAAGATAGTATCCTATCCACCAGGGCTGGCTCCTGTGGAGGGTATTGTTTGCTAGCTTCTGGTTATCAGCGAAAGTTTGACTCATTAAGTTGTCCTCAAAGACCTTCTATTCAATTATTACAGCAAATTACACTAAAAAATTTAGAGAAAATATTGTCACCTTTGAGGTAATGGCTTTTGATAACATCCACATCTTGCACAGGAGATGTATCTGTCAGCAAGACCTGTGAATTCAAGGTACAATGCTGATTCCCACCCATTTTGTTGAAATTACATTACCAGTTCATCTTTAACCTTTACTTTGTATTTGCATGCTTTGGAAGAATTTCCAGAGAGAACAGAGATCATTTACATGTAATCCGGTAAATATTCCACGTCAAATAAAAAGCTGAGTTTATACACTTGTCACAAAAAATGAATAAATTTTAGGTTTTTGCTCAAGAGTGAAAAGAGGGACAAGCTTAAAACTGTCAAGTTGAAAATAACAATGATGTATAAAATGCCACACTTTTAAGTCCAAGAAATCAGTGATTAATTGATGACTACCATGAGGCCTGCGGTATTAAAATAGTGAGTTGATTGACAGTCAAACCTTTGTGCTTGATTTCACAGCCTCATAAAAGTTTCCTTTTGAAGCATGACTAACTCCTTTCCAATAAGTACAGGAAATGCTACTTGGATTGTATTTAAGACATTCCTGTTGAAAAGAAAACAAACAAAAATAAACCTTGTCCAGAAATAGTGAATTGAAACTTGTATTCATACAGGTTTGGCTGCAGAAAAAAAAATGTCTTCCATCATTGCTATTGCATGATTTTACTTGATCCACGCTACTTGTTTATTTTTCACCTTTATATTGTAGTACCTCAAAATCTGTGATGGCTTCTTGAGGTTTCCCATTCATATAATTAATTATCCCTCTGGACTGAAAATTCTATCACAGAAGAAAATAAGTAGTACTGTTAAACAACTTTTCAAAAAAACTTACTTAAGTTATAACAACTTAGCCACCACCCTTCCCCAACTACATTACTTACAGTCACATGTTTTAATTATTATAAAGGCATTCTACCTCAAGCAGCAAATTTGTAAAAAATGTTTTTACAAACCTGGGAGGCTGTTGGCTCTAGAGTGATGGCTTCTGTGAAATGTGTATGGGCAAGGTCTGGACTTCCCAACTCCCTGCACAATTAATGAGACAAAAAATTAATTCAATTGCAGCATAAATATCATAGCTTTACATACACCACAAATACCTCAATTTTTACACACTTACACAGCAGTGTAAAAAAAAAAAATGCTTAAGTCTTATCCACCCTTCTATTTGCATAGACAGTATCAAAGCATGGTATGTCTTGCAAGGACATATCCACATACTGTTTTTTCTAAAGATCAAAACCTGACCCTCTTCCTTGTTGTCCCCCAGTAGGTACATGGAGAAACAATAATAATATTACAGCAACAGACTCCAGAATTGAACCATCCGAGCTTAAAAGTTGTTTATAACTTCCAATACTTCACCCTTACATTGTTACATCACCCACCTGTAGGCGTGGCCCAAGCTGCGATGGCACTCTGCCTTGTTAACGTTTGTCTCAAGAACTTTTTTAAAAATCTCAATGGACTCCTGACAAATCAACCCAAGCAGTGAAAAAATGCAAGCAGGTAAGTAACAATAACCATACTAAATGTGGAAGAGACATTTAGGGCCAGTTATTTAAATGGAGTTTAGCCATTGTTTAACAGAACAGCGTTCTAAGTCATTTTCAGTTTGCCCAACACTTTTATCTAAACACCATTTTTTGTTAACAGTTTCATTAAAGCATATAGAGTAGACAGGAAAAGCATTTATCTTCTTAAATTGACCCACTAAGGAAGAGATCTAGAGGTCCAAAGATTTCTTAAACCGCAGTCTAATTTAGAATTCGTTTAAATAACCGACCCTTAAGAGTTTGTGGCCACGGTTATTTTGCATCAAACAAAAAGAAACAGTATCAACCCTAACCCTAACTTAATCTGCAGGCCGTGGGCACTTTTTAAATAACTAGAATAAAGGAAAAATAAAGATTGTTGTTGTTGTTGTTGTTGTTGACAAACTGAGCTACTCTCCTGAAAAGAATTTTTTATAACTAGCGGCTGCATGTATTGTATAGCTGATTACCTTCACTTTTCCCCTGTGGTACAGAGACAGTCCATAATATAACATTGCTGTTGGTTCATTCTTATCAGTCTCCAAGCACTTAACGAAACTTTCAGTGGCAGCCTCATAATCCTTAAGAAGCCAATAAAAAGGTAAGGTTTCTTTTCAGGTCATCAACAGTTAAATTCACTAAAACAGAAGATTATGTGAAGAAATGCAAGCAGTAAAAGTTAATTAGTTTTTAGTTATAAGGATTTTGGAATTCCTTTAGACATGGTTAATCTCACATTGTTAAAAGTCATTCCCCTACTCACTCCCTAACTCGCTCACCCACTCATTGAGTAGGTCAGCCAGTCAATAAATCAAGGAAAAACATCAAGACAAGATAAGACAAGATATTTATTATCATAATATTGAAAGTATAATTTCTTGGTATACAGTTAGCAAAAAAAAAAAAAAAACGCCAGTCGACGCGTGCCAAATTGGCTCTATTACAAATCAGATAGCTCAGATAATTAAATAAGTAAAAAGCAAAGAAAAAGAAAAGACAAAGTATGTGTAATAAATGCAAAAGCAAGAAAGACAAATCTGTTTACTGCAACCTGGGAAAGAAGCTAAGGTTTAGGATTTCGCGATTTTATTTCTCGTGTTATCATGGTTGCATCAGGGTAATCGTCTTTGTCTTTTAATATTTCAAAGAGCACACTGAGTAATTTTTGTTTAAACACTTTTTTTTGACATGTCTCTCATTCTACCTAGTATCTCATTCCATAATTTAGCGCAAAAAATTGGGACTAAGTTTATCTATCATCTTCTTCTGCTTCGCTCAAGGTTTTAGTTTTTGGTTTCATTTGTCTGTTCATACCTCTTGCATAAAGTGAAGCGTTCCACTCATGACATACAAATGAGCACTGGGTTTCAGATCAAGAGCAATTTTGATGTCTGCTAATGCCTCTTTGATGTTTCCCAGAGGTGATAACACCTATCAACACATTAAAATGAACAAATTGCAAAAGAATCGGTAGTTGTCTTAGCGGGTGACAGTTATTGCCACAGGTTATTTAAAGGCCTTATCGATGATCAGTAAGTTAAGGACTGATGCTTTTTCCCACCTACATGTATAGAGTGTATCATTCTTTTAACTTACTTTTCTTCTACTGCCTTAATAGACACTTTAACATGATGAAGGCCAGATGATCTAATATTGATTATACATTACCTCAGCACGTTTTATCCATCCATCAGGATTATCAGGACTCAATCTTATAATTGATGAAAAATCTTCTATTGCTGCATCAGCATTCTCCTTGTCCTGAAAATGATGAAATATTGGCTTTTAATACAAAGAAAAAAAAATGTAATCACACTATGAACAAAGTAAAGCATTTGAAATACCTGTAAGCCTTTCTGAACATAAGCTGTACCTCGACCAAAATATGCTGCTGTCACCCAGGGGTGTTCCTACATGTAAAAAATTACAAAGTAAACAAATAAAATTTAATGTTGCAGTTCCTTTGGCTAGGCTTTAAATTAAAGTTTAATAAAAACATGACAACAAACAATATGGCATAAAAGAGGCTACACCACTCAGCAATCAGCATGGCAGACAACCTCCGTAGCGTGACCATAAAGCCTTACTTATCTCCCAGCATTATTTTATATGCCCTGGATTGGACAAGTTCAGGTAGGTCCAAGAGAAACAAACTTAATATGGCCTAACACTCCACAGCACTTCAAGCTGAATCCTCCGGCCAGCATCATGCAACTTAAGGGTCATGGTGTAGGCAATATTCTTTTCTGGAAACTTTATCTTATCAGCACTATAAGCTGACTCTGTCGGCACATGCTCGAATACAATCACATATAAACATTTGCGTTAAAATCAAAGCTTGGGGAAGTTGCCGCAAGACTTAAACCAAAGGCAAAAGAAAGCAGTGAACCCATGTTTATTGAGAACAACAACAAAACCTCCAAAGGGAGGGAAGGGTGGGAATTACAAAACTTTAGGACGGTTGAACTATCAACTTACAGGGTTTGCAAATTTTATTGATGAGTGGAGTCACTGTGACTTCTGCTTCACAAATTGTGGAGTCATTTTGGAATATTTGGAGTCAAGTATCACAACGAAAAAAGCCACTTTCAGACTTTCCAGCAAGTGATGTATACACTATCGTGAGGGATACACGAGGTAGCTGTGGCGGTGCGCTGACTTGGAAAGCTCAAATCCATGATGGCGAGTAAACTTTGATCGTAATTTACCCTCTTCCTGTTTTGTCATGGAGTATAATTCTTTAATTTTGATGATTTAATTAAGGTTTACAACGTTTACAATTAACTTAAATAATGTGGTATTTGTTGTGAAAAAGGTAAGGACAAGACTGTGTTTGTTACCGAAAATTTCTGGATTTGAAGTGGCTCCCTGTTTGTTCGCCGAAAATTTCTGGAGTCGAAGTGACTCCCTCCGTAACCTCTGTGGAGTCATCTGAACAATTTTGGCGTAAAATACGCCAAATTTGGTGTATTTGCGAACCCTGAACTTAGTAATACAGCTCAGAATGAGACACAGGATTTTTACTAGGCCTTTTATAGTCAGACTGCTAACTGAGGGTAAGCCAATGACAAACACTACATACCATTGAATAGAATGTGCACCTAAGGTGCTCCACGAGATATGCATGCGGAAAACTATTCTTATTAGGCATACAAAACAAGCGATACATTAAAAGCTAGCCCCAACTGCAACAGAAACAAGCATTGCTATTGTATCCGTAATTTCCCAACTGTGGAAGTGAACTTATGTACAACCCAGTAATTTTACCTATTTACATGTAAAACTCTACCAGATGTGATAAGGGCTGACATAACGTTGCGTTACGTGTTGCTGATCGAGGGCGTCACACTCCATTAACTTTGTTTTACAATACGGTAATTCTATTGATTATAGAATTACCTTTATTATGTTGGTGAATTGCTCAATTGCATTATCCAAATTTCCACTGTTCATTTGAAGTGTTGCAAAACCTAATAGGTCAGTAAAAAGATGCAAGTGAAATTGTGAGCCTTGTATACAGCAAAGAAGTGCAGCTCAAAGATGAATATAAAATGTCTGTTATATTGGTTTAATCTGCTGTATTGGGAGGCAAAAGACTCAGAGGAATCTGAGTAGCAAAGAAATGAAAACCTGGCTAACTAGTTCAACCTTCAAACCATAAATGAGCACTGATTTTTGTTGTATTTTTTTCTGACTCTGCATGTTTTAAGTATTAAATCAATAACAGGGTCTTATGCATGGCTTGCTCACCAACTCTCTCATCAATGTGACTGTTTCCTGTCAAAATAACCTTCTGTTCTGTATTATGTGATATGACTAGATGGAGACTCTGAAAAGTAAAACATTTATAGATAGAAATGAAGTATTACAATGTGTACTAATGTATGCAGGGCTGTCTTTTGAGGGCTGGGTGACAGGGATTTTTCTCGGCTACGATGCAGAATGTGACTCCTCGCCACTCTCATGATTGAATAGAAGAAAAACAGAACCAAAAGAAATCCATTGCTGTCTGTTTTCCCACCACATGTTGTATTTACCCTGCAACTAGAAATATTAGTGACAGCCCTGCATATGGCGCTGGGATTTCAAATTAAGGATAGGATTGGATGTACTGCTAGGCCAGGTGGACAAAACTTTGAGACAGGACTGAAAAGGACTGGTCAAGCGTGAAAATAAAGACAAAATAGTTAATGAGCACTTACAATTTGTATGGAAAACCTGGTGATTCCAGGGGGAATTCAAATGGAACAGTTCACCCCAGTCGAAATTTTCTGGAAAAGAAGTAATACCTTTCAAGGTATTACCTTTTTCGCATATTTACCAAAATGACTGAAATTTTTTGTACCATTTGTCTGTACTTACCATCTGTATGGAAAACCCGGTAATTCTGGCAAGAATAATAAAATGGAATGGTTCATCCTGGTGGAAATTTTCTGGAAGAGAATTAATACCTTTCGAGAATTACCTTTTTCCCGTTTTTACTGAAACGACCGAAATTTTTTGTACCATTTGTCTGGTTAAACAGTGTCAGGTTTCCTCTTAAGGCAGATGGTGATTTACAAATGGCCCAACTCTAACCCATTCCTCTTTTCGGAAACATTTTCAAGTCCAGTACCATTTGTCAGAAATTTTTCACCAAAATTTCATTACAAATGGTAAGCACTCAATATTTCTTACCTTTTACAGCAAGTGAGAGACAACAGGAACCTTTTACTGGCAAAAACACCCATGCCCATTTTCAAATGAAACGATATATTCACAACCTCCTCTAATAAAGGTAATATCTCTAGTCACACAATGTTTACATATTTAAAAAATGCCCTGAAGCAATTTTACCTTATCGTGTTCAGGTGTGTGAATAATAAAGTGCTTTTTATCACTCATCAAAGGCTTGAAACAAGGAGTATTGGGTATCATCTCTTCTTTATTACAACTAAGCTTTGTACAGGTATCTGTATGAGACATTTGCTTGCCGGCACAGCCTGTGACAGAGAATAAAACAACAATGAGAACACAAAAATGTTGAATTAAGAACTAACGATGCCTTGAATTTAGTAACTCAGAGCATGAGCCCCGGCATTGAAAGAACCTTGCATAACTTGGGAGTTGCAAAAACTTTCCTGCTGATTCGGCGGATTTGATGACTTTTCCATCTAAGGGTTTTAATTCGGGCAAAACGATGAATCCATTATTTGATCTTCCCAATCCCCCTTCCCTATTTTAACTGATAAAACAAAATAATGAGAAATACTTACAGAAAATATTTTCACGGTAAAAATAAAATTGCTTTATTATTGGAATTTAAAGAGCAATTCTCTGGAAAATTACCCCTGTTTTTTGCCTTTCTGTGGTTTCTTTATATGGGTGGGAAACAATATGAAGATCGCCTCCACCATAACAAGAACAAAAAAAGGAATGAGATTTATATAATGATCAGTTTATGTATCTCAGGCTTCCTATACTTAGGATGACGTTAACGAATTATTGGTTAAAACGAAATTAATGTAAGTACAGTACTTAACTAGCACACAGCTGATCAGTGTTACAAAGTCCCAGTGACAACATGGAACTCATGAGCTTTGAATCATTTATGACAGAAGTTCTGTCGTTCTGATGCAAGACATCAACCATACCTGTACATCAAATTTTTGTATTTGAAACAGGTTATTAATTCATTTAAAGGGTAAATCTCATGAATTGGGCACGTGCGAGCCGAAGCACAACACTAAAGAAGAAGAAGACGAATTCTTCTTTAGTGGATAGTACCTACAATTATTGCAAAACTCAACAAAATGCCACTTTATGCCGCCAGGAAAGACAAGGATATGTTCAGTTAAAGGTATTTTTGCTTTGTTTTGTTATATTTTGACTTTTGGACTATTTTAGTTCATGGGAGTTTCGACGACTCATCGCATCAATTTATCCATGTGAATATTAATATATTGACACACACTACGTCTGGGCCGCCTGTGGTGCAGCTCATGAGACTACCTCTTTAATTGTCTTGAGTGAATAGCATCATTTTTTGATTGATAATATTGCATCATTCAATACGATATATTAAAACGTTATTTGCATTGAAAAAGACTATATTAATCATCTGGAGAAGATAACTAGAACCTCAAAAAACTGTAACCTGAAGTTTAACACAAACACGTGTACTGTCAGCAAAACATGAATGGACAGAAGCCGCGAGATGAAATTTTTAACAAAGGTGCCTTATAGTTCACAAGATTATTAACATGATATGAAACATCCCATTTAACACTGTCGTACAAACCTTGGGAAGATTTTAACCGCTCTTTTTCTTTTTCCGCGCAACTTGGCTTGCCATTGTTTGAAGGTGGAGTGGTGTTCATAGCATCGCATTGATGTATCGGACCATTGCCAAAATTGACATGAAAAACCTGCGCTCCGGAAGAGCAAATATGGTTTGCTCCGCGTACGTTGACTTTAATTGCTAAAGCCTCATAAAAAAGCAAAAAGAAGAAGGTTAAACGGAGCGGCGACACGACGCACCACGCTGCCATGTAAGCCGCCATGTTTTTGTTTTCTATGACACCAGGTCCTCTCGGTTTCGTTGGACGATGAACGCTACGTTTCATGATATGTTACACAGAGTCAGTAGCGAGGCGTTAGACGAATGTTTTTTATTTGGTTGACCTTCTCCAACAAAAATCGGATTTCTGATAACACTAAGGCTATTTTGGGCTTTTTGGACGCATTAACATTCATGGATGACTTTCCTCCTAAGAGAGTAAGTACCCTTCGTTGAAACATCGCTTAGTTATAAACTTCTGAATCGGCATATTTCTTCACGTCCTTTCGCTTGGCAACGTACTGAACACCTGCTTGTTTAATAGGTTTATTCTCAATTTTTTTGTTCATCGGTAAAACAAAAATGGGAAAGAAATTCAAGAGGGGCGTTTAGAATTACTGGCCACTATCAAAAAAAGTGAATTAACCCAACAAAATCACCAAATTCACAAACCTTCAGCAAAACGAGCTTAAGGGGTATGTAACATAAACACCCAATGGCGATATCGAGGAACATTTAATTATATGGGTGGCTCTGGTAGTGGGTAGGATGCTGTAAAGCGAATCCTACGACCTGTGTTATGACTAGCTCTACCCATATCTCACCTGCTGAGAATTTCCCACTATTCATGAAAGAATGGTTGATGTCACTTAAGAGGATAACGGGGAGTGGGGAATGAGCACAAAATGGGAAAATGAAAAATGGGAACAAAACAGAGAATTAGAAATTAAGTTACTGATAGGGCTAGGGTTCAAGTTAGGTTTGGTTCCCATTTTCTAATTTCCCATTCCCTGCACTTGTTCCCCACTCCCCATTTTAGTAACATTCTAAACCATTATAGCCTGCATCACAGATGTATTCTAACCCTGGATAGTAATGTCTGCAAAGCAGTACCAATATCCATGTTCTTGTACCCCAATTGGTTCAACAAATTACCAGACATGCTATCCCTTCACCCTGACTGGCAAATTGACAATTACTGTTCTATTAGGCCAATCATGGCACGTAGATAGATAACTGTTTCACAGACAGACTTAACTAGGCCCCAGTTGTTCTAACGTTGGATAGCCCTATCCATTGGATAAATCACTATCTAGCGGATAAGTATTAGGGAAACCAATTATGCTATCCGCTGGATAGTTATTTATCCGGTGGATAGCGCTATCCAACGTTTGAACAACTGGGACCAGAAGTTTATATATGGCTACAAACAGTTCTTTTACACTCATGCTGTATATATAGTTATTTACTAGCCTTGAGTAATTTTACTCGAAATTTGTAAAAACTTATCACTACATGGCTCATGATGTAATGATGGTGTGAAATCTAACACTGGTTCTAAAAATATAAACTGTGTAAGGATGCCTAAGCCACTAATCCTGGTTCATGTTTTCGGTAACTTAAAAAATGTCCTACCAATTTTCCAGTTCAGATTCAGGCTTGATTTTTGAAGGATAGGTTAAACAATACATTTATATTCTAGTAATGATTAAAATGTGATCAAACAATTTCAAAAGCTGCACAAGTGTGACACCTGCTTACAACATTGAATTGCTCAGAAAAAAAGATGAAATTATATTTTGCTGCTCTAAAACCTATCAGTCAATTTTTATTTAGGATTCAACCAATGGTGGTCATTTCTATGAATTCATATAAAACTTCAAATAATTGACAAATTATTTACATCTTTTTTAATCATCCTCAATCACCTGTCCTTTTAAGGCTTGCTTTACAATAATTGCACACAAGGACTTATTTTTTTTGCTTATTCACAAAAAAGTAATAAAAAGCTTGTTTTGTGGAGTCAGTGGGAATCACCAGATGGATTCCAGTATTATTTTGTTCCTTTTGTGATGTGTTGTTCTTAAGCAGATATCTTCTGCAGTGTGTTTCCTTAGTAACTTCATTATCTAGGCTAAATGACAAAGAACTTAAGTATGACTTAAAGTAAACGACTCAATTGTACTTACTTTAATTATTTAGTTCTTTAGATAGACCTCTGACATTTGCTTCGCTAGTCCAAGTGCATTATCGGTCTATAAGCTTAATGTGACCACAGTCATTTAACAACTCACTTTTCACTTCTAGTTTTCCCACTTTAACCATTAATGGCCAACAAAGTTTTCCCTTTAGCAGTTTCCCAACATGAGAGGTTAAGTTTTGAATTTTTCAAAATATTTTTAAGGTGACTTAATGCTGTGAGTTAATATTATGACCATGGACTCAGAACAGACTAAACATACAGTCTTGACATACTGTACATCTTACACCATACAGAATGTATATTTCAATGCATAAATTTCTTACTGTGTCTAATGCATAAAACAGTAATGATTCTTTTCCCCATCAGGTTTCTAATGCAGTGAACTGTCCTTTAAAGATCTTAGCAAAGAACATGCTATAAGTCTGTCCCCCTAATCCTTGATGATCAGGGAGATTATATTATTATATTTTGGATCACTGCAGATTATTAGATTGGTCTGTGACTTAGCCACCAGTTGGTGATCTGGAATAACAAAGCAGTGCTGTTAATTAACGTCTATTGCTCTCTTTCTCCTCCAGTGACTGTGACTGTGACACCATTTATTTTTTTTCCTTTTTCATCACTGTTTTATTTTACATACAGGAGAGTTAGTGGAGTCCAACAGCTGAATGAGTGGACAGATATTTTAGCACATCTTGAATTGCATGCTCCTTCATCATCTGTTAACAATTCTTTTGAAACTAAACAAACAAAAACTGATGAATTAAAGCCAGTCACAGATATGGCCAAGGTACATGTTAATATCTTAAATATATTAATTAAATCTTAAATCAATGAAATTATGAATCTTAAATATAAATTATACTTACAGGGTTAAAATATAAATATAAATATAGGGCTGATTTTTCCTGTGTCCTCATAGTGAGCAGGGAGCAGAGAAAATAATGCAATCTAACTGTTACAAACTTCTTTCTTTAAATAATAAAAATGTAAATTTAACTTTAAATAAATTAACCATAACCACAAAAGGCTAATGGAACTGCAATGAAGAATATTTAAGCAATAGACCACACTTTCTATGGGTTTACTGGTGTGATAACCCACACGGGATGGTGGGAGACAACAAGAAAAGGTTGTTTTATTATGAACCGGAGGCAAGTGATTCACAAGCTTTTCGAGTGTTCTCCCAACATCCCAAGTGGGTTATCATGCTGGTAAACCCATAGAAAGTGTGGTCTATTGCTTTTATAAAATAACTTTAAGTTTTCTATAAGTTTACCAGCACAATACACTCTTAGTTATTTTATAAAAAATAGATATGATTGAACCAACAGTGTAGTAACATAATTTGCATTATTGAACGTTTAAAAAAAACTTCGCTCAACTTTATCTTTTGTTACAGAAAAACGCATGGGTTGTACTCTTTAAAAGACATACAACAAAGTTATTGTAGGTTTCTGATTGCCATTGTCTTTTAGGACTTTTTCTATACGTATGAAACATGCATGGTAATAGCTCATGCTAGAACTGATAAACTCTTAACTCTATATTTCTGTCCATGACTTTTACTTTTACTTTGGTGCTTGTAAGATTGAATTAAGTTAATGTCTTATAGTATCTTTTTTTTTTCTAATGCTTTAATTTTATTCCTATGTATCTTCTTTTGTTGTCTGCTTACCTACTGGGTAGCCTGCAGAGGAGATGATCAGTTCCTACTCTGATGAACAGTTCTTACTCATTTCTCTTCCTTCTGATGCCGATGTGGTAACTTTGGCTTGTTAATGGCTATTTACTCCTTCTTTCAGTTTGTTTCAATGATCTTCAATTCTTTCATGATTCTAAAAAGATTCTATTTTGTGTGTGATGTCTTTACCTCTTATCAACAATATTACGCAATGTATTAAGAACTGCACAAAATATGATGATGTTCCAGTAAAACTGACTCTTAAATTCATGAGTGGATTTAAGTAAAAAAGTCGCTTACTTAGAAGTATTGCTAGCAAGCTAACAAGATCATCTGGGAAGCTAGCGGAGTTTAACTGATGCTCCATTGCTTAAAAGCGTGTATTGTTATTATTATTATATTATTATTATTAGGAAGTCCGACAAGGCAGAAGAGCAGCTCAGAATATTCACTCCAATCAAGAGGCAGATGAGGATGTATTGGATGCGTCGCTGGGAGACATGACACTTCAAGCTAATAACACAGCAGCTACAGCTGAACACGATCAAGTAAAATTCCAACTGCTTTTACATAATGAATTTTTTTCTACACTCTAATGAAAGCAAACTCTGAAATTTCTTTCCCCTTTTAATGCTGTAGTGAGATACTGTAATTTCTGATGCCTAATCCCACACCAACTTACCACTGAGCCAGGATTTATAATCCTACTCCTTCTGAAAGAGGGCAATTTTCAATAAGTTGTATTAATTTTCTTTTGTAGCCTCCACCAAAACCCTCTAGAAGACAAGGAGGCTGGGCAGATGACACACCCAAAGAGAAAAAGAAAGGGTATGGATTAGACCAGCATGAATTATCATGTGGAATTTTAAACTCTGCAATTAATAGCTTCATCATTAAAGATTTGTCTCCCACTGACACTATCTTGATTATTTTATAATTAATATTTAAAATTTTCTTTCTGTGACAGGAGAAGGGATGTTGAAACCTTTCAAGAAGAAGAGTAAGAATTCCTTTTATTAAAGGCTCATTTTTACTAGGAAATGTTTCTTGAATAAAGCTAGTACATATAAAGAAAATTATGTTCACCATTATCCTATAGATCACATCATTGATACTAAGTCTTACAAATGCATTTTTCCGTTTTTGTTCAGTGAGAGACTCAAAATGGACAATACCGTAACACAGGATGATGATGATGGTGGTAAGATTACCCTTCAATGTCAACTATTGTAATGTGTAGTTATGTCGTAATAGTAAGAGTGTCATTAGTTTGAATTCTCATGACTGATGTACTCAGTAGAGTCTTATTGTCAGATTTTATATTTCTTTCAGTTGATAACATTCTTGTCTGTGTTTGTGAATTTTTAGACATTCCTGTGATACCTGATTTGGAAGATGTACAAGAGGAAGACATGATGACACAGATTGCTGCTCCACCCAGGTTATTATTTCTGTATTACTCTCCCTTAGTTGTTTTAATACTCTCCCAGGACTCCTTACCAGCTTCACACCTATTATTATGAGAGAGGGTGATACTAGTAAACCTGTGGCCTCCTTAGTGTTTCCAACTAACTGGAGACGCTTTCCAGATCAAACATGCTGGTTCTTGAGAAGAAGGAAAGCCAGAGTACTTGAAGAAAAACCTTTCTTTTTACTTTTATTTTAATTTCGTGTTCGTTTTGAGCCCAGGGGTGGGGGGGGGGGGGGTACTGCCATATATGGGCTTATAGGTATGTGCCGCTGTGAAGGGTATGGTTTTCAGGCAGTTTACTTTAGGATAGGGTATATAAATCAGAGCGTTTGGGTCTAGAATAGGGTATCATTTTTCAGGAAACTGATCAGTTGGTTGAAGATTTTATCTAGACAAGGGAAACAGCTACTCTAGGATAGGGGGATTTGGGGAGTTTACTCTAGTATAGGGTAGCAAAATTCAGCTAAACAAGCTCTGGTGTAGGTTAAGGGTTCCAGGGTCCCAGCGGCACATCCTCACCCAGAAACTCCTAAAGTACATCCCCGGGGTTTTGAGGTTGGCATGTGCGGTCACTCCAAATGGTTTTTCCCGATTTAATTTATACATGTGACTTCCATTAGTTATCAATGGCATTCAACTACTTTTTCATTTTGTTAATTTTTTATTTTTGTTTGCTCTCAGTGTTCAAGTAAACAGGGTAGCGACTTACAAAGAACTGGACAGCTACTTCCAGAAACAATCTGCACTCTTTAACGTGAACTTACTGGTAAGAGTAACGAAATAGTGAACATCCCAACCTGAAATAAATAGACAAATTAATATCTAAATGAGTAAATGATGTAAATAAATAAATGATACAATACATAATATCTCATTCTTTCAAATATTTTCAGGATGGAGAAATTGACCTCAAACTTCTGACTAATGTTCTGTCTCCAGAAACGGAAGTTTTCGAGGTAATGATTATGTACTTTGCTTATCTAATCGAGTCTGGTAACACTCAAACTGACGTTTTTATAGCTTAAAGTGATTATCATCCAGGTACTTTCCGGCTCTCTGCAAGACTGCATCATCAATGACCACACAAGTTTGTGAAATTTAAAATATTCGTATGCTGTAGCCTGCGAGCAAGCTACGCTGCTATATAGATAACATGAAAAATATAGTAGTGTAAGATAGTATTGTACTATAGAGGTCATTTGAATAGAAATCATACAAGTAAACTATCAACAGTTCTGAGCAGGGGGTGGGGTTTGTTTCGACTTGAGGCTTTTCCTTTGGTTTTGTGGCGTTACCTTTGCTCTGTGTTCATTTTAAATGGAAACTTATATCATGTGTTGTCCAACATTCTGCCTATCAGAATTAAACCATACCAAACGTATTTTTCTGCCCTGGTAATTTTCTCCCACTATTTCAAGTGACTACCCTGGGGGGCTTATTTATTTCAAGCCCATTTGAAAGGGGGCTTAATAGAGACGGTGGGCTTATTTAATTTAGAAACGACGATGGTATCAGTTCTCCATAAAGAAAAGTAGAATACAAAGTGAAAAAGCTGAAGCACAAAATGTTTTAGGTCTTGCAGCCGAGGATCAGAATCAAATCCGAACTTCCAGTTGGTAAATAAACCATCCCGGATAAGTCCACACGACGTTTTCCAGTCGTGATTGATTAAAACAGTCTATCATTTATAATTAGGGGAGGGGCGGGGGGCTTATTAACTTTCTTCCCATGAAAAGGGGGGCTTATTAGAGGGAGGGGGCTTATTGGAGACGGGGGGCTTAATAGAGGATTTACGGTAATGCTGAAACTTTCTAATTACTTTCGTTTCTCTTTTTTTAGGAGGACAAGCGGTGGGACTGGAACCGACTTTTCACTGAAGTCGCATCTGAACTCCAGACGGAGTGGGACGAGGGAGGAGAGGCAGATGACTTGGATGATACCAAATCATAAACAAAGCCTAATGCTTTTTTCAGAACTCGATTTATTTAAGAGGTCTGCAGGGGCCAAGAGATAAGAAAGAAAGTCTGCTATTTATTAATATGGAGTTAGGGGCCCATAAAACTGTTTATACATTCGGATCCCACTGCATGTTAACTGAAGAAGAAGGCTTCGTGCTTAAGAGGCTTGTATAAAAATAGCACGCGGATGATTCAATTCATTCGAAGTAAAGTTATCCATATACGTTTTACAACTGCGTGGCGAGAAGCCTGAAATTTCTCAGTGAAAAGTGAAATTTTCCAGTAAAGCTGGGGAAAAGCAGAGGACAGTTTAAGTAATATTATATGAGAATAAACATTCTACCTAGCGTCACTCCGCCTTGTAAGCTGCCTTCCACGCAGGATTCCTTGATACACGAGTTCGGATTATATATAACGTAACCTGTTAGAGAAGACGTCAGGCTTCCTGACTACTATGACTATTATATAACCTGCTTGCAAAGGCGTCTCCACTCACAGGCTGGTATACTTTTTGGAGTTTAATAAAGTAAAATCACACACACAAGATTCCTCATAAGTAATCTCGCTATATTTCCTATTTTGCATTCATGTAAAATCAAACTTGCTCAGGGCTAATGTCGGCCTAGTTATTGCGCTGGAATCGTGAGCTTGGTGACGTCACTGACCAGCTGAAAATACCGCTTGGACAAACACAGCGAGGGAAAGTCATAGATCAGGATTATCAGTATGAAATAACACTTAAAATTGAAGGCAAGGCTGATCGGACAGCTGGGGGTTACAAATTTATTTGCCCAATATTTCGACTAGACAAAACTAGTCTTCATCAAGGGCTAGGAAAGCTAAGTGAACAGCACTGTTTTGTCGGTGGGCTCTGATGGGTTACGCTTGTCATTAAGGCGTTGACAAAGAAAACTCCCTTTTCCCACCCACATTCTTATGCCTCCCTGCTTTTTATTGGATTTTGATGGCTTGACTATCAACAGTTGACTTCACCTAAACAAACTTATGTTGACTTTTTACCCTTAAGCGATTTAGACTGTTTTTTTTTCTCAATTATCTATTCAAAAGACGATTTACATCCCGAGGAATCGTTTATTTTCATCCAAGACTGTCAATTATCATATAGATCAATTATCTCGCTAACTGTCGGTATGTCAACTGGTTTATTTTAAATAGACTGGTTAAAGTAAACGTCACATGGTCGGCGCTCAAGCGCTAAAGTGATCTGCAAATAAAGAAGACTTCCAAGATTAAAACGTTGAACTGGACAGTAAGCCTGAAGGTACTTCATGGCAAACGCAACGGCAGTAACTGAAGCTAACACCACTCTACTGCCTCCATGGCCAGACCAACTGCAGTCTCAAGTCTATATACTTCTCACAACAATTTTCTTCTCTCTAATTATCTTAGTTGGTTTGTTTACCAACAGCTTGGTCTTAGTTACTCTGGCTCGCTGGCCGATGGAAATGCGAATTCCCTGTAATATTCTGATTGGTAATATCTGCGCAGCGGACTTAGGAGTGTGCGTATTTGCAGCACCTCTAAGGATCATTGAAATTTACTTCGGCTGGATCTTCGGTAAAGCAATGTGCTTCATTTTCACTCCACTTCAAGATGTCTTCGTGGTTGTCTCTGTCGCTGCACAGACCATAATAGCCTGGGAGAGGCATCGTGCCATTGTCACACCGTTTAAACCCAAGATGACACTGAAGAGGGTTAAGAAGTTTGTACTTGTCATATGGATTGCTAGTTATCTCACAGCTGGGCTACCGATGATGATATTTCTTAAGAATGAATTGTACGAGGACCGTTACTACTGTTTTCCAGTTTTCACCAAGGATCAATATCGAATTGCATACCAGATTTACATCGTGGTGTTGTTTATAGTACTGCCTCTTGTTATTCAATGCATAGCGTACTTCAATATCATCCGTGTACTCAGAGCCAAAGAAGTGTTTCATCGAAGGGGTTCTTCAGTGGAATTCTTCAAAAAACGCATACGCCAAAAGCGCCGACTTGTCAGAATGTCATTAGCTCTTATGCTGGCTTTTCAAATGTGTTACCTGCCCAGGGGAGTGGTAATGTTGATTCAAGAATTCAAACCTGAAACAACTTTCAAGCTTGAGTTTCTCTACACAGAGATGATCACACTGGCGATGTATTATCTCAAACATGTCATTAACCCGTTTATACTGTGGGCTATGAGCAATGATTTTCGCGCTGGTTGTTTGAAACTGTGCCAAAGCTAAGAGCCTACCGTACAAGAACAAGGGTCTTCTCCTTTATCTTTTTCCAAATTTCCATGTCAAGCCTTCATGGATGATGTAATGAATCTGAATTCATCGCGCTTTTCTGACTCCTTGGTAAGCTCATAAGCTGTGTAGAAAACAAAGCGCCTCAAAGCTTTCGTTCATAACGGTTACGTAACCATGTAGTAATTATTAAAAAAATCTTGTTACACGTTTATTCGTTTCCCCTTTTGTCTTAAAAAAATGCTCTATTCCTCTAGGCAGACAAGGAGTGCCAAAGTATGCTATTGGAGTCTCCCGGAACTTCTTTGCTCCGTGCGCAACAAAGGAAATAGGACACGCTTACACGCAGGCTAGCTCCGTTTTCCTTCAGTTTCCATTTACAATTTCTTTTGTGTGAAAAAGAATCAATTCCTCTACGCAGAAATATACAAACAGCATGTCACTTGAGAACTTTGATCAAAATCAGAATTGGCGTTCAAAATCACAATGCGCGGTTGTAATAGACCCAACAATCAGGGCCCAGTTGTTCGAAGGCCGATTAGCGCTTAACCCGAGGTTAAATTTAATCCGCGTTTCTTTTTCTTGTGTTCAAAATTATTTTCTCGGATAATTTTCTCTATTATATTTAGAGCTTCCAATCATCAACTTGTAGACGGAAAGAATTAAAACTGAAATGCTTTTTGAGCTTACAAATCCGAATTCAAATCTCGCACTAACCCTACGTTATCTAAACCCAGCTTTGAACAACTCGGCCCAGGTCAATGTCTCTTTAGCTCAGATTTCCCCCAAATCCCATTTTTAATCCGATTTAATAGTAAGAGTACCTCACACATTATTTTGTGGGAGTAAAATAATACATACGGTAACTACCTCTCATGAAACGGACCTAGAGTCCAGAAATGTTCTTTTCTAAACTTCAGCTTCTCCAGCATGCATAATACATTATTCCGTTCCAGTTAAAGAGTGGACTGAATAGTCTTTTAACGAATCAAAACAAACTCGAGTTCATTTCTTGAGCATTGAGAGCTCCCGAAGAGAACCAAAACTAGTGCAGAGTAAAACCATCAAGAAATTTGTTTGTTGTACAAATTTCAAGGAGTCTTTAAAAACGGACAATGTTAAAGAATAAAATTTATTCCCCTGCTTGTAAGGTTGTCAGCCCTCTTAGGGATCGGTTTCAGACTCCACTATGACATCATCGGAGTCATCTTCGGTTGCGTTCGTAGATTTATCGTTCCCATTCGGCAAGGCACTCGCCTCTTCTTCTGACTCTACAATAACGTCATCAGAACTATGCGACTCTATTTCCGCTGCTTCACGATGACAGATCTCACTCCCTTGTTCGGAAGTACTTGGTCCTTCCGGTTCTTGTTCCGACTCGAAAAGTTTCTTTCGGATATCATCGGCAGCACGAATGTTAGCTGAGATGGGACCGTGAACCGTTTTGGAGCTGCATACAGCATTTTTCTTCTCGCCAGTTTTGTGATCTGCTGAAGTCGAGGGGATGTAGTATTCATCTCCGCAGGTCAATTTTGGAACGAGTTTTCCCATGACCTTGAAGGGGTTTGCCCTTTTGTTTTCTGTCTGGCTTTCAGTTGTCAAAATCAACCGGACTTGGTGAAATATCTTCAGGATTTGTTCCTCTTCGTACGGTTCATCACCCGATTTGAGCTTCACGCTCCAACGCAAGCGTATCTCGGCTGGCTTCCCTTTCTCGCCTTTAGTGAATTCAAAGCTTTTAACTCCAGGGCAGAACTTTAAGTAAACCCGCTTGACCACGCCCAATTGAGGCACCAAAATGTCCAAAGACTGGTCCATAACATTCAAAACCATTCCGTCTTCTTCAAGAGGGCCACTTTCACGCACAAAGATACCAAAGAACAACTCGTTGCTCAGTTCACTGGCTCGCTTTGCAGCAAGTTTCCGGTCATTGCACTGTCCCGCTATCATGTCAATAACGTCAGGGTCTTGATTCAGCGGTTCGTCGATGCCAAGACTCGCGGCTAGAAGCCTGTGTACTACTACATCTGCGTATCTTCTTATTGGGGACGTAAAGTGGGTGTAGAGAGGTACACATAAAGCGTAGTGTCCATACTGGTCTTCTTCTACCGACCCAGTGCAAAAATATTCCGCGTTCTTCATCGGTCGCATAGTCAAATTGACCAGAACCTCTCTCTCGGGGGATGACAGCGGAAATTGTGACAGTGACTCTTGGATAGTTTTGGAAGAGGTGCCATTAAAATTGAATCCAAAAGATCTGCATATTTCGATTACATCCTCCAGTTGTTTTTCGTGAGGTTTGGGATGACGCCGTAATAAGGCTGTCTCAGGATAAGCCTCATAAATGTGGTGAGCTATCGCCATGTTTGCAAGCAACATGAATTCCTCAATGAGCTTATTTGCATCACGCTGCTTGTGCACGTGATATCCATTTGGCAAACCGGTTTCTTTATCCAGATCAAACTGGAGTTTAACTTGATCAAGGCGCAAGGCGCCGTTTTCAAAGCGATTACGACGGAGACGTAGGGCAAACTTATGAAGCTGATTAACTTGAGTAGAGATTTGCTCAACCGTCGCGCCGTCTGAAATAGGGGGTAGCTCACTTGGATTCCACTGCCTGTTTGGTTTCTCAATCATGTCTTGAGCGTGTTCATAAGCCATCTTGACGCGAGAACGAATAATTCCCCTTCCTTTCCACTCATCTAAGATTTCTCCTTTTTCAGACATATGCCAGACAATGGAGAAAGTCAAACGATCTTCTCCTGGGTTTAAACTGCATAGCTCTTCACACAAACGCCGTGGGAGCATGGGAATTACTTTTTGTACCATGTATGTAGATGTTGCTCTCTCTATGGCAATTTCATCCAATGCTGTTCCCCTTCGAACGAAAAAACTTACGTCAGCAATGTGTACTCCAACTTCGAAACGGCCATCTTGAATTTTCTTGCAGTGAACTGCATCGTCAAGATCCCTAGCAGTGAGGGGATCAATTGTGAAAACACAGTCATCACGGAAGTCTCTTCTGTACTCTAACTCTTTTTCAGGTATTTTCCAAGGCGTTTCCTGAGGTAAACATGCCAGGGCTTCGTCTGAAAACGGTCCTGAATCGATTCCGTACTCTAAGAGGATCCCCTCCGTCTCAGGTTCAATCTCCCCGGCCTCTCCCAGACTTCGCGCAATAGAGCCGATCGCGAGAAACGAATCCCTTGAAGAGGTCTCGGGCCAACTTACAATTCGCGCAACAAGCAGAGTGTTTTCAAAGTCTCGTGGTCTGTCAAAGAATCCTGGCGGGCATTGGTCACGTGGGATGCGTATTCTGGGTAGTCGACTGTCAGCTGGAGAGAAGCAACCATCGGGGCATTCCTTAGGGTGAGGGAAGGGCTTTAAATTACCACTAGCCACACGAGAGTGTTTCTTTTCAATAATGTAAACTACTTTGCCAGTTCTTTGCAGAAACTCTTCTGGGACTTGATCGACATTGATATTTTTATCAATGTGGCCTGAAGCAGGCGTGGAAGGAGACTGGGACTCATTCCCAGGGCTCAGGGACAAGGAATCTAAGCCCCCAATCGTCTCTTCTGTGTAATTTATATCCAGAGTAATCCCATTGTAATCCAATTCATCTTTCATAATTCTCCATTTCTGTTTGGGTAAGATCTCCAGCGCAACAATATCACCATTGAGAGCTCGGTTTCGCCTCAGCATTCCCTCTAACACGACATCACGTTTTAGTCCAGGTACTGTCACCCAGGCAAGCTCATAGTTCCTGGGGCTTATTCGTAAAACTCCTTTCATAAGTTCTTGCCTCTTCAACGCAGCTGACACTTTCTCCAGTGACCAATACGCTTCATAAAGTGATCTCCGTTGATTCCCACGATTCCTCGGGGTTCTGCGTGGTGTGTTTCTTCTTGCAGATATTTCATGAGAGCTTGGAGTTGTTTGTTTTGCATTTCTTGTCCCTGAATCTCTCATGCTACCGGCTGATTGAAGCTCTTTTCTTGTAGAGCCGCTTTGACAACTCAATTCAACGACTTCTTCATAACCCGCACGAACTTTATTTTGTTTCTTCCCTCGTCTGTTCCTTTTCTTTTTCCCGGTACCTACATTGTTAGGAACCACCAAATCTTGCTGTTCATTGCTATGAGCAACTTCCGCAAAGCTGTTACTTGGATTATCTCCTTGAGCCATAGTTTTTTCGTGTCTTGGCGGAATTTCTTCTGGTTTACCGTCTCCCAGCTGTGAGCTTTCCATTTGCTTTCTTCTACCTTTCTCGCTGTCAGCTTGATCCAGGCTTGTTTTTGTGTCTAAATCAGCGCAATCGTTGTTTTCCTTGTCAGCACATTGGTTGGGTTGACCAGCTTTAACATCACATTCGTCATTTATTGCATCACAACAGACAACAGCTGACGCAGCAGAAGTGGAATCACGATCTTGTTTTTTCTTTTTCCGTCTTTTCCGTTTCTTCTTCTTCTTGTTTTCAGCTGGTAAATCTTTATCACCACCTCCGACAATATGAGCCTGTGCTTCTTCTTCACCACTCTGCAACTCTTCCGGTTCATGTTCAAGTTCACCCGCAACGACTTTTGCACGTGCACTGTCCATCTCTGCAGCGCGTGCACCGATTGGAACTTCTCTCAAATTATCTGAAGCTTCAAAGACTTCTTCGTTTTCCTCTCTCTTTATTTCTTTATCCATTACATTCAAATCCATCCACTCTTAAAGCCTTAGCCTGGTGTTTTGGCAGACAACCAGATAAAAACTCACCTGCAATTTGGAAAGTGAAAGCGTAATATGACAAAAAAATTTCCCCGCACAAAATATTGAGCACAAATATTACATTTCCCTAAGGAATGATATTATCTACCCTTTTTAACTACTCAATTAAACATTATCACCTCTCTTGCTTAAATGAAAGGGGGTAAAATTCAAAATATGACGAATTATTAACTGACCTGGAATACTTAGCTTCATCCGCCATTTTTGTTTTGTTTCTCTTTTTCCCAGAAGACTTTGTAACTTCCTTGAACGGAAGTCACGTGACACTTAGGAAGAGGAAAACAACATGGCGGCCTGCTTGACCAAGATGACACCTGAAACTGACACGGTATAACAAGGATTCTAATGATGTTATGTTGGCTCTGATGTCTGTAAGCTTCCTTTCAAGGAGTGAACATGAGTGCAGATTCCCAGACGCTGCAGGCAAAGTACCATAAATTGGCTGCTGAATTTGCAAAGGTATGCATTTCAGTGACGTGTTGAAGCCTATTCATTTTATTTATTAACAGTCTCTGAATCTGACATGTATATTTTGCTCAAGGTAAATACATTTCTTTACATGATAAATGGACAGTAGCAATGTTGTTTGTTATCTTCCGTGGCTCTATCAGAATCCGTTTGTACAAATTAGACGGGATGGGGGGTGGGGTGGAGGGGTAGGTAGGCTTACTTAGGACGGGTTTTAATGACTTTTTTCATAAGCGGCTGCTGATGCCGGATTGTGTGGCTATAACCGTGAAGTACTGCTGCTATGTGATGATAAGTAAAATCGTAACAGACAGCATATAGCTGCCAACTTTTTCTGAGTCAAATGCATGAGATTTTCGTCTTGTCACAACAAAAACATCCCGGGGACTTCTGAAGATTTCCAAAGATTTTCCGAAGACTTCTGAATGTTGCTGAAAAATGTCCGAAGATGTTCTGATAACCTTTGAGCACTGCCAAAGCTACCTGAAAGGCAACAATTTTAACGTGCTTTGAAACAGTTATATGGCTGCCCCTAAATTATGGAACGATCTTCCCCTTTTTATTAGAAATATATCTTCAGTTAATGCTTTCAAGAAGGCTCTTAAAACTCATTTATTTCAGAAGGCATTTCCCAGCTAATTTATTGTTTTTATTCTCTTTATTAAGAAGGATTTGTATATAGCATTTTAAAGATGAATTTTTTGTTTTTAAATTGTTATTTTTATTAATTTTTAGGAACGATCTGTAAATTTTTGTTTTTTTTTTGTTTTTTTTTTTGGAATATGTACTAGGATTTTAGGATTTTGTTGAGTCAATGTTATGCGCAGATGAAAATTTCTTTCCCTGGATTGATATTTGCGCAATACAAATCAATAAAATTATTATTATTAATTATTATTATTATTACAATGTCAACATTAAGCACCTTTTTGGAGTATTTTTGTGGAAATTGAAATGAATTTAAGCTCACTGCTATCACTGTGTGACTATTCTGTGCATTTCAAAACTGGATACCCCATTCTAACTCTCAGCCTCCAAGTCATATAATTTGCCGCAAACGATGCCAGTACATGCCAATAAAGGTTGTTTGGATTGAAGTTGAATTTAAGTATTTGCCTGAATATTTTTGTAAGTTCTATGGCAAAGTCCCCAAAAAACTAAAATGTGAGTTTTTTTTTAACAGCAAAGAGCCCAGAACACTGTCTTGAAGAAGGCTGTAATTGATGAGCAAGAAAAAACAAAGTCACTTCAGGTTTGAAAACTGACTGATTTGGAGTTTAGTAATTTCACTGGTCTCTTTCCTGCAGACAGCTGACTTGAATTTCTTTTTCCTGTTACCTTTTTATTATGTCCTGAAGGAAACTGCTAGGCAAAAGGATCAGTCAATCAGGAAATATGAACAGGAAATTGACAGTCTGCAGTTTAGAAATGATCAGGTGACACAGTTTGATCATTTTCTTTTATTGATTACTAATTTTTGCATATCCTGAGTAATAAAGAGGGTCTTATCTAGTTCACCTGTTTTGCTGGTCACGGAAACTAGTTAATTTTGTATGAGACTGAAATCAAAATGTTGCTCTGAAGCATTTATATGTTGTTCCTTTTTTGAAGTTGTCTAAGAGAGTAGCTGTTTTACAAGAAGAGCTTGATGAATATGATGGAAGAAACAGACGAGGAAAGGTTGATATCACTGTGTTTATTTACCTTTTTTATTACTTCCACTCTTTAAAAATCAGTACTTCACATCTCAGCATTCCTATCGGATGAAGGCATTTGTTGGGCTTTCATTTGCACTTATGAAATTTTTGGAGTTACATCGTATTGTAAGCAGTAAGCATTGAGAAGGAAAAATGTGCATGTTAATCATTTGGGCAGTGGGCAAACTTTGCCAAGTATAGCCTGAGAAGAAGATGTACTAGACTACTCAAGTTTTCCATTTTGTATCATCTTAGTTCTGTTGTGTGGTTATAATTTCTCACATGAATTGACTCCAAAGCACACGCCTTATTATTGTTGTTCTTTGTTTTTTTCAGTCCAGAATTGATGGGATGACAAGAACTGATGATGATGATGTTAAAGATCAAGAACTCCAAATAAAAATTCAGGAAAATGAGAGACTACAGAGAGAGGTAAATAATGACAAAAACCAACTCAAAACATCAAAACACTGCGGTACTCTTGAAAATATGGAAGTTAATTACAGAATATTATTAGATGTGTAGTATTCTTGGACCAATAAGTTCTGATGAGTAACACTCTATATCATCCATATTACATTTGAAAGCTTTCAGCTGAAATTTTAATCATTTTCCAGTGAATGTTAAGTCTCTTATATTTCAGTTTGTGTGTAGATTTAGACTTCACTTTATTTCTCTATCCTCCTGTTTGTGACCTGAAACATTGCATTTTTGATTCCTGATGACAACCATGGACTACTAAGGAGGAGCACTCCTTTCCTGTCATCAGCAGATACTGATATTCATTAAATGTAAGTGACTTAATTTTATTGGTCATTTTCTCCTAGTTGTATGAGGCAACTCAAGAGCACAAAGGAACAATACTTTCCCTCCAAGATAAATTAGACTCACTAGAAAGGTAAATATTTTTCTTAATTTACCTCCTTTTTATAGGCATACACTACAGCTGTTATATTTATTGTTTCAGTCAAGTGGAAATTTATGCTAGTGAATTTTAACTAAATAATGCAGAAAGGGGCTATTTTCCCCCAAACAAAAATGCATCCAGGAAGATAACTATTGATGTCTAATAGTTCCTGAAATCAAATTTAAGAAAGTGACTTGATTTGCCTGCCTAACCTAGAAATTATCAATTATGAAAGTACGTTATATATACACTAGGATATGAGTATATTGATTAATATTAATAATTATTCATTCAAAATATTTCCCCAATTCTGATTGGCTAAAAGCACACGCATAATTCACCATAACCAGTTACTGATGACCAAATTTGGAAGAATTTCGTGTTTAACGAGGAGGTGACGTCAAAAATGCAGTGTTCTTGCGGGTTAATGCACCGTTAACCAAGAAGACCTGGGGACGAGGTTGAGTTGTTTTGGTTGTGAAAACAAAAAATGGCCGACATTTCACTCGTTTCAAGAGTAAGAACTAGGCGAAATTGTAGCTTAAAACATAGCAAGAACAGCAAGAACACAACTGGAAGGGCGACATCTGCTATTTGGAGAATATTTGCTGAGCTGAACATTCCTAAACGAGCACTATCGAAGGTGAACTTAACATCAATGGAGGTAAGCATGTTTTAGCATTGTTAATAAAACAGTTATTGAATTCGGCTTTTGTATCATAAGAAGAATCATGGAGATCGAGGAGGGTGTTATCTGTCGAGGCTGTAGGCCTCGACAGATAACACCCTCCTCGATCTCCATAATTCTTCATAAGATACTCAGCCTCATTCATTAATTGTTACCTAATTTTGTCCAGAAATTCTACTGATCACCAGAAGATATTAGATGAAGCTAATGAGAAGCACAGAATGGTGGTTGATAAACTTCATGAGGAAAGAGCCATGCTTGAGGTTTGTGTAAAAACAACTAGTTGTAACTTGAGTGAATAAAAATAGATGATGATGGGATTACTTGTAATTTTTTGCTCTTAACTATCATTTGAGTAGTTCCTGTTAAAGAGGGGTTGTCTCATAAGTGAGATACTAAATTCGTTGATTTCTTTCCCTCAAACCTGAAGGCTAAACTTCATAGAACAGAAGAGGAATTAAAAGTGGCAAGCTTGAAAGCAGAGAAAAGGTAAAAAAATATATCGTTAACACAAGTATCCAATGTCCAATGGAATTCAGAATTTCAAAAATGTAGTATCTTCAGTAAAGATGATTTATCTTGCTTTTTTTAGCCATCAACAGCTCAAGTTGTTGCACAAAGAAATGACGTCCAGATATGGTGAGGATTTTGGTTACATTGTATCAGTACAGTAATATACTTTGGTACTCTCTAATGGAGTAATGTGCTTGAAACAGAAAGGTAATGATAATAATATCATTATGTTCATTAACCCTGGCTAAGAGAAGTACATTATAAAACCTATTATAGCTTACGCACTAATAATTTTGCAACTGGTGTCCTTTCCTCTAACTTATTACCAACAAAAATATTTTCATGACAGGTTGACGTGCAACCGTAACAGCCTCAAAATCCCACTTTTCAAAACAGCTTCTGGGCAACGATCTTTCGCCTATAGGGCAATGAAGATTTGGAATGACTTGGATGACTCATTTAAATTACAACCATCAATTTCTACTTTTAAGAGCACAATGAAAGACCACCTATTGTCTTTGATGATCGATTCGTAGAATTTCATTGATTTTATTGGATTTAGCCATTAGTTTTCCTTTTTATTAGATCTAATTATATCTTATCCATCTGTAAATAGTTACATAATAGCCTTTTCTGAGGAGTACCTATTAAAGATTATTACTATTACTATTGCTTATCAAGTGGAATGTTAACAAGTTGAAAAAATAACTTGTACTCATTGTACTACTTCTTCTCTATTCATTGCTTAGATGATGTTTCTAAAGTTGTTACAGAAAAGCTTCCATTTAATGATACAAGTAAGTTCGTGGTTTGCTGTAGGAAATTATGCTTTTGTGTGTTTGTTAGGGAGTACTACTCAATATACACCAATATTATTGTATAATAATTTATTATCATTAAAAACTGATATCAGTGATGATGTGTACTCTTTATCTTTTGTAGGCATTAGAGAGTTTAACAAGTTAAATGTACCCACGCATGACCGAAGACACCAGGTTAAGGCAAAGGAAGTTATATGTCAAGCAGCTGAGTTAGTTCATGAACTTGTGTCTGGAATGTCAAACTTCCACACATACACAGAACAGGTAAGCAATGACATTTTTGTGTCTAACAAAGTGTTATTTTTTGTCAGTTTTTTTGTCAATTTTTAATCAGTTGGAAATGTAATGATTTTCAGCAAAGCTTGTCAAACCATAGCTTGCACCACATGTCAGAAAGACATAGCCGATTGTAAAATAGCTCCTAGAACATTCTCTTTGAATTTCACCAAATTTTTGCATTTTGCAGCGGCTGAAAACATTCTTTGTCGAATCAGCTCAACAGCAAATCACCCCAGTCACACAAAAGGTAAATTAAACTAAATATAAATGTTACATTTTGTGTTTGAGAAAGACTACTACTTCAAATAATGATTGCAGATAAAAATTCCATCATATATTGTGCACCTGTATTAGGGCAAGACCCAGGCTAATAATAATGAAAGGGCTTAGGGTGAATCAAAATTGATTAATACAACTATGTGACCATGCACTGTTTAATAATAAATATTCAACTTTAAGATTCTTATGTCTTATCCTTTTTTCCTCTTAGTTTTGTGGCTACCTTCATGAAAATGCCACAGTATTACGAGCTGTTGACCAGGCATTTGTTTCCTTCTATACCAGCATAAAAACAGATGTTTTAATATCAATGGTAAGATAAACTACTTGCATTAGATAGGTTTGTCCTCCTAGCTATCCATACCTTTTCTTTAACACTGTTCACATTCTTATTGCACCGTCCATCTCTGAGTTGAACATCCATTTAATAGATGGCATTACATCAAATGGAAATGATTAGATTGCTTTCATATTTTGGTAAGTCACCTTGTCCCTATATATTTGATTACCTGATTATAAATATACAAATTTTATTCATCAGTATTTGATGCTATTTCTTCTATTTTTAGGAAACCATTCCTGGTTTGCATGATTTTTCTGAAGCTTTTCATAAATATAGCAATTACTTAAAGAAGCTTCTACCATATTATGTGTTGAGGTAAGAGACTATGTGGCTGTAATTAATTGTGCATTGAGACTTATTTCTTTAATACAGAGGTTTAGCTTGGTATCCTTTTTTGTCTGCTTACATTTTAAGGGTTTTTTTTGTACCTTTTTTTGATAGCACCAGTGAAGAATGTAAAGCATCAACTTGTTCCAGCACCTTGGAAGCCTATAACAAAGCATTGTTACATTCACTCTCAAAACTGATCACAATTTTTAATAAGATTGACAGTCACATCAGAATTCTGGGCTCTGCTAGTAAGTTAAAAAAAGCAAGTAAGTAAGTTGAAAAAGCATTGTGATGAACTGTACAAGTTCTACAACCTTTTTGTTCAAGATGATCTACAAGGCCTTAAGAAAGAATTAACCCTGGTTTAATATTTTTCCTTCAATGTTATGTTAGGTTCAGGGTCTTCTGGAATTGTTTTGGCTAATTACAGCACCTCCTTTTCACTTCTGACCTCTTCTCTACAGGATTTCCATGAATGTGTGAAAGGTAATAATAATTATTATACCTTTCAATTTATTATATTATTTTACAACAT
Organism: Porites rus; assembly: GCA_964035705.1. Taxonomy (NCBI): domain Eukaryota; kingdom Metazoa; phylum Cnidaria; class Anthozoa; order Scleractinia; family Poritidae; genus Porites; species Porites rus. Next base: position 21,836,508 of record OZ038005.1, read on the forward strand.
TAGTAATATTATTACCAATTTAATTACATGGGTATTCCAGTAAAAGTAACCCCAACACCCAAGATGCTCTTCCTAAGTAGACAAATGAAAAACATTATTACCTTATGTTATTATTATTCTTCTCTTTCACAGTACTATCGATGCATTTCCAGTCCAAAGTGTCCTTAGAGCACCAGCTGCCCACAGCCACCCAGGTAAGCCAACAGTCATAAAAGTACAGCATATGTTCTGAAATGAACCAATTTAATGTCACTGTTTTTTCACTGCAGACTTTGAAAAGCACAGATGAATGTATTGTTTCCTCTTTGGTGTCTCTGGTAACAGTCACTGCTAAGGTACTTTTAATGTTTCATTTCCTCATGATTAGATAGTTTCCTTTGTTTTAGCTTCTATCAGGGACAGCCACACAAAGGAAGATATCTATAGCATGCAATTTCAAGTTAATGACCTCACTGTAACTCAAACTATTAGGTATAGCAGCATATAAGGAAAGTTGCGTCTATTAGCCCAGTGCTAGTGGATTTTGCTATCAGGCTAATGAATTCTGTTCTCAAATTGCCCAGTGGGTGAGTGAAATTTTGTAGGAATTCAAATTACAGATTAGAACTTTTTTGGACTAGTTCAAATGACTCTTGGGCTAGTACATGCAAGCCACAGCTTGCCCAAATGGCAAGCTGTAAAAATGACTTTCTTTGCACCCTAGATACTGGCATATTAGACAGTCTTAAAGGAGCAAATGAAACAAATTAATTGAATATGTATAAGGTACAATGCAGCAACACATGACACATAATCAACACAGCTTTATTTAGTGACTAATTTGTAAAAAGAAAAATTGAATTTAATGTATTGTCAATTCAATTGTCAGATAGGAAAATTCATGAGCAGTAACCTGGATTTCTTCTCAGCCAAGTCTGGCATCAGAACAAGAGGACTAACATCTGCTGCAAACAGTGAGGTGTGTTTCACACTGATCTACCTCCCATATCTGCTCTTAAATTGCCTCAAAAAATTGAGTATGTGTGTGGCAGCCATGTTGGAGGAGTAAAACAATAAAAAGATTTTCCTTCGGGGAAAAGTTTCATTTCCATGCAAAATTTATATATTTTTATGGTTTACTCCTCCAACATGGTAGCCACACACAGACTATAATTATATTATAATCTGTGTGACAGCCACTTGAAAAGACAAACATCACTCAACTACTTTCTCGAGAGCTGTACAGGGACATGTGTCTATGTTAAAATTGTTTTAAAAAATATTCTTTTCTTTTCCTTTAGTTAACATCTTCTCCAGCTGTGGTGGGGTTCAGACATCAAGCAGCAGACTACATTCAGAAGCTTATGAGGGTAGCTGGCTAAATTAGTATTGTTTGGATTTCACCCCTTTAAGCCCCAAATATCTACATACAAAGTTCTCCAGATTTAGCTCTATACATTTCCTTGCAGAATTGGCTGGGAAAATTTGATGTAGGATCAAAGTATTTTCCCTTTGGTGATCATTTTATGAATTCCCATAGCCTTTTTTCACTGATGATGGTAGGAGAAAATTAGTGTTGGTCACTCGATCTTAAAGGGTTAAACAGCAGTCAACCTCATCCCTGGGGCTTTTCCCTTAGACAATGGGAGGAGGAAAATTTTGCTTTGACAGTACCACAGAAAAACTTTTGCTTAGCCTATGCAAGATGGTGACACTGGTGTTTTTCTCCACTTTCAAAACAGACTTGTCATACTGCTGATTCCTTTCATTTTCTTTGATTTACCTTTGCTTAACCCTTTAATCCCCAAATATATCCACTTACATATTCTCCAGACTGATCTCCATACATGTCCTCGAAGAATAAGTATGAGAATGGGATAAAAGATCAAAACATTTTCCCTTCGGTGATTATTTCATCAATTCTCATAACTTTTTCTCTTGATAATATAATGATATTGTCAGGACAAAATTAAGTTTTACTCTTGGGAATTAAAGGGAGCCATCAAATTTAATCCCAGATGCAAAAGCTTTTCTACCCGTTCTAATGATGTAATTTTTGCATACTTAAGCCCTGTCCAGAGTCTGTTCCTTACAAAGTTGCTCTTCACAATCACAAAATCCTGGTGAGCTCAACGGAAAGTAAAGATTCCTTGGAAAAACAGGTATGAATCAGCCTGTTTACAGTTAACAAGTTATATCAAGCCTGTATTTGCACTGACAAAGAACTAATTATTTTATTTAAATGGCTGTTAACCTGTAGTTACAATAAATTTTTCTTTTAGTTCAAAAATTAAAAAAATCCAGTTTTATTTCTTTCCATTTGTCTCAGGTAATGTGGGTTTATGTAAGACAGAAGAAAAATACAGTAACACTAACAGCTTGTAATATCTCAATTGTCAAAATTCAGTTATGTTTTGCTGTGGAAATGAAAAGGTCCAAAGCTATGAGAAAGAGCCAAATTTTTGTTTTCCTGGTTTTTACAGATCGCTGCGACTCACGAGAGAGTAACTAAACTTGAACAGGACAAAGAACACTGGATGCTGGAGTCTCAATTGTTACAAGTGAAATATGAAAAAGAAGTCAAGGTTTGTGCGCTTTCAATAATTTCACAAAGGCAGATTCCTTCCCCAGTCGGCCAAGTCGCTCAGATATTAACAGACTCTGACAGTGAACACATCACATAAGCCACTGACTCCACCTTTTGGCAGTCATGCACTGTACATGGTCACGCCTTCACCCTTTCTTAGTCAAGCAGTTTAATTCCCTGGATATAGTTCACTGTGGTAGGACTTTCAAAACAGTCTGTGCTTTTAAGGCAGCTTGTGTTCTTAACTTTTTTGTGGTAACTTCTTTGTATTTTCCACCAGGAGTGCCTAAACTGACAATTTCGAATTTTTATTATCCCTCTTAGAAAGTACAGTCCCTAGAACAGGAGCTCCACAGATTATTGGAAGCTAAAAACATGAACTTTATAACAGATGGGGTTGCGGTAAGAACTATTTCTCTAATTATAGATTTTTTCAAGCGGATGATAGAGTTCCCGCAAGGCTTGACTGATGAGCCCTTACACTTTTTTAACACATATTCATCTTTCCTTCTCTTAATTTCCAGTCTCTCTCAGATGAAACAGACTCTACCTCATCTCGATCATCTTTGACGTCACACAGCTATGAAGTCCCAGCACCACCTTCTGACGTAAGTACCTGTACCTCCATTTCGTTATTGTTGCGTTTTAAAAGACAAGAAGCAAGGAACAAGCTTTGTGACTGAAAGGAACTTTTTTTGAATAGCTAAAGGCCTCTCCATAAAAAGAGGATGATCTACAACAACAGACAGCATCGCAGTTATTGTCGTAAGCGTTTCAAATGTTTGGCAGGATTTTCTTGCGACCATGAGGTGCTGCCGTGTTGGGTTGGCTACCTGTTTATTTATTCCTGTTAACCTTGAGAAGGGCACATTTTCCTAACCTTACATTTAGTTGTGCTAATTTTCTTATCGGAACCTAGACGTTACTCAAAGAAAAATATTTTGCATTTAGAATAAGACACGATTTGTTTTTCTTCAGTTTGAAAGAGAAGCTGTAACATTCCTTAAGAAGTGCATGACAATAAGTTTAATTTGTGAGGGTGAGACATGGTCGCTTTTCGGAACTGATAATCTGTAGTCACATGAGTGTAACCTTGCACCATGTAATTACCTTGATAACCTTTATAAGGGATTCCAAAATCACTGATGATGATGTTTACATTAATACTAGTGAAGTAGTGCAATGTAGATCGCAGGTAAACTACATTGTCGTTTTGATGGTTTATTAGTTTCTTTTTTGTGCATTTAGCTTGGGGCACTAGCATCACTCAGGCTGCAGGATGAAGTGAGTGTTATTTTTCTCTCATGTTTTAACATATTTAACAGATTTATGCCGCAAGAGGAAAATTCGTAAGAATACTTTCCAATGAATAGAACTTAGTTATCCCCAGTTTTTGGGGGCCACTGTAGGCGGTTCGTTTGTGGGATATTTTGCCAAGTCAAGCTGCTTCTAATTATGTCCCTTCCTGATATTTTCATGTCGTGCCTGGTTCCTGATCCCGAAATAAGCTTGGCAGTCACTTGAAGCTGAGAATAGCTTACAGTGGTCCATGTTAATTGTTGTTAACAAAGTACTTACCATCTAGATGAAGAGGGCCTCATCAAGTGATAATATACTACGTAAGCTCTCGCTCTGGTAATGAGCTGACTAGATTTCATTATCTAAACATTGATGAATGTGACTGTTTGTTTTGATGACTTAGGGCGAGGAACATATGGCAAGAGAAGCATTGATCAAGACTCACTTTACACAGAGAATATCTGAACTAGCTTCACAGGTAATGCAGCTGTGAAGGAAGTGAGGATGATTTTGTTCTTGGATTTTGGTAAAGCTTTAGCAGACTAGCTTAACGCCGGAAACTGAGCTCGATCATAAAAGAAGAGAGATATCTGCAACAGTGTTAGTCTTAATTCGGTTATATCATGCGATATATCTTTGTATGTAAATTGATTACTTAAATTTTGGTATCTGTCATGTGTTAGAATGAAATGAGTTCTTCTCCTGTTGTCATAATACTTGCGGCGTATAACATAGCTGAAAGGATTTGAGATTTCTGAACTTCAAACGGAAATGCCATTGCCTTCTGAGGGGGGCGTAAGGGGGGTACGAATACCGCAATACCACACATGGTAGCGCGAGAATACCGCAATACCGTATCAACATTTAGCCAAATACCGAAGCCGCAGTTACAAATGGGAAAAAGTTGACGTTGCCTATACCAAAAATCCTCCTTTCAAATAGAAATAATACTTTTATGTCAGTCTTTCCAAATTAAGGTGCGTCGATATCAAGCGTACGATAAACATAAGATCATCGCACTCGTTTAACTTTGTTCGTTTACGTAAATGATACAACAGGAGTTTTCTAGTAATAAAGGCGGGCGCGGGCGAGGAGATTGGGGCGGGAGCTGCTTCGCCGCTCACAAACTACCGTGCCCGAAGGAGTACTTGGGTTAATTTTTGCTTGGTATGTGCCGCTGGCCTCTCAGAGCCCCTACCCCATTATAGTCTATTCAGTGGCCAATTATAGACCCCATCTTAGTCACTTTTGGACAAATATTTAATTTTCGCGGTCCCAACTTAGTCACTTTCTATTTTAATGAATTGACCATTTTTTAGATTGAATGAAGAACACTTTATTTTTCATCTACAATACAAACATTCTGATACGTTTGCTAACCGTAAATATGAAGAACTGTCTTACCCCAAAAGAGCAGAAAATGTTCGACCCCATTCTAGTAACTCTCTGAAAATGCGACTCCATTATAGTCAATCCAGTCGTGAAAATGCGACCCCATCCAGCGGCACATCCTCATTAGCCTCTTATAAGGAAGAATCCCCGCCTCCGGGGGCCCCATGCTACGCGGGCTAAGCACACACGAATACTAGTACATTCTATATTCCTGCATGCACAACGAGAAGGACGTGTAATAATTTTTAGACCACACCATCTTCATAGATTATCTTTCGAACACTACGCAATTTATAACGACCTCACTGACCTCACTATTTGCTGGAATATCTGACTGATCACTTAGTTGACCCTCTGGATCTCTCGCCATTGTTTTACGACCGGCACGAAAGTGGCGGTAAGATTGTTAAGGAGGTTAACCAAGCTGACTATTCCCACAAGGTCAATGAGGTTATAAATAATGCGACATGTTTACGTATCATTGGATAAAAAAGTCAATGTCGTTAATCATATAAAGTATTAACTGAGATTACAAGCCATGCGATTTGTCTGGACTGTTTGCGCAATATACGATCCCCGACTGTGCAACTATAGGAAGACAAGCAGGTCACGCAAGCTGGCGAGGGAGTACCTTTTAGGATTTGTATCCTCTTGTCATGAACTTGAGAAAAAGAAGCAGATCACCGCGACACAACGATTTTTTCACAGCCTACCGCGACATAAAATTTAAACTTACCGCACTCCGCTTGGACTCTGAAAACCGCAATACTGTACTTTGAAACAAAAATTACCGCAACACCGCACCAAAAATAAGCCAATACCGCAATACCGCAAACCCTTACGCCCCCCTACCTTCTTTTTATTCGTTTATATGATTGCAGGTGCAATTTTCTGAGAGCAAGACAGCATCCATGAGTGCAGAGGTACAGAAAGTTTTAATCACTACTTTTTCCCTGGTTCTGTGTTCAGTCAACTTGAAATACCTGAAAAAGGAAATTTTGAGGGTTATTTTGGCTCTTTTATACATTTTATTTATTCATTGGAGCCGGTATTGATATGGCCTTGTAAGTTGATGGTATCCAAGCGATATTTTTGTGATTATCTATGGTAATTTTCTTATTTGTGAATTGTTCAATCTTTACCAGTGCCGCGCTTTATATCGACGAATAAAACAGACAGAGAAGACCAAACAAGAATTAGCGAGATCTCTCAAAACTGCTACGTCTAAAGTCAGTCAGCTAGAGGTGAGTAACTTACTCAGTAAGGCTGTGCTCTAGCAGCGCCTAGTAGACCCTGGCGCCAAAACTATTACGTTTTTCATACAAAATCCAATATGCTGGGTACCCTGGATTTCACAAGTTTAGAGCACCGGGCTCCCTTCAATTTTTGCTTACACCAGAGCCTCTGACTTGGATGGGGCACGTCGATGATACAGTAGCGTTTTCTTAAACTTTTCCCCACCCCAACAACATCGCCCCAGAGAGAGCGGAGTGGTTTATCCCCCATTTTCCTGGCCGTTTTCAACAAAGTATTTTGCGGTTAGTACTGCATTTTTCTCATTTTTGCAGGACGAGGTGGAGACAATCAAACGGAGCTATGAAACACAGTTATCAATGATGAGTGATCATCTGTGTGGAATGAATGAAAAACTGACGTCACAGCAGGATGAAATTGAGGCTCTTAAGAGTGGAAAAACCAAGAAGGGAAAGCAGCGATAACAAAAAAGATTTTTAAAAAGGAAAATGGACATTGTAAAGAAAAAAAAATGGAAAGATATGATTGTTGAGACAAAGAATAGATTATATCATCAATAAGAGATAAATACACTACAAGCATTTGCGCATTTCCAATAAGACAAGGCTTATGCGTTTTTGACTTTATAACCGGCTTGCTTTCATAAAATGCCGGGGTCGCTGACAGTTAAGCCCGCAAACTGATGTAGATGCATAGGTAGCCCAAGGTTGAAATATGAGCGTCGGCATTGTTGCATAACCTTCCAAATATAAGGATTTGTATGTGGAAGAAACGTTTCAAAAGTGCGTGCCAACGTAGATAGGCATTCTGTGAGGTAAAAAGGTTATTGAAGTAAATCGATAGTCAGAGGAGCCTATGGGCTCCTGATAGTCAGCGATAGTAGACAGAAAATTGGGCTGGCGGTTCTTTGGCGACAACAAACCAGAGATCATCTCCTGTGTTTCCCTTCTTTTGACCTCTGCAAAACAGAGTCTAGCAATAACTAAATTTTCATGTTTACGAGGTGAAGGCCAGCGGCTCCTGTTATTGCCAAGATACTTGACTTGATAACTAGTTATGAACTATTATTTTTCTACAATACTTGGTTGGCTTTTCTCGAACTGCACTCCTTTGTTCATGTTCTTTTTATCCCCCCTTAGTTTTTTCCCGCTCTCTGACTCCTATCTGAACGCCTAAGGGGCTGAGACAGGCTACATATTGAATGTTATGTAACCAAGCTTTCCCCAGGCCCCAATTAATTATGCAAAGGAACGCAAACGAATTTGCCGCAAAACGAAGGATCTATATACACATTGAATTCTGCAAAGCTGATCGTACTACATGAAAATTAACTTTGCAAGATATCAGCACGACACCGAAAGAACCCAAAACAGAGCGGGGTCCTAACCATAGATAGCTGTTTCGCCATTTTTATTCTTTCAAACCTGATGTTGCAGAGGTGGGGAAGGGGGTGCATTTTAAAAATTATTGCCAAGGCGAGGTTGGGGGGGGGAGGGAGGTACAATTTTCATATGAAATTATTTGGGACAGTAAAGTTTTGATATACCTGGCTTTTCTTAGCCTGCGTCTCCGTCGCGCACCCCGTTCTTTTCGCATCTTACTTGCAAGCGCAGGCTACGTTTTCCTTTAAAACACTCTTTCCCCTCGTCAACAATGTTGTGAAATCAATATTTCCAGAACCCCTATCACTGTTCCACCGAAGTTTACTTTAAACGTAAGTCTACAGAACGGAGATATGGCTCCATTCGTTTTTTACTAGCTTCTTAGAAAAAGCCCTGCTTACGAAAAATCACTTTATAAACATTTGTTTTGTTGTCGTTTACAATTTTCATAGACTAACGATTTAGGATGGAAAGTGTGGCAAAGATTTCAAAAGGAAGTGCTTCAAGAGTTTAATAGCAAATATTCTTTTAAAAAGGATGTTATACTAGTTGAAAATTTTCAGTTACAGTCGGGGTATACGAAGTTTTTTTTTATAATGACAGCTGAAGCACATGGTTCCATTTACAATAGCGTCTATACCTGTCAATCAAATTGACCACCTCGCTAGCTGATTGGTCGCCATCGAAAAACCATTCGAGTGCTTCTGTAAGCAGCTGTCCTCCCGAACTAGTCGTTGTCATAAAAAGAAAGCTCGCGATGCGTTTTTACTGTGTCGCGCGCTCGAAAAACGCTTTGTAAAAGCAATCGCCGGACAATTTCCACGTAATGACCGCTATCGCGCAATATCGGGGTCAAATGGAGTATTTACAACCACCGCAGAACTCTCAGGTAAGCAGGGCAAGTGTTCCTTTTGTATCGCATTGTGATTTGGAACGGCACTCTCATCTTCTCAAACTCACACCCCCTTTCTTGTGCCCGCCCACCAAACGCTTTTAATCGACAGGAAATCCAACCCTCTCCTCTGGCATTGCTAGCTGCGACTTGTAGCAAGATCGGACAAGGTTTTGATGCGCCGAATACCGTCCAACAGCCGCCGATCAGCCAACTTGCAACCCAGCAAGAATACCCGACCTCGTGGGTCTCCGAACATGCGGTCTCACATTCGAATGAAAGTGTGTATCATACCAATTCGCCGAACGTTTTACAAGCACAAAATCACTCCGCTACGAGTTTATATACCTCCCTAGGCCAGGTGGAAAATGGGCAGATGTATTATACTGCTGTTACAACCAGTCCTACAGGACAAAACGCGTGCTCACTGCCGCAACAAACGATTGTAACAAACAGCGAAGCCAGTGTGAATCTCGTCTACGCTCCCGAGTATGATTTGTCAAAAGCAGTTGATTCTAGTCCGTGGAGCTTAAAATCGGACACCGAAGAGAGCAATGGGACCATTGGAACACAGTGGTGGCAAGGAAAACCTTTATCTTGGGCGAAAAACTCGAGCAGTCCTTCGCATCAGTATGTTGTGTCCTCGCCAACGTACACAGGAAATAACGACGTAGGTATTTCCATAATGGCAACCCAACAACAAACAGAGCCTTCGGAGAATGCGACGCAAAACCCAGCGTATGTCCAAGTAACAAGAACTCCTCAAGGGCAAATTATACTAACACAAGAGAGTACAGAACCCAACAAATGGCTTTCTGCTGGAACTGTTAATGTGATCGCGGCACCTTCAAACGCAACAAACGGAAACGCTGCTATTCAAGTGCAAGTTCAACCTGCAGAAGCCTCACATGAAACGGACAATGTAAACATAGCTGCTCCTGGTGCCGCCTCTGTGAATGGCAGTCCTGGAGGTAATAATCGCAGGTTACGCCGTGTTGCTTGTACCTGTCCGAATTGTAGAGAAGGCGAAGGAAGGACTGCTGATGGCCGAAAGCAGCACATTTGTCATGTACCAGGCTGTGGAAAGGTTTACGGGAAAACATCGCATTTGCGTGCTCACCTTCGTTGGCATACTGGCGAGCGACCGTTCGTTTGCAACTGGCTGTTTTGCGGGAAAAGATTCACTCGATCTGACGAATTGCAGCGTCATCGCAGGACTCACACCGGAGAAAAAAGATTTGCGTGTAAAGATTGTGGCAAGAGGTTTATGAGGAGCGATCATTTGTCAAAGCATGTGAGAACACATTCGAATGGCAAGACCATGAAAGCCAGTTCAATGCAAGTTATGGAACCCATTCCAATTCAGCCGATTCCACAACCAGAACTGCAACAAGTCCAAAACATTCGACCAATTTTAGAAGGGGAAACAGGCAATCTAAAAGATGCTGAAGGAGAGCAAGCAGCCGTTGTTGGAGTAGATATACCTGGTGTAGCGGTCGCTGTTGATCAAAATCAGCTGAGTGAAAGTGAATATTTTACTGGCGAAGCGACTGAACAGTACCTCAACGATATGAGTGTTGCTCACGAATTTGTTGCTGTTCGAATGGATGGATCTCAAGGAACAGCCATTTTAGTAACGCAAAATATAAACATGGCGTAAGGCGTTAAGCTGCAAGTAGATTGAAGAAAATGGACGAACGAATCAAGGTTTTGTATAACATTCTATTCTGCCTATCCATTGAAAGCCAAACAGTTGCTCGTTTTCATCTGCAGCTTTTAAAAGCAAATTTGAAAATAGGTTTTGGTAAATATTATAGGTTTTTCCAATATGAAGGGTGTAAATTTCAATGGTTTTTAAAATGTACGTTGTTGATTTCAGAGTGAGTTTGGTTCGCCGATATGCTAATTTATGGCCATCTGTGTGACATGTGGTTAAAGGAATTGGAACCAAGCCAATTCAGAGCTTCAAATTGTATGTAAAAACGGTACAAACAAAAAAAATCATGGTTCAGGGTTAAGTTTTTTACACAAATGTTGTATCATGTATTTTGTTATGCTATTTTCTCTCCCTGAGACAGTAATTAAAAATATTGAATCATTGACAAAAAAAGGAGAAAACATGTCAATTTTTGTGCGTGGTTTATTATATTCCTCCATCCTCTGTAGAGTTTGTGTTTAAATTATTTATTTTTTCAGTTGCATCTATTTTTTGTCCCATACTTCAAATTAAGAGAATTTTTAGAATACTTTTTAAAAGTTAACAATTTTTATATTGCTTATTAGTAAAGTTTATCAGCAGTTTTTAAGTACAGGGCTAGAAGTACACGTTCAGGCTTAAAAGTAATTAACAAAGGAATATTTACCACAACTGGTCAAATGTCATGGAAATAGTTTGTGTATTAAGTTCTAAAATTTACACTGACAATAAGACTGTCAGTCCTAGACTGACAATAAGTAAGTTTACTTATCTCATGAAATAGATAGCAGACCACCACATAGTGTTACACTCTAATTTTATTGTTTTGTTTTCTTGCAACTGTTTTACAATAATAGAATTGTTAGGTACTGTTTCAAGGGTTAAGTAAAATCACTCCATAATACTGAGAAAATTGTAATATTGCTTTGGGTATTGGAGTGATTTATAGGAGAAGCTATTCTCCTTTGAATTGCATTGCTTTTTTCGTATACATTTGAATTATATATACATATTTGGATGAATGGATCAAGTCCTTTCTATTAAGTCCTTTCTATTATTATTATGGTACATTACTGAGTGGCAAACTAATCAACAGTAATTTATTGAAGTTTAGTTTAGTTAACTGAGGTACATGTAGTAAGGTAAATTGGCCTGCACTGTAAGCTGGTGTTTGGAGTACCTATAGAGGTACTTTTAACTCAGTTCATTAATGGAACCAAGATTGAATGAACTATTACATGTAAATAAAAATTTATGATGCAAATGTTGCATAATGGTTCTCTGTTATTTTAAAACCTTTAAATTTGAGATTTTAACGTCAAAGCAACATTTTTCCCAGCTGGTTTCTGAAAAAGCAATTAGTGCTAATCTAGGGTTGAAAGTCCAATTCACCAATTCCTGTACTGACTGTTCAGAGGATTATTTTGTGTTATCATAATTGGATCTTGGAGTAAAAGCTCCAAGTACAGGCTACTTCCGAGTTCCAAAAACCCTCACTTTCAAAATGAGGCCAAGTGCACAACCTTTCATGTGAAATGAGTTTTATTTGCGTTAGAATGAAAAACATTCCCATATCAAAGGTGTGATCACAGGTGGGCCATAAAATCCCAGTCATAATAATGAGGTGGTCATGTTAATGGGGTCTTCAGAATAACAAAATGACTCAGTTTTCTACGTTTGTGTTGGAAAAATGTGGTCCGTAGTGTAACCAGGGAGGTTGTAAGGCAAAGTTCCACTGTACTATGTATAACTGTGATTCCTCACACACTCATTGGTTGAGAGCAACTCTCTGTGGGAGAACGGGCCAGAATATATATAGATCCTTTTCTTTCACATGACCAAAACCCTAACAAAAGTTACTCTACACTTAAATTAATATTGGTGACCAAAAGTGTAAACAAAAGGGGTTGCATTGCATGCCTGCTGTGAAGATGTTTTGATAGAAGTGATGTAATGATACTACAATATTATTTGCTCTCACTGTCGATATGCAATTTTCCAAGATATTTCGCCAAAAATGGCTTGGCTAGGGAGAGAGCAAATCAGTAGACAACAATTTTCTAACCACTCGCCTGTGACTTGTGGTTTCAGTGAAGTTTTTATCATTTTGACATCATTATAGATGTAGCCTGCAGAAAATCATAAAGGGGCTAAGTTTTTTTTAAACTACTCAAACGTTTTGAGTTGGCAGTGCGGCAAAATATGAAATTAAGAAAATTGAATAAATGAATGAGGATGACGAGGGAATCAACGATTAGTTTCCCTTTTGCGTTTTCACCCCTCCCCCTAGCTGCCTTTAATGCCTTACCGTAACTCAGGCTAACTGTCGTTCTGTCGTGACCCTCCATGGAAGTGAACGTATGTTCTGCTGATTTCCAAAATCGGGATTCTACCACAACTATCACATAAAGGAATATCTGCCGTTTGTTGTTGCTGTTTTTTACGAAAGATTAATTTTCTCGGATTTTCCCGCCAATCAGAAATCCTTTCTGCGATAAGTCTTTACAGCGGCTTTTCAAAAAGAATATGCTCTGTTATGCCCTTCCGCCATCTTGCAAGAATTGCTCTTACTGTTGCAAGTGTGGAAAACAGGTTAATTGTAAGGTGTTTTTCTCGTTCATTCACTTTCAAAATGCCTCCCAAAAAGAAGGAAGAAGAAAAACCAACACCTTTAATGGGAAGATTTGGAACGTCACTGAAGTGCGGAATAGTAGGGCTTCCAAATGTAGGGTAAGTCAATTGAATAGGTGCATGCAACAAGTCTCTATTTTTTTTCTCGCCTGATCGTGAGTCTGTTGTTTATCCATGTGGATTTTCAGGAAATCAACCTTCTTCAATGTTTTGACCAAGAGTGCAGCAGCAGCTGAAAATTTTCCATTCTGCACAATAGGTCAGTATATAGTAAGCAGTTCTACTTCTAGCTCGAAATGATAACTGTCTTGATTTTGTTTCCATGTTCTCTGTCTCGTACCCTTCAGAAGCCCTTCGATCTTCCCAGATAAGTCGGGAGGATGGAAGGAGTTGTGGGAATTTCGAGATACCACTAGGATACATGGCTGTCCCATCATTACTGATCAAAATTTCAACGTCTTGAAATTGTGTGGCTGTTTCAGAGTTAATCTATTTTACAGAAAATCAGTGAATTCGCCTCCAATCGATGAGATTTATCTCGTTGTTTATTTTTTTAAGCGTCGTAGAATTTATTAATGAAGGTTAACATTGTCAATCAATTGATCTTCTCTACCTTCACATGAGAATTTTCCAAATTATGCTTTACCATGCATGCAAGCACCACAGTTTCAAAATCACATGTACCTCTTTGGCACTGCGTCTAAGTTCAGCTTTTCAGTGACTCTTGAATGGCTGTGAGGGAGACCAGACTTGCACCAAGTCGACTTCTTTTATCAGAAATAAGATGATCACTCTTAGGGGGGTTAATTAACATTGGGGTGAACTTGATTTATTACAGGACTTACGCACTATCAAGAAAAACCACTGGTTGACCTACAATCTTGGACAAAATAAAGTGGAACAGCAAACCCCCCATCCCCCCCAAATCAAGGATGAAGGCGCGCGAAGGGCAAAAACGCGCCGTTTTCCCATCCTTGATTTGGGGGGGGAGAGGGGGGTCTAGGTTTTCCATTTATTTTGTCCAAGATTGTAGCAGTGTAAGGACCTTTTTCTCCTTTCCTACTATTGTGTTTTATGCTATTAAGGATGGTGATTGCTAACCAAATTTTTGCAACCAGGGAGGAGTTAACACCCTAGGAGGTCTTATTTATTGTTTTATAAAGTGTCCAGGTTTATTATTATTCATATAAGCTGGTTGATCTTTGTTTTTGATTTCTTAAGAGTCTCTTCACTTTTGGATGCCCTTTACCTCAGCTTATCATTTTTCCAGTCATAAATTGGTGCTTGAAAGCCTTTAGAACATTATACCCTTAAAAAGCCGGTGCTACCAGTCATTTTGTAGAGGAAGTGATTTAGAACTTGTTCGAGTCTTGTACATGTTCATTTCTGTCATTCACAAATCAGTGGCGTCTCTTTCTAAATAAACCTATTATATTTACAGCAATTTCAATGATATTATGATTATTTATTAACAATATTTCTTGGTATTTTTATTTTTCAGATCCCAATGAAAATAAGTATCATTCAATTTTGTCATAGTACTTACAGGTAGCTTTCAAACAGGCAGTGAAAATGTCAATAGAGCATTTTTACATGATGTCACAGTGGCCACGTTAGTGTTCCAGAACAATGGAACAGTGAGCTTGTTAGTTTGCTAAGCCAGTCATATGGGGTTGTACTCTTTTCTAAATAAGGAAACACTTACTTTTGTTCCAGGAAATTTACTTTGTGAAAATGCTCTATGGACAGTGGAACCTGTCTTCAATATAGACACCCTAGTAGAAAGGCCAGCTCCTTTTTTCATGTTGTTCCTAACATGCGAGCCCATGATATTTGTTTTGTGAGCCAGTAAATCCTAACAGAAGATGCTTTGGCATGTCCTTTTCCATGGTCGTTACTTGTATTACTGTGGAACTGCACAGAAATCCTTCCTTACAACAAAAGTTTCCCACAGTTTTCTGAGTTTCACAGTGAAAAACTCAAGTAAATTTGTGTCAATAGATAATCCCTTTTTATTCTTTCTTTCTGTTGCACGTCGAGTGGCTGTTCCAGATGAAAGATGGGATTTCTTGTGTGATTTTCACAAGCCTGCAAGGTACGGTAACATCTAATGCCCAACCTTTTTTGTCTGGAATCGAAAACACTTTTCTGCAATAGGTTGTTGATCTTATCTTGTATGTAATACTTTTAATAAGGTTTTTGCTTTTTAAAGAAGTTTATTGTGAGAGGCAGTGAATTTTTCAAGGGCTGTATAGTACTACCTTCAGTTGTCCCAATGACCTACTTCACTTTGGAACGTAGAATGTCGCTGTACAGGATAATCAGTTAGTTCAGTCTCTGTTGATACCAATATCTGTTTGACTTACTTTTAGTAAACTAGAAACATCCATAACTTGAAAGCCTCAATCTAAGAGTACCTTAGTTTCCTTTTGTGCCTACATGATGCCCCCTTTGTACTGTTATAGACAGATACTTAGCCTGTATCTAAAGGGCAGGAATTGCCACATTATCAGCATTTATTAACTTGTATTTCCTTCACAGCAAAGTTCCAGCTTTTCTTCACGTAACAGATATTGCTGGTCTAGTGCAAGGGGCACACGAAGGCCAGGTTTGTATGTCTTTAAAAATAGGAAGCATTCCTGTTTACTTCAATGTGCGTTCTTCTCTTCTTCTTACTTAACTGATTTTGATTGTTTTATTAATGCTGCAATAAGAATCAATGGACATAATGAATTGACATGCTGTTTTTGACACCTTGATTATCCTTACTATCTCAGTTTAGCTATCTGTTAATAATTGTTTTGATATTGAACTGTAAAACTAGGTACTTCTTACTCGTACTTTTATGGTAAGCAAAGAGGCGGCAGATCTTTCTTGAGTAAAAAAAGCTAATTTTTTTTAAAATTTAAGATAAAGTAGGCCAACCTTTTAACACCTCAAACCTTGCATCTGAGTTGTTCCGTTCTTCTGTTGGTGCCTTTATTGGCAGTACAAAATCTAGACTTGCTCACAAGTCGAGCTTTTGAGCGCGTAGCGCGACTGGGAGCGCGAAGCGCGATCGTACGAGCGCGGAGCTCGAGCGAGCGGGCGCGAAGCGCGAGCGAGCGAAAGCTCGACTTGTTTCCCTTGCAGCGAATCACATCAAGTGACGTCATTTTGGCGCGAACTTCTCATGATGCTGCATGCAGCGCTGCCTTTCAAACTGTCAAAATACTTTTCGCACCTCGCGAAATCGATCAATGGTTTGGTTTTAAATGGAATGGAGGAGGAAAACACACCAACTAAAACTTTTATTCGGGTTGCTGTGCCGGAAAACATTTGCCTTCAATGTGGCAAACTGATAGAAAATCCAGCGTTACGAAGAAAGCTATTTTCAGGGAAACAGAAGACAAAAACGTGTCAAAGTCTGGAGCTTCTTCTTGGAGATGTGTTTCCGCGAGACAACGACTTGGGAACTATTTGCCGAAACTGCCCGGAACGCAACGAAACGCTGACAAAGAAAATTTTTCAAGTTAGGGCTAACAAATCAATCGCTCACCATTTTGCAATGCAGTGACTTTCATCGACAAAAACAGCCTTAAGGTTTTTCCTGAGTTTGCCGTGAAAAATACTTCGGTGGCTATTTAAGAGAGCTTCGGGGCTTCCAAATACCAGCGAGTATTTTCCTTGCGAAATTTCTTTTACTTGTTCCCTCGTGCAGTCTGCTCCAACTGAAGCAGCCGATATCCCTCGGGCAACTAAAGAGGTAACTTGGTCCTTCATAAGGGCGACCAGTGGCACAACAACTAAGCAGACAGAACACACTTCCAGTCTTTCGCCGTGCTCTAAATAGTCGAAAACATAGGGAGCAACTTCGAAAGTCAAGCTTTTTCCTGATCCTGTTGCACAGGAAAAAATAACGGATTCCCATTTTTGGATATTTTAGGGTATTTAAAGAATACCCATAAAAATCCCAAATTTGGCAAAGTGAGACAAGTCCCAACCAGGGAATTCCCAACCAAGTTCCCTGGTTGGGACTTGTCTCACTCTTCCAAATTTGGGATTTTTGTGGGTATTCTTTAAATACCCTAAAATATCCAAAAATGGGAATCCGTTATTTTTTCCTGTGAATTGGCGCCGAAAGAAATACGTCTTTTCCACTGCAGTAACCCTCGATTACTTTCCTTTGATGTTCACGAACATCTTTGTACTGTGCTTTTCGCAACCGATAAGCGATTGCATCCTTGACTGAACGCATCGTACAACCAGCTGAAAATTTAAGTTTTAGTAAAAGCCTCTACATAAACAAACAGCAAAGAAAAACACTCGAAGCAAATTTTACTTTCACCCAGACAGGTTTCATGTTTCAAGATCTTGCGCGCGTGATCTGTTTGATTGACGTGCGGTTTGATAAGGCTGCTTCTGATTGGATAACATTACAGGAGGAAAATTCCTCCTGTAAATTTGGTGCGCTGCAAGGGATAAAAGTCGTTCGTGCCGGGTCCTACCACACCAGACCAGAAAACCAAGCGAACGACTTTGAGAAAGTCTATACAAAATCGGACAACTGAATTGAGAATGTTCAATTCCCCTCGACCTACTAATTGAATACCTTGGAAACTGAAATTGTAGTGACAGCCCTGGGTTAAGGTTCAAGCCTTGTAATTTCATTGTTTTGAAGACAAGTTACCTTTACTCCACTATGTTTCTCTTCACCCAGGTGCATAATAGGTACCAGTAACTTACTGCTGGGGTAACCCGGCAGTTGAAAGGGAGGTAGCATTACTTATTGGTGCCTCGTGCCACAAAAACTGGGGTAAGCTCCAGTTGTGTGTTCCCCATTGGCTCATTTGTGCCCTAACCTTGTTTATTCCACCTACCGTGAACAGCTGTAATGTATTAGTAGTATTATAATACTATTATTAGTGATATATGGAATGTACAGTTTTTGAGACTATGGTTATATTGTCACCTGTAGGGTTTAGGAAATGCCTTTTTGTCTCATATTTGGGCGTGTGATGCTATATTCCATATGATACGTGAGTACAAAGTCATTTTTTCATTATGTACCATTCTCTGTATAATAAGTTGTACTGATAATGTATAATTTTGATTTGATGTGACAAGGTGCATTTGAGGGTGAAGATGTAACTCATGTAGAAGGAGATGTAAACCCTGTGCGAGACCTGGAAATCATCTCAGAGGAATTGAGGAAAAAGGTAGAGTAACAAGAAAATACAAAAATAATATTTTCTGTACATTCTACAAGAGGTCTTCTTCTTCTTGTCAGGTAAAGAGATCACATTTTTTGTTTACAATCAACACATTACTTTTTTTTTCTTAAGGATGAAGAATACCTAAAAGATAAAGTTGTAAGTATCATAGTTTTAAGTCTTGCAGTTTATCTTACAGTACATGATAATTAAAACTTATTAATATAATGGGGATTTTCTATGTTGCAAATTATTTTAAGGTGGCAATCTGACTGTTTAAAATAATTTCTACCATTTTGTTGTATTTTTAGAGCAACATGGAAAAGACAGTAGTGAGAGGTGGAGATAAAAAGAGACTAGGAGAATTTGTAAGTGAATCTAAATTCATTTCCAACTCTACTTTTTTGAAATGTTGAATAAGATGGCTATTAATCTTTGCTCTTGTTACTTGTAGGAAAGCCTAAAAAAAATCTATCACTGGGTCTCAGAGGATAAAAAGCATGTTAGGTTTGGAACATGGGATACTAAAGAAGTGAGTGTATAATTATTGCAAATTAAACCTCACCTTTAAATAATTTAAATAATTCATTGCTAGCTTACTACTCCTTGGCTAATTCAAAAGCCAGCACTGTTACTTTTCTCTTTCATCCCTCTCTGAGCAGTTATCATGTTTAGTTTTACCTTGCGTTATATATTTTTCCACTGTTGCACATTTTTACTGTACAATTGTTGGCAGGGAACATGGAAGGGAAATGTGATTGTTTGTAAATCTGTGATTTACAGAAGAAAGTACAGTACTCTAATGAACTGTTCTTAGTCCCCTATTTTTCTCTGTGATTGTCAAGAGCAGTCACCAATTTTGAGACACTTTCATCTTGTTTTTGTGTGGTGATTGAAATCTGGAGAGATATGGCAGCCCATTTAAGTAATTATTAAGCCCTTGATTGAAACAATCCTTCCAAAAATAGGGGTTTTTCAGTCTTGTACTCTTGCTAACAAAAAATAGATACAGCAGTAAAGGTGAAAGTCAAGGGCAATGTGCTTGCTCACTTGCAAAAGGCCACACATAAGAGATACTCAGTAAGTCTCTTTGTTTATTTCAGATTGAAGTTCTCAACAAGCATTTGTTGCTTACATCAAAACCTGTTATATACCTGGTGAATTTATCTGAGAAAGACTACATTAGGAAGAAGAACAAGTGGTCAGTTCTTTTTTCTAATAATTATTATCCCTAATGATGGTCAAAACTTGTAGCTTGACTTGCAAATGACAGAGTGTTAAATGAAAGAAAAAACCTTTTTGCAGGTTAGCAAAGATAAAGGAGTGGGTAGATACAAATGATAATGGAGCTGTTATCATTCCTCTTAGTGGAGCCCTGGAATATAAGGTGATGTTTTCTTTAATAGCAGGAGAATTTATCACATCATTATGCAAACTGTGAATCAGACAAAACTGGTTTAAGTAGCATGCTCATTTTCTTCATATTTTCAGGGTATAGGAGTTGTAGATGATGCATGAATTTTGCTTTTTGTGCCAGTTTTGGAAATTTTGTTCGTTTCAACTACACAAGTTCTTTTGTGTATCCATCAGTCCCAGAAAGAACTTTTCAACGCAAGCTGTTTTTGAGAATGAAAATTAGTGATAGCAATGAATGACATTTTGATGACTCCATGTCATCATTTTCAAATTCGTGTAGTTCTTAATTCTGTGAGTTCAATATGTAGGGAGTTACGTGTGAAAGTTTAGTTTCATGTGATTAAAAGAGAAAATTACGTAAATATTTTTGTTTTGATAGAGTCAGATTGGGTGTTCAGTTTAGGTTTCTTTTCTTTGATAAAGAGCATTTCATAAATTAAGCAATCCAGCTATTTTTATTCGTTTTTTTTTTATCCAGCTCTTAGATATGAGTCCAGAAGAAGTAGAGAAGTACCTTAAAGATGCTGGAACACAAAGGTATTAAGAACTTAGCATTATTTGGCCTCTACACAACACTTCAAACAATCCAGAGGAACAGTTCCCTGATGGGCCTCCCTGATGCTAGACAAGGGAGTCGAACCAATGGATGAAATAATCTGCCATCTATGCAGCACTGACCTTTTTACACTAATTAATGTTTTCCTGTTTCTTTTTCCAGTGCTCTTGCTAAAATTATCACCACCGGATTCAAAGCTCTTCAGCTTCAGTATTTCTTCACTGCTGGCAAAGATGAAGTCAAAGCCTGGACAATTTTGGCGAGTATAATGAGTTTTAACTGAGAACACATGTTTTTAACTTTGTACACTTAAGCAACCTTCCACAGTTTGAGAAACTTTAAGATAATGCAGTTTAACTCAAACCTCGCTTTTTCCATTATTGTGCAGCAGTATTACTAAATGCAAATTCCTTTCCCCCAATCAGTGACTTCTCATGTTCATGAAAAGGTGGTGAACATAGCCTACATGGGAGGTGCTTCAGCAGTCCAACTTCCAGTCAAAGCATTGTGTTCTTTTGGGCATGATTTTCCCCTTTGCTGCTCCCTTGGAAAACCTACCCCTCAGGCTATTTATGGGAAGGCTTGTGGCAATCGTAAGGTTTAAAAGTCTGCTCTTTGTCACTGCGTAGATACTGGTATCTTACACTCCCTATTGTTTCTCAGTTCCAACAATTCTCACTTTTAAACCGTTTTGGCAACTTTGTTTAAAACTACTAACATGAGAAGGAAATCAAATATGGAGGAGCCTATAGTTGATAGATGGAAAGAAACATGGTCACAGAAGTCTAGAGGGCATTTATTTGTTTTAAACTTTTTATTTTTGGGGTAATTTTTACAGAAAGGGACGAAAGCACCTCAGGCAGCCGGTAAGATTCATACTGACTTCGAGAAAGGCTTCATTATGGCTGAAGTGATGAAATTTGATGATTTCAAGGAGCATGGCTCTGAGACGGCAGTCAAGGTTAAGTGTTACAGTTTTCAAGAAAGTAGACATGATAAGTTAGAATAATTGTCTTAACTAGTTTGAAAGGACCAACTTATGAGACATCTTTCCTCATTTTTACTGTAGTATAAATTTTCGTTGGTTTCAGATCTATTAATTTGATAGTTTATTTTGTACAATTAGCGTCAGAGATTTTCACCCCGATGTAGGCACTATGTGGTTTGTCCTTCCCTCCCTACTCCTCTGTCCTCTCTCTCCCGCCCAGATCAACCCTTTTTCACATGTAGGAAAAGAAACCTCTGGGAAGCTTATTTGAATCTAAACTGAAAAGGGTATTGAACAGAGTTCTTTTACGGTCTTGAATTATCCAAACTCAACTGTAAAGATTTTAGAGTTCCGGGAAGGTACTAGTGTCCCATCCAGTCGGGGGTGGGGGTGCGGGATTCAGGTTACAGAAACAAGGCAAATCTCCGGCTGTTTGGCCCTCATTGCTTAGCTCAACTGAACCCACCTACCTTTCTTGGTGAGTCTTTTAATATCTATTTTATTTCTTTTACAGGCCGCAGGCAAATACAGACAGGAAGGAAAGAACTATGTAGTTCACGACGGAGATATAATATTCTTTAAATTTAATGCTGGCGCTGGTTTAACAGACAAAAAGAAAGTGAAATAACGAAAGAATATCAATCAGATTAAATAGTTATCACCAAGTAGCGGAATAGAAGGACGTCAAATTAAAACACACTGCTTCGGTCATCACTGCGCTTTTAAGCAAGAAAAAAGACCTAGAGTTCTTTTGCATCAAACAGCAGACTTTTGAACTGGCTTAGAGATTTCCTGTGGATGCAGCAATTTCTAGTATGACAATATCGAAAAGAGAAGCTGTCATGTTTAATTAAATCCAGTTCCTCTTTCTTGCATTATATTGCTGGATAGAAAGAAATTTTAAGTTTATAATAAACAAAAATAACGAACTCTGATAACTAGTGACCACAAGAATGTTGTTGCCTTTTTGCCAACGTCAATGCAACACTTTTAAAAATGCTTCACCCTGCATCAAGGAAAATTAAGGGGGAGTGGTATGGCGGGCTGTGATAAAAAAACTCTCGTACCCAGCAGATCTCTTGTAATAAGAGATCTGGGTACGAGATTTGGACAAATCACGCGGGCGCGGGAAGGGCGCGGGAAAGCGCGGGTGACAGAAAAGCGCGGGAAAAAATTGCTATGCGCTTCGTCTCTTCAGTGGATTTTGATTCTCGAAGCATCTCGATGTTTTTCATTTTTATGCACGTACCAAACGTGTAAATTAATATTATTTTCGGCAAGATTTATTCTTTCTGCCGTTAATTATCCGTGGTGCCTGCGTTGATCCGAAATTAGTCAAGCCGAAAACAAAACTAAGTAGTTGCTTCTGAGGGCGACTATTACATTCAGGATTCAGGTCGGAAAGATCTTTGAGGTTAAGCTTATGTGCGTTGGGTAGTGCCTGTAGTCATGTTCAAACTGACTGTGCTGCTCTAAAACCTTCATTTTCTTTGCGCATTTTCTTTGTTGTTAGTTAAATACATAGATCAGTACTGTTATTCACGCTTATTTAACTCGTCATTTTGCTCGTGCGATTAATTTTTATTTTCAGTCACGTTTATTTGTCAGACTATTTGAAGAGTTTCTTGCCAACACTACCTTATTGTTTAAGTCTGATTTTGGTGTTCTACGTCGTTGAAAAATTTTGATTTTTACAACAAGAGACACTTGAGCGGAGCTAGGCACTGAATGAGCCATTTTGTTTTGCGATATTTCAGTCCGAATATTAACTGTTCGGAACAACTGGGTTCTAAAGTCGACACAAGGAAGCTTTCCCGAAATATTTGCTGATTTGTAGGGCCAAAGAGAACATTTTTCTTGAGGGAGAATTTTATTTACCAGAGCCTGATATCAGGTTATTACAGGTCTTTATGCGTAACAATCGTTCAAAGTCATGCTATTTCCTATTTTAAACAATATGTGCTCTAAACCTTCCAAAGTTTTCAGAGAATTTTTTTTTGATTTGTGAAAGGGGAGGGAAAAACACCAAGCCCGGGGGGGGGGGGGAGGGAACACCAAGCCCCCGACATGTCTCCGTACCATGCCCAATGCACTGTCTCCACTTTTCCAGGCTCCTGCTGCGCAGGGTACTGCCCTCCTTTCCAATTTCAAGAATAAATTACTCGTTTTTGATTGGCTCTCGCATGGCGCGTGACTTCAAATGGACATCGCTTTCCAGTCTGTGGCTATTTTCCTAAAGCTTCTCGGGATAAATTTCCGCGCGAAATTTTCCATTTCTGTTCCTAACTGGACTGTGTTGGCTATAACTGCTTATTCAACATGATGGGGATGTGAAAAGCGATCGCCTTTATTTTGCTGAATTCAACTGTTTGAATAGGACGGTGCATAGGTCGAACGCGTGAAGGTTATGTTTGTTTAAATACGGTAAGCGGTTTTTATCATTTAATTTGAACTAAACTAGTAAGTGAGTAAATGATAGACTTGATCAAATGTTTTGTTTTTGAATTTGCTATCATATCACCTTTATTTTAAACCACATTTGTCTCACTTAGGCTTCGAATATTGCGCGCGGCGTTTTGCTGACAGTTTTTGTCGAGGCAAAGTAGATGTCGCCTCGTCCTGTCGAGTACAAATGCACTTTTCTACGTTCCCAGATACAGGTGAATGAATTCTTACGCTAGAAATCTGTCACAACTGATTTTTCCTTTGAAAATTGCTCTTGCACCATTCGCTGATAATCTCTGGAGAAAAGGGACTGATGATGGTCAATGTACCAAATAATGGTATGGTTGGTTCACCATTTGTCTCACGATGATCACTTTGTTGGTGATTGATTGATTGAGCCTCTAAGAGGAAGCCATGACCTCCTGATCCTGCCCATTTGTGAAAACGTGTGACCTGGATACTGTCAGTAGTAATGCCATTGACAAATGGACTAAACCCCCCAGGAGTTGGGTACTCCGTATAATGGCTTATATGGGGAGGCATAATGGATAAATTACCAACCCTTACCTATCCGATCAACCTTGCCTTCAATTTTAAGTGTTATTGTATATTGCTGATCCTGATCTACAACAAGATCTGGCTTTCACTTGCTGCTGTTTGTCCAAGTGGTCCTTGCAAGAATTGAGGTGGAGCCTTCCCTGATAAAACTTTATTCAGTACCTCTCCACCCCTGAGGCTAGACTTGATTGAATCAACTCTTGTCCCTTAGTCTTGTTTTATTGAGGCCTCTTGTAGTAGCAAAGCTAGAAAGTGAAGGTGACCAAATGAATGTTTAAGTTGTGTATATTGAGCTTGGCTGAATTTACAGACTACAGGAATTACTGAGAGACTCATCATGATGGCTAGACCTTCAGACTTGCCTATGATAATCAATGAACCATTATTGATAATGTTTTTTTTATTTGACACATCTGCAATGAACAAACATCACTGAATCGTAGTCAACAGTTACCAGCACCCTACAAAGAACTTATAGACAGACTCAAGCAAAACTAACTACAAGTGAATGACTGTTTAACTGTGACAATAGACGGATCGAAATGCACCAATGACATTACGAGTTTTCATAGCCAATAACATCATGCTTGGCTTAAATGACAGATGACCCATAACATGGCAACTTAATTGACCAATCAGGTCAATAACCAGAGTTTAATACCATCAACTGACTTGATACATCTCCTTTTGACTCTGAAGATGACTACCGCATAGGATGTAGAACCGTCAGTCATTATCAAAGGACTACGTTCACCCCAACAATCATACTCAACTTACTTATGAAATGACTCCTGGGTTCAAACATTTTGCAACATTTTATTGTTTTGTTAATCTTTCAGCATGATGTCTGACCTTTGTCCTTGGATACACACCTAAATGGATCTGAGGTACAAATTTCTTTCTTTCTTAGCATTAACTTACCTCTTAGCCTCATTTTCAGCCTCCTCCTCCACTCACTAAGTCACTCGGGGAGAGGCTGCTCCCTAACCTCACTAAGCCTCTTGGGAAGGGAACAGGCTCCTCTCTCCCCAAGTAACTTAGTAAGTGAAGGAGGCAGCTGAAATTCACATTATGACTTACCATATATTGGTTAAAAATATTTAATCAGTATCAATGTTATTGGTCACTTAGAACTTCTGTATTATTGATTCTGTGAGTGACATCTTTGCAGTACAATAGCCATAGAGAGAGATCATTTGTAGCTCTTAAAAGTGTCAAATTTTTATGAGTGTACAGGTGTAAAAATTACAGCTGACAAGAGGTAGCCCAGCTGGCTTATTACAGCCTTGGCTTAGGAGTTAATCTTGATTGGTCATGAAATAACTCCAGCTAGTGGTGACAGCAGGACTTGAACCTGACTTTGAGGTATCAAGTCAAGTATCCTCATTACTTGCCCATGCTACCTCTGTCACTGGGTTAGGGTTAAGGTTAACCTTCTCCTATTATTTTAATCTTGCTGATAAGCTGGGACAATGCACCTCAGTTTGTATTATTTTACAGTTATTTTGGTAATATTTGTCTGGTGCATGTTTGAAACATTTGGCCCAAGATGGGAATTTCCAACTAAGTGATACAGTTCAGATGGTCCGCATTTACCAATTCTTGGGAAAAAAGCTTGTTTTGAAACACTCTGAACGTGATTCTATGCAATCTTTGTGTTAAAAACAAATAGAAAATGTAACTTAAAAAAGTTGTAAATTAGTGCTTTTGTGCCATGTGCATGCCAACGTAAATGATTGAACTAGTTTCTTTTTTTAATATTTCCATTTAGAGTAGTAGTTCTCCTCACTGTTAAGTTGGTAATCAGTGATTTTATGGTCAAATAGCTTTTTCTTTTTACATTGGAAAACTTTCAAGTACTTAACCCCTGTCAATAAAACAGTATGATTTCTGAAGAAGAAAATTAAAACATCAGACGTACATCTCAATATTTATAGTTTATTCAGATGTGTACTTATATTGTATGACTCACATTTTTAAACAAGCCAACAGACCTTGCAGATCTGAAGACATTTTATTTATAATTGCTGTGTACGTAGTCCATTTGGATAGAAAACCAGGTTACGATTTCCCTTGCATTGTTAAAAGCAAACTGAAGAAAAAAAACTAAATAACTTACATTTGTAAAATACTTTGGGTTTGCTGACCATTCTCCAGCCAAACGGATTAAGCTAATAATAATTCCAGCGAAAGTAGATAGTTCCTGGCTGATCTTGGTTCAGTTTGCCTATAGCTGCATTCTGTCTCTTGCAAGATCCTGGCTGCACATGCCCTGACTGAGCTGTCTTGAGTTTTCTTGTCTTTGACATTTAAACACCTTTTTTGCGCAAGGAATGGAGATGTCTATACAGTGACAAAACTCAACCGATAGTTTTATTATCGGATCATAAACGTGATTATAAGTTAGTTCGAGCAATATATTGTATTAACTAGAATTGGTGATCAATAGTTTCCTTTATTACTTGTCACAAATATACAGATTACTGAAAAAGTTGCCCAAAACACGCTTAAGCAGCGGGCTTGAAAGAAGGAAATGGTTCTGACAGTCGTCTCGCTACATTTTTACCTTTTGTGAACTACTTGTATCCAACTTTTACGGTAGTTTATTTTTTATTTTGTAGGAATCATTAATCTTCTCCAATTTTATCCACGTGTGAGACATAGATGATCAGTTCTGAGTGAGAAATAAACAAAATTAAACGAATCAACAATACATTTTAATTAAATGAATTTAATTAAACAATTATTAATGTTAGTAACTCTTTCATGATTCTGTGAGTCTGCTTAGGTGATACTGTTCAAAATGTTTTGCTTATGAATGAAATCCTACGAGTGACCTGTCAAATCAAAGTGTGTTAAGTAACAGCACTAGTCGATGTGCATTTGTGTTTTAAACTTATTTTCTTTCTAGTTCCTTCACTGATTCATTTCGCCAGTATTTGCGTGCTTATGAAGTCTATGAACAAGACCGTTTTTACCTATAATTTCACCGCGATTTGTCCATTACGTTTTTTCTTCACCTCAGCTGTTTTAGCCTAGTGAACGATCTTATCAAAACGGATAACCTTTGTCGATAATATCTCGTATTTCTAACTGTTTTTTTGTGCTTCCACGCTGCGGCCAGGCGACGAGATGACGCCCAATGCTTCAACTGATACCTTTTACATTTTTCCGACTTACCGCTTTTAAAATGCTGCCATTGGGTGCTATACGCAGCCGTTTTGTTGAGCGGTTATTGTTGGCTCCACAGGGGGCCTTTGCTTTGGCGCCAGCACGTTCTTGGTTATAAGTAAAACATTTACGTTCCTCCCATATTTGTTTTGCGGTGGTCTGGTGTGTTTTGTTGTGGCCACATTATGCCCGGAGGTATACATGTTTGTTGATTTTTCAAAGGTATCGCGTGGAACTGATAAACTTGAGCTACTTACCTGTTTGTTTTACCTTTGTGTTTCGTACCGCTTATTTTAATTTGGTGTAGATAACAAAAATTAATTCTATTTACCCCTCCACTTTGGCCTAGAACATTCAAAAGTTAAAATTTATTAATGTAGGGAACTAAAAAGTGAAAAATGCTGTAATTAAGCATTTGAATGGCCAGTTTTTATAACAACTAACATAGGAGTCCGCAATGTACTTTTGATTCTGAATTGAAATGTTCTAGTTGTGGTCTTAAGAAATCATCTGATAATTTCCTAATCAAGCTGATGTCCTTCTAATACTTCTACCGCCGGTCAAATTGCAAATGTAAAAATTTAGTTTCTACATTGAACTTTCAGTCAACACCTGGCGACCATAAAGATAAAATCAACCGAGCAGCTCTTTTCTTTAGTAGTTTCTCACTCTTAGATGCTTCACTATTAAAGTATGAAAGCCTTTAAAATCACTCTCCTAGTGTGAACTATCGCTTTTGGGGGTCGGTTAACTTTTGAACTCTGAAAGCACTCAGTACATCTTACTGTATGTCAATTAGCATGTTGAAAGACAACACATTTACGCGCTCTTCTTTTGATATCATTTGATTCCTTGTGTCAAACGAGTTTTTGACGAAAAGTTCTCTATAAAATCAAACTAGCTCAAGCCACTGTTAAAATTGTAACAAAAGAGTTCTTAACAATTTGAGAAAACGGGGATGTTTTTAAAGAAACCATGTGCTGCTGTGTCGGTGGTGGATTGAAACACAAAAATTTGATGTCAAGCGCTAATCATTGGTTAGAGGGTAGGCCGGTTACTCAAAACGTCAGCTTTTCAATCCTTCAAGAAGGTGGAAAATGACTTTATCCACTCAGCTGACAAAACCAAATTTTTGTGTTTCACTACCGACACAGCACCACAGTTTCTTAAGAAACTAACCCCTTTATTTCCTTTTTTAGTGGTTTCGTTTAGGGTCCAATTGTTTTTTCCAAAAGCAGCTCAGTCCCGGTAAAGATTTCTACCCCTTTCCAAATATTGCTATGAAATACATCCACACTGACGAGTCCGAATTTAATGCGTTTGTTTCTTTTTTGTTAATATTGCGCTGATCTATTAACACCCGTTGCACAAATTTGGACAAAATTTCTATATCGAATGTTACAGAGGGAAGAATTATCATTGAAACACTATAAAACTTCCTTCCTTAGAATGCATTGTCTACCGTTATAGTTTCACCTCTTTTTGTCTAAACGGTAACGCCTTGAATCAAATCAGTGGTTTGTAACCGGTTAAGTTTCACTTTTCCTTTTGTTGTTTCAAGCTTGGCTACCTTAAATTCCCCCTTTTGTACCAAGTGCAAAAAGGAAAAACAAAACTTTGTATAAGGCACGTCGCTTTCGTTGCAGACATATGTCTAGAATATCATGTAGAGCCTTGTATAAACCCCATCTTAGATTCAAAACTTTGTATGCAGTCAGGTTAGATGGTTTAACTTTTGGTGTGCTCAGAAGTGTCCTGTCGAGTTGTTCGTTTGTTCTTATTTTGCCAAATTGAATATTGTTTTAAATGTATTTTGGTACCACAAAATTGCTCTTCAAATTTGTTTTGCCGACGCTTCCCGAACCAATTAAGTGGCATTACTTCACAAGCTGTGATATAAAGAGTCTCCGCCCTTTATAAAAATCCATGGAAAGCCACCGTTCGTGGTCTGTTTGGGGGCATAACACAGCAGGTTGCCTTTATTCAGCTTCCTATTTAATGTTTACTGCCACTGTTGTGTAGCTTAGTCGGTTGTTCGGCTACAGGCGAAAACGTTTTCTAAGAGCTGTTTACGGTGGAAGACCCTGCCTTCGTCTTTGGACTGACGCCTCGTTTGTGGTTAATGCGAAAAAACGTCTCTTCGGATTATATAGTTCCAAAAAAACTGCGAGTTCTTTAGCTCATCCAACGTGTCGCAGTTAACCTGTGCCAAAGTGTTTCAAAACAATTACTCAGCGATAAAGTCAATTTACGTCCATCCCTGTTCAAGTCTGATGTTCGGATTGTCAATGTCCTCATTCCAGTACCTTGGCTCTTCATGCTCGATAAGACCGTGGTTCGAAAAGGTAGGATTCGATGAACGACTTTTTGCAGTCACTTATTTGTATTGAAAGAACCTCACATCGTTATAAGCATCCATTATCCTTATGATAAAACATGAGAGAGAACGTACTTCACAGGTCTCGCTAAGAAGAAAATTTCGCTGAGATATCTAAGCTTTCAACACCCCCACTTTTATTGACGCGCTAAACTCATGCAGTTGGGTTACACATATTTAAAGAACTTGAGAAAATCTTTACCTTTAGTCGAATGAGGCCAAAAGTCGTTACGGGCCGTGGAAGTTGAAAATGAAAGCTACCCAATTTTGCTGCTAGCTAGCTGTATAAACTAGTCTTCTTTTAATCAGTGTTCCAACTTGTCAGAAGCTAGAGAATGCTACCCGCTTAACTCATGACGAAGCCTTATATGGTCAATAGACTGGCCTTTGGCCCGGTGGATCGGCAAACTGTGAAGTTTATATTTGTTTTTTTGGATGGTGCAGTAAACCGATTAAGCTGGAAGCCAAGCCCCACCTATCCTGCGTATAGGGAGTAAAGTTGGAGGAAAAAACTGACGTGTGTTTCTTCAACCAACCAACCACTAATATCCCTATCTGAAAAAGAGGTTCCTGTTTTGCAGAGTTTATTCTGTAGAGAAATGAAAACGACACTTCATTTAACGATCTCAGGCCAATTTCTTTTGAATTTCTCCGCCTCTGCTCTTTTAGCATCGCCTCCTTATATTATAATGATGGTTAAAACGGTTGATCTTGTTACCGCTCCCACGACAGTCTGTGAGTGTTCAACTTTCGTCTTGAAATTGTTGGGTTATGTTTGTCCATGAGAGAGGACGATCACCGATCAAACAATGTTGATGTTTTGTTTTTCGTATATATGCGCATACTCCGACTGGTCATTGAAAACTGAAACCCGCGTAAAAAACATTTTCAACTTGCAACATGGTTTGAGAGAAATCTAACAGCGTTCTGTAATGGTTACATCAAAGTTCATATTATTAGAGAGATGTAGAATCACGTTTACAGCAAACGGTAAACTCTAGACTCTAGTAAATACTTTCCAACATAATTCTTACGGATTAACATGGCGTGAAACTATCAATTATTATGTACTGTCAGATATAAGGAGCAGTAAACGACAGGTAATGAGAAATCGTGGTCACGTGGCACAAATTGACGGCGGTTTGGCGATTGCCGTGAACGTGATCCGAAATCTCTCTATTCATTCCCACTTTTGTCAATTAGAAAATTATAGTACATCAAACGTGATAAGCACATATTTGTTGGCTGAAAAGAAGTATAAAACTCACTCTTTGGACGAAATATTTCCGATAGTTTCCAGGCTAGGATACAAAAAAATTAAATAGAAGTTTATCTTCAGAATACGCCCTAGTGTCCAGGCTCCCGCTCCGAATGTTCAGGACACCTGTGACGAAATGTTTGAGATATGCGATAAAATTATTTCTATGCTTATCAACTAAGATAGCGTGGTAACAATAACCTCAAGGTGATCACTAGCCGGTAAACGTAGATCAAATAGATACCTTATTAGTTACTGTCACTTTGAACTTTGAATAGCTAAAGTATGGGACAGATTTGCATATCTGCTTTATAGCTTTTATTTCAGTGATCTCAATCTCAAGTTGGTTTCACACTGGTCTCAATTAAAAAAGAAATACTCCATCTGTGTAACGGATAACCAGTGTGAACTAAAGTTTTTTACTTCGAGTCTTCAAAAATTAGTTCCTAGTATGTTGCTGAATAATAGTAGTAATGTTGCAGCATCGAAAATATTTTTTATATAGCACAGTTTTTCTTGTGTAAGGTTATTATTGTTCCTTTTTGTTTCTTTATAATTTTTTAACAACCCTTGGA
Organism: Porites rus; assembly: GCA_964035705.1. NCBI lineage: Eukaryota > Metazoa > Cnidaria > Anthozoa > Scleractinia > Poritidae > Porites > Porites rus. Next base: position 21,868,156 of record OZ038005.1, read on the forward strand.
ATTTCGGTTTCTTTTTTCTTTTTTTTTAGTGCATAAAGGACAGTAAAAAAGGTACCTTTTTCTGGCTGTCTTAAGGTTTGGTGTTAACCCGCGTGGAAGTATTGAAAGTGTTCCTTGTACTTTTCTGTAGTTGTTTCTTAGTTAAAAGCGTAGGGGAGTCGCTACTACAGTGCAGAATTAGTGGTTATTACGGCGTTACTGACGGGAATGGAAAACGTAACAGCATAGTACTATAATGTGATGCTCACTGAGTTCAATGATAAACATGTCAAAAATGGCAATAGCTTAGTAGCGGATTTGGCTATTGCTAGTGTGACACCACATATCCACTTTTGCTGTTATCAAAGCCTGTAGCTGGTGCCGCTACCGCTGAGTGATACGAAAAATATTTGTGTTTAGTGTTCGGCGTGTTGCAGTATGGCTGATGGTTTACCTGCTGGGGAGACGCAGAGAGGCGCACCTGTTGCGGTACATCATACCAACAGGGCGTCCCGCAAATGATGAAAGTTTATTCTAGTGCACCTGGGATATTCACGAACGTTGTCTAATCTGCTCTTTTTCAAATATTGCAACCTCTTGAAATTACACAGTAATGTTGTCTGGAAGAGTTCCTAAGGGAGATGCTGCCTAAAAACTTGTTCTGTGGCTCTGTTTCAATTTTGACTCAAAGACTTCTACAATTGCTATTTACTTCGTCTTGTGATTTGTGTTTATTAAGGGCTTGAATACCAGGTGTTAGGAAGACGTCAGGAGGGAATTTGACAGATGGAAAGGGAAGAGGTTCGTGTAAAGGAGGTGTTTCAGTACGTGGCTGCAGTGATTGCTTTAACTCAAAAGTTATATCTCAGGTGAAAAAGCAACCTGCATTTAAACCAACTCACGTTAGTGCACGTTTCCCATTCTTTGTAAGGTTCACTATTTTTGTAGATTTATATTAGTCCGACCTCTTTCGGTGTCATAAGAAAACCTTTATTTCTTTCACGGTTTTAGCTTTTAAGTCTGTTTGGTGTGACAACCAAAACATCGCGAAGGTATTTTATCTATGTACAGTAAAAGTAAGTAAAGATAATTCATATCAGTTAATGAAATTCGCTCCATGCGTTTTCTAGAATCAAAGCCAATACTCGATGAACAAAATGGCGCTTTAGCAATGTGGTCGGAGAATATGTAATATAATGGAACGTGTATAGCAAAGTCGCGACGTGGAAAAATAACTACTAAAAACGCGACAAAATGTAATGGTACCCAAGTTTTCTAAATATTCGATTACATTGTATCTTGTCAATAAATGTAAGTATTGTCAATAAGTGTCTTGTCAATATACGTAATATTTTGCAGCCTGTCATGATCTGTTTGTTTCCAAGTCTTCTTAGATCCTTTTGCTTTCCTCAACAAGGTAACAGATTCTGCAATAAAACCGTTGAAAAAAGATGACGGCTCAACTTATCCAATTGTTATTGAACAATGCTTCTTTCTTTAATAATGAAGTGACTTTGTTTGCTGATTTGCGCTACAAAAAGTTCTTTGTAAATATTTTTTCTCTTCCTTTCTTCTGGATATGCAATTATAAAGTTTAGGGATTTCATCTGCTATATTTCGTTGAACGAACGAGCCAGTTTTGCTCGCTTCGCTGTCTTGGCTCTCCTTTAAAAGAAACTGTATGAACAATCTTAAATTTAACAGCCTTCTTAGTCTCAGTTTAGGGTCACCAGGATTCATCAGGGGTTAAGTTCTTACTCCCGTGGTTTTGCTTATTTTTCAAATGCCTGATTCTAACTTGTGATGTACACGACGTTCATAAATGTTACAACTGACTTGATGGAAAAGAAAAGAAATGTCGACGAGCAGGAGTTTTCGATGATATAAAAGGCTGTGTCAGATGTTTAGTCTTTCATTGTTACAACTCAACTGAGAATTTTTTTGGAAATGCAAGCTGTTGCGTGATACTGCTTCTTTGATGCTGTTTGGTGTTTTGTATGTTAGCAGCTTCCCGCATTTACCTTTTTCTTAATAACTCAAAATGACTATCGTCAGTTCACAAATGTAAGCATAACTTCCTTTCTGCATTTCAGGCATATTACTTAGCGGGTTTCCTGTGCATTCTATTACCTGCTAATGTAAACTATTTTTCTTTTTTGTTGAAAGGAGAAAGAGTTAAATGGTGATTAAATATTTTGTATGATTTAAAACTGCTGAAACGAAAGTTAACAAAACGGAGTGTCTTACCCTGTGTTTCTCATTGGCAAAATGTAACATTAAGTTTAGGATTATATTTTTAACATTCAATCTGTAAACCAATAATACAGTAAGTACTTCAAAAAAAACTTTTGAGTGTTGTTCTTATGTGATTCATTGTATTAACGATAAAAGGTAGAGTTGCCCATATTTTATGATTAAGTTATATACCACAAACTGACATTCTAAAGAAAAGTTATTTTCAGTTTTGTAAATAAGCCATACCTTAGCAGTTTGGAAACTTTAAAATGTTTACAGTAAAATGACCCAAGCGGAAAGAGGTTTTCGCACTTTCTATTAATTGAATAGTTTAGCAAATTTCAAACTTAACACAAAATGAGACAGAATATCAATGAACCCTGTTTGGCAAACGTTGTTTCCTTATTCTGCGACGTTGTTTCTATCACATACTCCAGGCAGCCCTTAGCCAAATTCTGGCTCTCGGCACTGATTTAGTTGTTCCTGGAGGATGTTTATGTTTTCCTGTAAACTTTAATTGATTTACTGGTTTATGAGTCATCGGAAGGAAGTAATTCAGAATGTTTGCAGAGGAAGCTCTGAACAAGTGTAATTGTTTCATAATCGTTGCTATATCCATGTGTCATTGCCCTGTTAAAAGCATACACTGTTACTGAGTGAAATGTATTTGGAAACGTGATAAGAATTCCGCCTTATCAAACGGGCTAAAACTCGTCAAACTCTTGTCATTCTCTCTATACTAATTTAAAAACAAAGTATACGCAATAATAAAGTTGAACTGCTTAAAGTGGTTAGCCAGGAGTGATGCATGACTGATTTTTGTTAGTCCCGAAGATTTCATTACACTTCTTAATAAAGTATCATGCTTAATTTTGTCTAAGGTTTTTACATTACCTTAGTTCAATATTCGAATCTTTGAAGTAACAATGTTTTAATTTTAACCTAGGGCGATTCAAAGGAGGAAATCTGGATGCCGTTTTTAATAACGCTCCATGCCCTCCCTATATGTAGCTTTTTAGATAAGACCGTAAATTTAGTCATAATTATTCTCACCTTTATCTAAAGTACAAACGGAAATAAATTATTGGCCAGGTTTCAGTTAAACCCTTATTTTTTCCTCTGAAATCAAACTGTCTTATTGAATTGAGACAGGAGAATGAAACCCAGTGATGTAACAAAGTTCGGATGCGAAATTATCTTAATTATATTCCGTGACCCAGGTCGAGGAGAAGTATTTTTGTTCTTAATGACTAACTTTTCAAGAGTCTCTTGGCTGAATAGAATGGGAGGGAAAACATGCCATGGATAAATCACTTCGCAGTTTATTTCGGTATGCCTGAGGCTACAGACACACCGACTCATCCTTTTATGAGGCGGAACTGGGTTTGTAGAAAACAGGGCCTTTTTTAAATAGAGAAAACTCGTTAAGGTAATAATTACTCGGAAATCGGTCAGTTTTCGAGCTAAACGGAGTATTCCGCGTTTGTACGAGACACTCTAGCGCCATCTTAAGGGTGGCTTTTATCTTTTGCCAATCATGGCACGTGCCAAGTGCTAGTTGAATTACCCTTATCAGAAGTGTAAGCAAAGTTCAAACGATACCGCCTCTATTGAGAATTCAACCAAGTGGGATCGCTTGGTTTTACATCATCTTTGATCTAATTTCTTTAGAGAAACTGGCATATTGCAGAGACTACTCTTTTTACTTGTGCCAATTACTACTGTTTCTTATGCCAGTCCGCTGACAGCACCTTTTTTCCCGGCTACTAGAACTGGAAACGACACGTTGATTTGCTGTCTACAGTTTTCTCAAGCTTTTTAATGCAACCGCCTGGAGGTTGCTTATTATATGCAAAATTTAGAGCAGACGTGATGTATAGGTAGAAGAGACTTTAAACACTCCAACTTGCTGTGTTGTGATTAGGAAAAAACGAGACGGGTTTTTATTTTAGCTTTGTCATCTTCCATCTGCAGTCAACCAGTGAGGCTGATACAATAGCGATTATTTAAAAGCTAAACTTTTCGTTATCTCTAAGTTTTTTCGGATTTTAAATTTTGAAGTAATGTTTAATCACAGCTTTTGCCGGAGACGTTTGCTTTAACACCAACAAGACAGCTTAAAAGATTTCAAAATCACGGTGATGAAAATTAAAACTGGAACGACGGAAAATGAATAGGACAGAAAGATAACGGCTAGATTAGTTACATTTAAGAAAATTACTTAGTGCCTGGCTCGCGGGGTTTGTTTTCTTCAAAGAAATCTCTTAATTTTCCGATTACCTTTTTCGCTATTTTCATATAACTGGCTCAAGCCGTTTAGTTTGAAAAGACCTTTTAGTGTGAATATTCCGTTAATAGATTCTTCGCCCGGGGCTAACATTGAAAAAGAGTGCAATATCTTTGTCGGTTATTGGGTCTTTTGGTTATTAGCCAGCCCCTTTGAGCTAACGATCCATCATGGAGAAATCAGAACCCTACGGCTGAAAATATGTTTTGTTCAACTAACTTCTTGTAACTTCGGGTTGTAACTTAACTTCATTGCCTTTTGTGACAGCGTTGATTTAGGCATATACTAAGCAAACAGAGTAAACAGAATTATTGCCACAAAAACCCGATAACGAAGGAAAGCGAAAATTGAATTTCTACCCTCACAGTTGAGAGACAAACATTGTAGCTCTTGTTTACTTTGAGGTAATATCTTTTTTAGAAAAGCGGTCACCGTGGGTTGTGTATGTTTTCCTTTTTTGAGAAGACGGGAATGAGAAATTGAAGAAGTCGGCAACTTAGAGTGTTCTATTGTTTTGTCAGGATGCTTTTTACGAAATGACAATTTTCTGCGTAAGAAGAATAAATATTCAATTAGTGGGAAATATATTATAAAGAAAGGTCTTTGAATGCAAAGTTGCGCCTTTGATGAAGCCGACAGTTTTAAGACATTAGTATTGTTGAAAAGCTCTTTTCACTGACAGCTCGCTTTCTAAACTTTGTTGACAAGACCGAAAAAGCCATCGAGCTGTAACCAAATTTCAAGAGAGAAAAACAAATCTGGACAGCGATTTTAACAAAGTTCGAAGCGAAAAATTGCAACAATTGTTCCCCTCTCTGACCAGACCCAAATTAGTGGTATGCGATGGGTGAAATTACTAATTGTTATCCGACAGTTTTGCAATAAAGTTTGTCGCAGCGGATATTTTTCTGTCGTCTTCTGGGCGAAATTTATAAGTTTTGCTAAGTAGCAACAATGTGAATTATAAATGGTTCCCTGCCGCTTTCGGCTCCGGCCTGTCGCCTGTTCTTCTGTAATCCTCAGGTTTATGATAAGCAATGTTGTATTACATCATTTGGTTTTGTTTTATTCCTTGTGAACCCCCGTGGCCTGTTTGAATGCAACACGCGGCTAAGCCCTGCGTTGAAGAAACTTTTTAATTTTCTTAAGCAGTGGGAGCGGAAGACTCCGGCATTTTTTACTATTGTAGCACTTTATATTTAAGCAGTGCTCACTAGAATCTCTGTCTCAGCTCTATAGTAATGTACTGTGATTGTTTCGGGGGCATCGTGTGTTGTCTTTCATTCACAGTCGAATAATGAATCGCTATTGTTCAAAAACCGTTTCCCAAGAGTCCAAGCTGATGTGTAATCTTTGTATTTGAGTATCGTATTGTCCACTGTAAAATATATTGGCTTGAGATATCTTATCGGTAAAAATCAACGACCCCTTCAAACAAGAAGCTGAGCGAATAAGCTGGAGCCTCTCAGAGAAATCAAAGTTTCGCGTCTGGCTTGCTTACAGAAAAATACCTGATTTTCATTTTTTTTTTTTCTTTTTTTGAGGTAAAGTGAGAAAATCGCTGAAAAGAATAAAAAGAAAATTTAATTGTGGTGCAAAAGCGCGCGCTTTGTTTGACCTAAACATTGCCTTGTGTTATATTGAATGCCTGGCAAAATCACGAGCGCGATTCTCAGGTAAAAATAAGTTTTGCTTTTTTGCATCCCTTGTCTCAATTACAGGTTTAAAAAGCCTTAACCTGCGTAATAAAATAAACAGCAGTGAATATGCACCTGAGGCCGATAAAAAATACCTGACACCCTTCAATCACCCTAAGAGTGCGAATAACTTGTTAATTGTTAGCCGAGGAAATTGGTCGAAATTGATCCGCAAAATCAAAGAAAGCCGCCGCCTTCAAGAGCGACGAGCATCAATAATTGCCCATAAACAGTTCATGGTGCGCGGTCTGTCAATTCAAGCGCTGTGATATCGAAGTTTAATTTTAGTTGGCAGACTGAATATTTGCCTAGTCGACATGAAAAATAGCCGCTCGAGAAAAGCTAAGAATGCAAGATCAGTTGATTGGCACGAATATTGAGTGTGAACTAAAAAGGTGGACCTTGAGGCGGTCTTATTGGGCGGGTTTCTAATTAGTCTCGCAACGCACGCTCGTTAGAACACCTTGCCTCATAAAACTAACATTAAAACCGAATTTGAGCTTGCTTCAACAAAATGTTTGTACATTAGCTTTCCCTGGAAATGATGGCCGGAAAGTGCCACTGGTCAGTTCTATCTGTTTCAGAGCTTGTCACTGATTTCTCATTTTTCCCTGTCTCGATTAGTAAACAATTGGATGGATCGTGCGGCACGATGAAAGGTTAACACCTCAAGCGGTTTTTATCCCGAAAAGCCACAGTGTACCTCGTGCATTAGATGCGAATTGTTTGTTGCTTGTTACTCGGACAATAGTCTGTTTGCCTTCTTCAGAAGTGTATTACAGGAACCTTTCTTATTCAAATATAGGCGGTCTCTTTTGCGAGTGATGACAGTACTTTTAAAGGTGATGACAATAATGTGGCGCGATAACGGAAATACACAATAATATAACAAATGATTTTCTTTCAAGGGTCGACCCGCGGCTTGTTTACAAAGTAACAGCCAATCAGTGTGCTGCCATGGCGGCGGCCTTCTTTGATCATAGAAATCCAATCATAAAATGTCCCTTCTTTTGATTTTGTTCATTAGTTCGCCGCCCTCTCGCCCCTCCTCTATCATCTTTGATAATAGCACCTTATTTACGATAACAACATTGCTGTGAGAAGAGTATAAGGACTAGTCTCCGCCTCTGGTCTCCCATTGGCAGGCGGCACCGTTTGTCTAATTACATTTAGTCTGTTTTCTCCGCCACCGGCTCGCAAACCAGCTGAAGGCTTTTGTGTGTAGGAGGGTTCGCAGGTTTCATTTACTCTTGGCTGTTGTACGCGAAACATCGTATTCAAAAGTGCAAAGCTCAAATCTTTCCCAAGGAAAAAAAATTTCTTAATTCTCGACGAAATGGCCACTGCCGCCTTAGCGAGACCTGAATATTTTGCGTTCTCACATGTAAGTATATTTTTTTCAAGAATATGAGTTTCTACACGATTTTAAAAGTCGCCAAAAGTTGCGACTTGTGTGTATTATTTATTAAAATCGATACAGCGTTTCAGTTATCAACAGTGGATCGGTCGGTGCTCAACGTTTGCGTTTCTTGTTTCTAGGAATATCGCAAGCCGTCACCATTGGCTTTATTAGCCGCTACTTGCAGTCGAATTGGTCAACCTGGTGCGCATCGCGATTACGAATGTCACGGCAAGTTTGGTGGTGGTGTTTTTCCCGAACTAAGTCAACATGCAGTCAGTATGAGCCAAATTATGAGCTGCTCAGGAGAGCGGATGCTTCCGCTTACGCCGCCGACCGATTCACACTATTCTCCTTTTCAGGAGTTTTATCTCTCTGCGCCTCCGAAGAACCATGTCCATCAGAATTTTGCCGTCTCCCATGGGAGTGCTTCTCGCGGACCTGTCTCCCCTTGCCTGAGCCACGCGTGTCCTGCTTCAAGTAGGAATGGTCCTCTATCGCTGGGTTGTCCTGCTACATTTAAGCCTGAATGTAATGAGATTGGCGGACTTCACTGGTGGAGCGTCGAGCCAAACAAAACGATAGTTCGTAGCCCAATCTCGAACCCTGTTCCACAGAGTCTCGCCCTTAGCTCCGTGACCGGTACAAGTCACATTTCCTCCTTGAGCTATCACGGAAACCCCAGTCCAGCATCTTACCATCTATCAACTCCATATAGCTCTTCATTGTCTAGCCAAGTTACTAGCACAAGGAGATGCAGAAGATGTAGGTGCCCGAACTGTCAAATCGCGGCTACGACTGGCAACACAAGCAAGCGAAAGCAACACATTTGTCACATCCCCGGCTGTGGAAAAGTGTACGGTAAAACCTCTCATTTGAAAGCGCATCTCCGATGGCATACTGGCGAACGTCCGTTTGTTTGTAACTGGTTGTTTTGCGGAAAAAGTTTCACGCGATCGGACGAGCTCCAACGGCATCTTAGAACTCACACGGGAGAAAAACGCTTTCAGTGCGGCGAATGTGGAAAACGTTTCATGCGAAGCGACCACTTAAGAAAACATCAGAAAACACATCTGAACAATGTTAAGAAAAGTGCAGATAAAGCGGACGAGGGAAGCATGAAGGAAGAAGAAGAAATCAAGGACATTTCCTTGGAACTCAATGTTGATGTCCAAGAAGGACAGAGGCTAGCTCAGATGAGCAGCGTGCTCGCACTTACTCCGAAACAGGAAGAACACGATAAAATGGAAGCTCCCAACGTTGATACATTTATAAACGTGGAACACTAACCTTAATGACAGAAACCTTCAGGCGAGAACAAAACCTTGCATACTCAAGATACTATATTTCTCACTTAGTAATATATATGTGTGTGTATCTCTTCTATAAAAAGAACTCTTGGAGAATTCATTGAGCGAGCAAATTTAAATAAGCTAGTGTATCCAAATGGAAGAATATTTTAAGAGTTGAATATTTATAGTCGTGTGTTGACCACACGTAAAACTCTGAAAATTTAAAACTAATATCATGTGTAAAAAGATTGTACAATTTAGTGTAAATAGCACACACTGCCTCATTGGAATCTTGTATATACATAGGGACTGAGAACAGGAATAATAAACACTTTTTTATTTATCTCAACATACGCGTGTGGCGTTAGAAATTTCTTTAAGATGCATGTTTATAGCGAGAAGAACGCGGGGTTCTTTTGAAGTCCCAGATATATAAGAAAATAGCTAGAAGGGAAAAGCCTTGCTTTTCCGGTTACTTGAGATACTTAGGTTTGATTCGCTAAGTAGCGTTGAATTCGAAGCAAAGTGCACTTTATGACGCTAACTCGCCCTGGTTTGTGCCTTCCATTGTAAAGTGGTTTTAAGCGGCTAAAGAACTTTGAAGGCGGTCTCTTTGAACAGGCCCTGTTTACAGAAATGTGGTGTTATTGGCAATTACACAAAAGCTACTAATTACCTTTGCGTCTTGCCTTGAGAAATAAATGCTTAAAATTTGAAGAAATACGGCTCCAGCGATTCTTATAGTCGCGACCGCAGTTGGAGATAATTTACCTTCGCCCCGCTTACCATTTATTATCATTCATTCTACGAAGTCTCCAACAGGAGTGTGATGTTTCTGATGAATGAAGGATTTAGGCAATGAACTTCAAATCCCTCGTAATTTTAGCTATTAGTCCCTGAGAGCTTCTGGCTTCATTTAGATCATTCTCGCGAAAATAGCGCAAACATGTTGTAAATGCAAGCTGTGATTTACAAAAGTGGATTAAACAATGTCCGGGCAGGTAGGGTATGTAATTGGGGTGGAACTTGGCGCTACACAGGAGCCGACTTAAAAAAGGAATCTTACTCCATTATGGACCTAAAAAAGAACACAAGGCGCTCACATAAGTGGAAACAAAAAATGCAAAAATTTGCTTGCACGGATTGTGTGAGTTTGTAAAGATAGTTTGAAAGCCATAGCAAATATTTCCCTTTTTCGTTTTATAGAGGTTTGGACGTTCTTTAAGCCGTTTTAAAATGCCATGAAACCCCTTACTTGACGAAACATTTGAAAGGTTAACCTCTTTATTCTAGCTATTACATATGCCAACAAGTCTTTGAATTGCTATCGATAATACCAAAGCTCTAGGAAATAGAAACTTAGAAACTTAGCTTTCCTTTTCGTTTTGCTCTTGATTGCTTTTACTATAAGTAAACAAGATAGTACTTGTAATGCAAGGCGCCAAGAATTAACAGTCCGCGTCCTTTCTGTTAAACCCAAGGCTTGAAATGATACAGAGGGCAAACCAGTGAGGCGTGGCTGAAAAAAAATAATAAAGCAGAAGAGCCAACATACGATTACCAAAAAGAGTTTTTATGTTTCTCATTGTAAAGGCTCTATGATACTTGAATCGTGCGCTCGCGAACGAAAATGCTTTGACTTCACGTTTTCTGCCGTGAAGCTCAGTACGTCTGCTCGTTCTCGGTAGAAAGGTATACTATGGAAATTTTGGACGCTATAAGTAAATAAGTATAGTTTTAACATGTTCCTCTGTGTTTTTTATAATTGTCGTTTGAACGCGCCCAGTCGGCGGTTTTCAATGGTTAGGCTGGTGAGCGGAACAAGACAATATCTATTTCCAGCGTATTATATGCGCAATTTAAAGGAAATTTTGAAAAAGTTCTTGAGCAGTTCGTTTAAACTGTTGAAATATCAAGAAGGAAATGGTGGCGTTAAGTTTGTTCGGGAGCAGCTCTGTCCAGCTGTAAAGTGGTCAGCACTTTGCTGATGTTGTTCTGGCGACAGTCTTCATTATCAGCTGCTTCTTATCCTGCTATTTTTTACGACACGATTGAAAAATTGTTAAAAGTTTTACTGCAGTGTTCATTTACAGACTTGGTTTCGTTCAAAACCACTGCAACCGGTATTAGTGTTTATGTAAAAGGTCTTAGCAATGTATGATAAATAACTCTGTTCTGTCCCTCCGTGTGTAACTAGAAAACAGACGAACCAAATCAGTGACCCTCTTGAAACCCTTTTATTTATAAGCCAAACCTTGAATTGCATTACGCGACCCTCTATTTTTATTGAAATCCTAGGCCATATCCATTCAATTAAGGCCGCTGCTCAGAGTGTTAAATTCTTCTGAGATGTTACTACTTTAGTTTTTATCTTGCTCCAATGTTTTCTAAGTTTCTGGATGAAGTTCTCGGGTGTGCCCACCTAAATAAAAGTTGCTTGGTAGTTCTTTCCTATGTTGTTGTTTATTGTAATGTACAAGGTGGTTTCAACTTCTAGTTGCGTGGATGAAATCTTAAAACTTTGTGATTAAAATAAAAAACTGAGCTTAGTTTAAACACCCCACTAAAATTTCGATGAGGGTATTTAAAACAAGATCGATCTTGGAAGTAAAACAATTCTGTCCATCCGCTGTGAAAATTTTATCTTTTTATGCCATACATTCCTAAAAGCAACTTTACCGTAAAAACACCAGGTTAGAGCCTATTTGCATCTCTTTGCATCGTATGCCGCCAAAATGATTTCCTCAGAAGGCCCACGTTTCTTAGCTTGTCTGAGCCTCACAACAACGAATTAGCGTTTTGATTTACAGTTTACTTTTTAAATTACTTCCTTTCTTGATTTGTCATTGTGTATTGCCTTTTCGCACCAGCTCTTTAATTAATGTTTGCTTTGCCTATCCGGTGTTTGTCAAATCTATGCGCATGATTTGCGCCAATCCCTCACTGATGCTGTTCCCAAACTTCAAAGCATTGAAAATTAAATCTTTGCACATCTACCGACCAGAAAGATAAGTTACAAATCCTTTCAGCCCATTTATAATAACTTTATTTAACTCAGAGCGTTGTAAATTTATGTATTAATTTGAAACAAAACACAAAGCCAGCGGTCTGAAAGACTAGAGTTTATTGTGTTGAAATAAACATTTCGGCTGTGCCGCGCTTTTTATAAGTTCGTTATTAAAAGAATAAACTGATGAGACTACAAACGACTATCTGATTAAACGCCGAAATCATGATGAAAACCCCCACACGAGTTATTCTCTTTTGTGAAACTTTCGAACCCCTCGAGTCAGCAGTTGAGATAAATTTTTCTCCGGTCATATTTGTGAGATGATAAGTTTGATCGCTTTTGTTGATAAATCTAAAAGTGTTACCATTCAAATAAAAACATTTAAGCAGTAATTTCGTGTAGTGTTGTTTGTTTCTTGCTTGATTTTTTTTATTGTTATATCTATATATTTTCTCTGTCTCCATCTTACGGATTCTTGCAGGTAAAAATGTCTGTCCAATTAGTAGATTTTGAACGGTCTTACTTGGCAGAGAACACACGAGTCGCCTTTTCATGAACCTAAGCTTTGTTCACTTGCTAAGCAATTTTCTACCTGTTTAATTCAAATTCTTCAAATGTCATCCACTGAATAGAAAATCATGAATTAACAACGAGCCGTTTTATGGAGCACGCCGCGCTTGTTTGTCACCGCGCCATGGGGCGTCCGCTACCCCCTCAGCGTGTTCTCTGTGGGAACTCCACCTTTTCATAGCTTCAATTAGAATCTTGCCACGGTTGACAACACCGTTATCATAAATTAAATTCATTCACATTTTCTTATCCTAAACTTCACACCGTATGAAATCAGCCGGCCAGGACGAGCCTTGTATTACGATTGGAATAGACATGACGCCCCTTTCTAATACAACAAGATGGTAATTTCCTTGTTTAGCTTTCCGCTTTCTGCACGCGTTTTTGCGCCATTAAGAGCTTTTGATTTTAAACAAGTTTGTCATTTGGTCGGTAGGTTAGTTTTAACATAGGATCATCATCACCAGGATTAACAGCAGGATGTGTGTACTGATATTTGTTCAGTGAAACCCTTGGTTCACTGTTGCCGGGTTGAACGTCACATTTTGAAAGCGTCCAAGTCCAAACAGTTTGTCTGCTCTGGCGCACTATAATTCTCTTCGCATTTTCTCGCAATGTGATAGCCTAAGTTATTCAAAACCTCAGTTGACGCGTCTATTTAAAACTTGGTGAACATACCTTATTAAGGAAACAATCTTTGTAGATTTAATTGACATTTGGTTTAATGGAAAGACTCTTTTCTTTATAGCGAAAAGGTATCTTTAATTTATCGCTTTGCTCTATTATTGTATTTACGGAGTTAGATCGCGAGTAAACTTCAGTGCATGCTTGTTCTTTTTCAACACAGGCCTCAAGCCGACATAATGTGATTTATGGAAATGAGTTACTGCGGTCCAACTTTACTTAACAACAAACTTCAGTTTAGGGACAGAAAAGACCAAACGGCATATCCTGGGATGTCTTCTTGGTGCTTCCCATTATAAAATAGTTTCTAGCAAGATAATGTCTTGGAAAATTTAGTAATAATAGGCAATACCTTTTGAGCGCGTGTCCTTGTTGACTTTTAGCTGAGGCGATTTATCGTCTCGTCCCTTTAATTCGCTCTGAATAACGAGGTCAGATGATTATCGATACTAGTTTCAGTTTAGTCAGTCTTAAGTAACAAATGTTAAATGCGACTTGATATATTTTTTTCCTTTTTCGGTAACATGCAGTGATATTCAGACATCAGTGATATTTTGCTTTTTCCTTTCTAATTTACACTAACTGAACTCTCCGCCCTGGCTTGGTACCAATGAATGGTTAACGCTAAAAGACTGCCCGATCTATAATTTTGGGTGTCATAAAGCCCATCTTTAACCAGCAAAATCTTTCTTCGACAACGACATCAAAGCATTTTCATTACTGGGTCAAAGTTACCCTAACTTGCAAATCCACTTGGGCTTTATGTGGCCAGCCGTCAGACAAACATAAGGTAACCAAGTCCATAATATTTAATGTTTGTTTATGTGGATTCTAGTCAACAGGTCTTTACTGGTATTTTAAAGATAAATTGTTAATGGGAAATAAAAAGACAATTTTTAAAACTATATCGGCAGCTTGCCTTCCTTTTGTACTAGTCATTTGATACTGTTAGAGCTTCGTGATCTTTTTCTTAACTTGGATGCTGTGAAGACACTATATTAACATTATATTGGTTATAAAAATAAACAAAACTGAAGTTGGTTTTTTTAGAAAACGAATTTGGTTTTGCTGAAATAAATTTTGTATTCGCTAGTATTTCGGAAATTCATGGCAAGTTGCATTTTACTATTGGCAGGATCGTAGTATAAACCTAGTCTCTTTTAATAAAGTTTAGAGATTTATCATTTCTCATTTCAGCCCAGTAACTACTGGCTTCCTAAGGTTAGCACCATTTCGCGGTTGTTAAATAGTAGGTACCGCAGATTACATATAAATGTTTTATGTTATCGCAGATTTAAGTAGCAGGCCAGACATTGACCTTGTCCTTCTCATACAGATCTAAATTCGATGGTTATCTCACTGAAATCAAGTCCTTTATCGCCAATGTGAGTGTCCATGCTAAAGGTTTGCATATTGGCACTCATTTTATTTTTTCGCTTTACAGTTCTCTCTCGAATTGTTTCAGATTTCTTTCTGGGACGTAGAAGATACAGTCATTTTGCATGAGGAACTTGTGAAATAACAAAAGCACTAGTTTGCAAAGGAGGGTATGCAAGACTGAGAGCAATACCACTTAACACTTCCTTGCTAATTTAAAGCAAGTGGTCACTTTCAGTCTATTAAACGTCTCTCTTTGTATGATACACAAAATCTACTGAATAGCGTCAAGAGAAAGCTATTCCAGTGACATTTCATTGTGAGTCATTATGAGATTTTCAGTATTGATGACTCAAGAGCTAGATCTTCAATTTGTGACTTCCTTCCCAAAGGTACCAAATACCTTTTAGAAATATTAATGCGTAGACATTTGGAGAGGGCATTGCGATTATTGACATGATCTGTCGAGATGAATGATTTCTTGAAATTTTTTTTTCTCTCTCTCTCTTTCTCGTCTTTTCTATAACTGATAAATGGACAAGAAAGGAGAATTAGTATTTTAACGTCGGAAAGAGAGAATGCTAGACGAAATTTAGCATCAAAACTGAGAAGGAGTGTTTCTTCCGATATCCAAACACCGCTGGGAGAAGTGAGTGAAGGGGCACAGGCGAATTTTTCAATTGACACCGACTTCAAGGTGCCTGGATATTAGATGTAATACTCTTTGGAGTGTTTGATATAGCTTCTCAAATTATCAGCAATTATTGAAGAAATTTGAAGGAATGTTTTTTTTAAAATCTTATGGTAACTAGTGGTAAAATCAGTTCAACTTTTCGAAGAAAAAAAGGCAAATTTGATAATCAGGTTTTCATCGAAACTAAAATTATAGTTTTATGTGGGAAACGTAGTCGTGAGTTATTAGTGAAATGCGACCTGAAACTGTTCTACTTTGCTAGATCGAACATGGATTTGTGTTTCATTTTTCTGTACTTTTCTGCCAATAATGACATGCAATTGTTTATCAAAGCTGATTACTCTTCATCAAAGACATAAACTTGAGAGCCGGAGATTTGATTATTTTCCTGCTCTGTTCTCTTCTCTTTGTTGTATCGTTTGCAATACTGGGCCTTAAACGCGGAGTTTTAAACGACCCAGTAACAGTAATCTCGTTCACATTTTAATTCTACCTAATCTTTAAGTATTGTATGTAAATTAGCGACCAGAAGATTTACTAAAAATCCTCCCTGATGCAGTGTTTAAGAAATCGAGTGTAACCTTTAGACTGAAGCAGGTCTTCTTGGTTAGCGTGGTTTATCCGTATTTTATCCAGTGTACGAAACCCACATGTTCAATATTTAGTCTGTATATTGACGATGTGGGTTTGAATACCAGACTTAAATAAAAGGAAAATTTGGACTTTTTTCCTTGACGTATTGTCTTCTACATAACTGGAATGTTTGAATCCTACTTTCAAGTATTCTCGGTTCGGAATTGATTGTACCAAGTCTTTCAGGAAGTATTACTTAAAACAATACCGATACTGGTCCAGCCCAGTTACAGTGAAGGAGCCCTCTATGTTTAACAATTTTCTTTACATATTTTTCTTTTGCCGAAGCAAATCATGATATAGCACTCCATTTTTTTAGCGTCCCTGCTATCTACCAAAGCGATTCAAAAAGAAAACTCGGTAGTGGTTTTGGTTTTCACGCCAACGTAAATCATTGTAACCAAAAACAAGTTATTTTTAAAAGCGCGCTATTACAACTGTTATCGCTGGTCTGCCAGAAAGCTCTAATCCGCCACACATTCACACGTGAATTAGTTTTGACGGACGAAGGATTTTAGTTTGTCCTGAAATATTTGGAAACGAAAACACTGTTGAGAGCACTCATTTGAGTAGTTACACCTTGGAATTTTTTGACGTCAATTGGCTCGAACCTACATTCAGGATGAAGTGACCGTTTGGATAAAGTTTTGTCCCCAACATTTTGCATCAATCGCTATTGAAAACATTCCGTCGAAACGACTAGAAAGTAATAAGTCTGCTTTAATCTTGTTGGACTTGCTTGTCAGGCTATTTTTTCACGATTTGCGTAACAATATATAATTGAAGAATTGCTAGCAATCAAGAAGTCGTTTTACGTTTTGTTATATTACTGTATCTAGTCTCTTTATTCTCTCAGAGTAGTCTAAAGAGTACTGTCCGCAATTGTTGAGCCACGTGAATCTAACATGAGTCATGATTACTGGTTTGTATGATCTTAAATGCTATGACTTCTATTAGGAATAGCAAAAGCAAATATAATCAGCGAATTACCAAATTAGAAACAGCAAAAGAAATACAAGAAGAGGTCTTTCTTCGTGCTTTTTTAATTATTATTTTGCACCACGAGCCAACTCGACAATATTTAAAATTTCTACAAAAAAAAAGTCATGTTCTACGTGATCACAAGACTCGCAGTATAGCTCAAGGGCAAGGGCCGCGTCCGTGACATATCTCTTTTAAAAAGACGTCTTTGGTGGTAAATATTAAGTCGCCGAAGCTTTGGCTTTGGAAATACGCTGGACAATAAGTGTTTACTTATCTTTCCTCTGTCGGTGCTTTCTTTAGTGTTAATTAAAGGATCGGCAGAAACTTTAATGCCGTAACTACTGTCCTATTAACAGTATCTTTTCCAAACTGCGTTATTTTTGTCTTTTGTTTTTATTTTTTTCAATGCGTTGGTTCCCAAAATAGTATTATTACATATTCTGCTCAGGGACCTTGCATTTACTGAATGAATCAAAACAGTAGCATTTATATACTCAGCTTAAGACAAACTTGAATTCATTTGTTTTTCGATCCATTGGTACAGGCCTGTAGGAACAGAATACTGTCAGTATTGGGATTGAGAAGTAGCAACTTCTGAAAGTAACAAACGTATGTCAGTATGTTGAACAATGTGCTTCTTTACTCTTGATAATTACTTATATTCCTCGCTTTAGCAATGAGTCAACATGCTTCACTGTTCCATTGTAATTCCCAAAAAACTGTACTTAGGCTCTTTTCCTTTCATTTCGTTCTTTAAACTTTGCCTCAGTCGTCACTGAATGATTTAAAACAATATATGTATAGTTAATTTCTGAAACATAAGATTATTTGACAAATTAAAAAGTCATAAATTGAAGAAGTAATTACTTTTTCTTGATTTATACTTCGCAAAGAGATTTCGTCCAGCAACTGTGTATGAAATTTGGTGGCTATGCGCCTTGATTCAAGGTTAGCCGTGTGGTGTGGGACTTGGCAGATGTTTTAAACGAAAGTATTCTAAAAACAAGCGTTATGGTAGTCCTTAAATACAAATTTCTTCCTCTCAAATAACCCAATAAAACATTGCCTTCACTTGCAATCGTGTAACTGTAAATAGTGAAGCTCATCCTTCTAAAACCAAATTTTTCGTAGACATTTTACTCTATACATGGAGGAAGGATTTACCTGACAAGTTTGTGACTCAGTGGGCATCTGATCAAAAGAAGATTGCAAACACTTTATATCACGTCAAATCTCATTCCTCAGTGATTGGGAAAAACACAGTAAGGATAATTTACTGAAATTTGGCAAAATAAACATTGTCTCAATGACAACATTCTCAAAGTCGTCAAAGTCTCAACGTCACTTTAAATCGTTGTACATATATTAGCTCAGTGGTAGGTAGTTTGTTGTTTTCTTACTACACACGACGGTTATTGTTATTTTTCCGTGATCTAGGTTGTCTTAATTCGTGCAAATTTGCCTGAAGGCACACAATTACTCGTCACATAAACGGCCATGCATTAGAACAAGTAATTTGCCTGCTCTTTTAACTTAGCCAATATTTTTGTGGAATGAAATACAAAAAGGAGACATATTTTAAATTAGATTCTATTCACAACTGAGATATGGAGGTAATGGTTCTTAAAAGGGTCACAAAATCTGTAAACCCAAGTAAGGCTAAAATGTATGCGTCTATATAAGGAAATGGTTCCCTTTTTTAACAATTAAATGATATCTGAATTCAAAGACTTAAGTTTAAAGAAAAAAGGATCAGGCATCATACATGTCACATTCGGTTTACTCAAGTTGCCACTGCAATAGTGTCATTAAGCTAGTATGATTCTTTCAAATTTCCCTAAAATTTTTCAGCAGACGTCTTAAACAAAGTTTCGTGAATTAAGTTGGGCTCTTATATTGCACTTGAGATTGAGGAAGCTGTCAGCTTTCCAGTGTCTAAGAATGAATTCAAATGAGTTGTAGGTTTTGTTTTGATTTGTTCGTAGTTCTTACAATTAGTTTTTGTGATATCGTGGTGTGAGAATGACTTACAGAATAAAAATTATCTAAAGGAAAATATATTTATTAACGGAATTACTGATAAGTGTTATAAACTAGCAAATAATTGTACCTGACTGACGCTGGGAACCTGTTTCATGAAAGAAACATCCAACGTTTTCGACGTGATCTTCAAATCTTGCAGCTGCCTCTGGCGACCAAACATTACAGTTATCATTACATTATCTCGTATTTTCCTGCCATCCTCAAGCTGCTCCCTAACTTTACAAAGGGAAACGACCCGCTAAAAATACAATTGTCAGACATTACAAAGTACTGTCACCCACTGCAATGAGGTCAGTGCCGTCTGACCATTTCAGTAAAGGAAAACTAGTCGGCAGGAAATTATTGGTGGTGGGGCACAATATGTCTTTAGTTCTTGTTCCTTGAAGGTGATTTAGCCGATATTTAGCCAGGTTTCCTTGGCGTCATGTCTATTTCCTCGCCTCTTTACTATAATATCTTAATAAAACTGGACAAGCGGAGTCAACTGTGCGTTTCAATTTTTCTTGAACTGATTGCCGCACAATGTACAGAACTCTGTTAGAGCTCATCAAATGAAACTACGTTACAATTTTCGTAGAAACAGTCTACTTATCTGTCTAGCCTAATTCTAAGCAATAATCATGTAAATTCTGAGGAGTTGTAAACAAGTTGTAACAAATTGTCGTAATATTTTTCATCCCAAAAGAATGTAGTGCTGTTGAAGAATTCATTTTAATAAACACTACAAACATTGAAATATAGCGGTAGCATCATAAACTCTATTTAAGTTAACTTTTAACTGTTGGAACTTTCTGCGAATGTAAAACTACTGAGACGCAAACAGATGCCCTAATAATATTTTTAATACAAAGTGAGATTTAATGATGGTTACTGACAACTCTTCAGTTCAATACTACAGTGTCGGTTTTTTTTTTTTTTCTGGAGAGTAGCAGATATTAAATTAGATTTATCACTTATATTTTAGATTATGGCTTTTATCTCCTTACACTGTCGATCAATGATGCCTCGTGCTGCATTCTCATTCAACTGTACGTTGAGTGATTTCTCTGGCGTAGGTTTCTTATGCGGGGCTTATTTTGTTTAGGTTAGGGTTAAGGTTCCATAAATCATTTAACTCAATATTGACACGAAAATTGTCTGAGTTGTTATCGTTCTGTCGAGGTAACGAAGAGATCACTTTTGTGATCTTTCATTTCCATGGACTTAAATTTAGGGATTCATTATTATATTCTTAACTATCACATAACTCTGTGTGAGACGTCGGCAGTATTGCATTTAGAGGTCTAATTTGATACGAAAGCTCTATTAACATCTACCTATATGCACTTTAGAGTAAATTTAAAAAGGATGCTCATCCTATGCTTCCAACCGTGGCCACAATCGTTTTACAGCTTAATCCAGATTTCCCTTTCTAACATTTTAAGAACTAAAATCACCGATAAGAGTGAACAGTGTTCATTTAATTGATCAAGCTTAAGTCTTTAGTATTTCATCCACAGACTCAAAGTTAATATGTCCACGGCTCCTAGTGGTCGTGTCAATATAAATGATGTGAGATTCCTTCTTGTACTCTCAAAGTAAAAAACGTACAATACTGAGCCGCAACCTAAAAAATCAAAAAGATAAACTTCTTCACATTTTTATCAGATTCACTGATGTATTTTTATCCTATATATTCTACACGTGAGGTGGTTTCTCTAAGGACATTCAGTATTACTTTCTCTAGAACCCAATAAATGTCGACTCTGATATCCACTTCAAAAAGAGCCCTTATTGAAATAGTTTTTTATCGTAATCGCTTTTTACGTTGAACGCACCTTGAAAGGTAAAGCATTAAAGTTGGAGCAAAAATTAGATTGTCGTCCCCCCGAAAACTTCTTCCAAGAAAATATGATGAAAAGCTGAGTTCACCCATGCTTAATTTTACACATGCGTTTCATCAAGTTCCCGCACTACGCGTTTTTTGTTAACCGACATTTTGTAAAACTTATGTTTCTTCTTTTCTTATATTTGAGTTATGGCGAACTCATTTCTGAGCTTGATTTTTAACTTAATCAATACAGTGTTTGAGATGGTCACCTCTATTAGGTCAATATGAAATAGTTTCTAGGCATAAAACAAATCAGAATGATATTCATGTGTTGTTAGAGATGTTTCGAATATTGATTTGTTTGATCAATGGTGACCTACGGACTTAATGGAAAGTCCTCTTGTGATTTTGTGGTGTACAAATAGTATTTTTTTTGTGTGTAAGATAATTTGGGGACAGGTTAAAATAGGGCAAAACGTGGTAACGCCCTACTAAAGATACTCAAACATTCCTCCTACATCCTATTTAATGTACACGCTTTTAGTCCTTCCTAAAAGCCCATGGACTCCTTAGATTGACTAAGAAGAAAATGTCAAAGAAGAAGTAATTTGTTGTTCGGACAGACATAAAGGAGCTGCTTTTCAAAGGTCGTGATGGATGCTCTGGCGTATTTCAACCACCTTGGGAATCAGTCCCTACCGTCCCAGGAACTCACTAAAACTCTTTATTTACTTTCAAAAATACACGAACCTTCTCCTTTCTTTACAATTGACAACACCAGAACAATTTACAAAGCATGGACAAAAATACAAGTCATTTGAAGACTTTTTAATGATGGAAGTTATGTTGAATTTAATTTACAAACGTAACAAGGCCACCCCTAAAACTGCCTGTTCTTCTTCCTTTTTTTGCGACTCGTTTGGAATTAAATCGTACAGCTTAACTCACTTCCGAGTCTGCTGAAATTAAAACTACTCAGGAATACTGATCTGGCTATGTTACTGTTACCTTTTAACAGGTTTAACGTCTCACGGTCCCGTGGGGAAAATCTTACAGTGATGTTTTTCCACCGTTAGCAGTTTTTTGCCTTTCAGTATTTGGTTCTAACTTAGAGTTAGAATTCACGTTTTAAGGCTAAAAATGTTGTGATGTTCAGTTTCTTTTCACTCTTGCACTTGGTATTTAAAATTGAATGTAAAGCTTACCATAGTCTGAAAGTAATCAGGAATAGATCAAGAAGCAGCTGAGCATAACGTTTTACCAAACTTGTAGCTTGTTGGCGTTCCATCTTTACTTCCCTTATACCTCACAACATGCAGAGTTAGCTAGTCCTGGTTGGGCCACCTAAGCAGACGGCTTAATTTGTACATGAATGGAGTCGGTAAGCAACAAAGAGGGCCACACTGGCGGTTTAATTACAAAAAACAGCTTGTTTTCATGGTCCGCGTCACAGTGCCACCCAAACTAAAAGACTTGTTATATGGGCTATTTATAGATAACATAATTAAATTACCGTAAAATTCCGAAAATAAGCCCCTCCTTGTATAAGCCCCTCCAAATATTAGCCCCCCAAACTCCTAACGCAAAATACCCTCCGTTAAATCACCCCTCCAAATATAAGCCCCCTCGGGGGCTTGTGTTTGGAAATCTCCCTCAAATCCAAAATAAATCAAAGCAAAAACGGTAAATTTCCTTCCAACTACAAGGATAGCCCAAGCGATTTTGAAACGAAAATTTCCCTCCGTAGGTAAGCCCCTCCGAATATAAGCCCCTCCAAAAATAAGCCCCTCAAAAAGGGCCTTTGAAAAACATAAGCCCCGGGGCTTATTTTCGGGATTTTACGGTATGTTCGTTAAAGCAAATAAATGATCTTTCAGGGTAAACATTTTGTTCAGGACTGCTCTTGGTTCAAATCGTAACTAATGGATTCTAGCCTGCTGTTTCTGATGCAAGCAAGAGTGCTTTCAGTATCAAATAAAGACGGATGGTTACCTTGTCCTTCATGGCATAAGACCGCCGGGGTACCGGCCATAAAACCAAGGAGGGGCCTGTTTATAATTTCGTGTTACATTTAACGTCGTGTTATTAACCAATTATTCATTTAAACAGCCAAAACGAGGATTCATCGGTACGAATACTAAGAATATAACAACAGATAACGAACTTTAAAACACCCTACTTACGTAGCTAAAAATATTAGCTTTCGACTCAAACTAAAGTCTTGATTACGTTGACGACCGATGTCATCCTTCGTCAAAGTTGAGTCGAAAGCTAAGTATTTGACACTGTTATGACAAGCCGCAGCGAGAGACAGTTGTGTTGAAAGAATTAATTAACATTTTTACTGATTTTTTCTAAATAATTGCGTTTTGCTTTTTCTTTTTGACCCTGAAGTCTTGCTGTGTAATTAAGAGGTCGACGCGCCTTTTCTGAGGTCTGTCGGATCCACACAGCTAACCCAGCTGGAAAAGATTTAAACTGCTGGAACTGAAGAACTGGTAGTGAAGAGAACCATGTTAAGACAGTTCATTCTAATTTGGTGCAAATCGTTTTTATCAAAGTGTGTGTCATTTGCGAATGATGATCTGCATGCTTGTACTACCTTTACCGTCTTGTTATTTTATTTTCATGTTTATTCTAAGTAGGTGTTTTATGTACTGGCAAATTGAGATTGAGAGAGTATACGCTTCTGCAATACTCCTGGAATTCCCAAACATTTTTTAACTGTCAGAAAAACACATTGTTAATTGTTTCCTTTTTCAAAATGTTTTCTCCTCTTTTCAATAGAAAAGCAATTTTAAAATTGCTTTTCTGCCTTCAATATACACGCTCCAAAGTTGTATAAAAACTGGTGTAAGTCACATAGAAACAAGTGAAGTACGACGACTTTTCCACGATCGTTCTTATTCTCGTCCACTGAAGAAAACAAAATGAGAGCCAACCTTGGGAATAACGTTGAAACACTGTTGTTTCACCAATATGAGCGTGACTCTCACCAATTATCGAAAAGAACTAATGGATTACTGGGTCGGGACTAGGGACTGCCGGGTCAGGGTTTCGTTAGTGCCGCAAAAATTTTCGACTGTGCTGAGTCGATAAAATTTACTTTACTGGTATTCAGTTTTAACCTTATAAAACTTGTAGAACCAGTAGTAATGGCTATGCGTTTTTCCCTCTTTTGCTTCTTTCCTTTTATTCACTTCATATATGTACTTTAAAATACATATATTTTTGGTAAGTTGTATCATCGTCTTTACTTATAATGACGAAAGGTTTAATATACTTGTTGTTGAAAATCTAAGGACCAATAAAGCTTAAATCGTTCAAGGCTATATATCCGCATCAGGTAATAAAGAAAAGAGGTGAAGTGTTTGCCCTATCTCTTACACTTATTGACCTATTATATACTTGTAGTCGATCGTTTCCGATTTTTTTTCTTCTTTTTTTAAGGCACTCCACGCGCCTTAAAACAATGACTGAGAAGTTAATTAACTGATAGACAATACCTCACAGAGTGTTTTCACCTTTTTCAACAATTGCAAAACTATAAAGCACGTGTAATAAATCAACAGGAATTAATCTGCTTGTTTGCTTTGTGCGTTTTAAACTTTCAGGAACCCTTTTTGCCACAAGCAGGTTAGGTTGAAACTCAAAGAAACGGAAAGTATTTGTTCTGTAATAAAGTTTGCCAAACCCTTGCTAGTCGTCAGCGGGCATCTACTTACTGATCTCTGTTTCCATACTGGCTCAATGCTAGATGCAGTTTTCAATATAACGAAACAATTGATGGATAAACACTTATTTATATAGAGACAAGATTTGGATTATTTTATATTTAAATTACAAGTGCCCTTTGATGAATTAAAGAAAATCTTTTATTTGCTCGCAAAAGAAGTGAAGCGGACAAAAGAGAACAGATGTCTCATTGTCTACTTTGTGCAATTTCCCGTAAAACGTTTTGATAATTTCTCCTACTGTTTTCGCTCACTTCTCACTTGGTATTCCTGGATTTGGGTGTCACTATTGAGAACAAATCTGCAGTAACTTGTGCATCGTTTTGGAATAGATCGTGAAAACTAAATATACTTGAAACATTTTACAACTTCTTGTTCAGTGTGCAGCAGTTTTTATTTTAAGTTTTTTCTATTATTATAACTCCCGTTCTAATGAATAACTGGACCATGACTTTAATTTCACGATATCTCCTTTAACAATTCACACAAGTGTTTCATCATTGTCATAAATAAATGTTTTTGTCTCTCTTTGTAGCAATAATTGAGTGCTTTTTCTTATTATTACTTTCTTCAGTTTTATTTACGTTCTGTCATCGGCATATTTCGTACCTCACAGCACCAGGACTGGTTGATATTAATGTGATAGACATGCCTATATAGGGTATTACCGTCTGGGTATTAGCCTTACGCTAGTTTAGTACGGTTAAACGTCACAAGTAAATAGGTTTTTTTCTCAAGGATAACTTAATGGACTTTCCATGTTTTTTTTGTTTTTGTTTTTTTTTTCAATTTTTGACATAGCAGGTTAGGAAAAATCCGTCAAATCCTCTGGAAACAGCGCCTTGAAATTATTAAAATTGCCAAGTTTGAAAGTTATTTCTTGAAAACGTACGCGTACGAAGATATAGGTCCTCAAAGTCGCGAAATTTTACAGAGGTATGTATGGTGGGGGGAGGGCACAAAATTTTCCCCACCCCACCATACAAACGTCTGTAAATTTTCGCAACTTTCCAGAGCCATATCTTCGCTCGATTAAGACGTATCACTTTCCCTGGCAATTTTACTACTTTTAAGGCACTCTTTTCAGTGGTGTCGACGGTTTTTCCCTGACTGGTCTATCGGTGTCAAAAGTTGAAAAAACCGTGGAATGGTCTATTGTTACTAGTCTTCTACAGCCCTAAGAATGATGCCGCCATGTTTTTTATGCAAAAAAGGTGGTCTCCAGCCTATGTGGCAAAAGTGTGAAAAAGGGTTTGTTTAATTTTACGGGCACGTATGTAAAATTAATTTCGATTGGATTTTGGAAGTAAAATTGTAAGGTAATCAGTGCACTTTTTCACTCTGGCTTTGGAAAAAAGAGTCCACTGATTAAACTAACCTAACTCGGCGCAACTAATTTTGGGACTGTTGGGACGCTACTGCCGTATACTGCCAAGGACGGCCCCTTGTTCGTTTTTATACGGAATAAAGATTAAATAATCCGAAATGAATTTCAAACGGTCGTCGCGAAGGTGCGTAGTTCAGGTCATTATTGCCCGCGGGCTCCAAAAAGTCAGTCAGGTAGTTTAAATCAAAATTGCATTTTCGTGCCAATTTACTACAGATAGCAATATTCCAAACAGGTTAATGAATGATTAAAACCAGGAGCCGATTACCCGTTTTTTATTTCATGTTCTTGACCCCTGAAAAAAGGGAAATCCTTTTTGTTTTTTTGTTTTTTTTGCTATTTTGAGCATACGGTATTTCCTACGTTTAATTTCCAACGGAAGCTCTTTTAGGCCTTTCTTGAACAAAGGATACCCAGTCCCAAAACTAGCCTCCATACCTGCACCTATCGCTTGCGCATGCGTAGAGACAAAAGAGAGCGATGATAGTACACTACGTGTTCAGACCTCTGAGATTTACGCACTTCTTTATCCACAGATTTTGTCGTTAAATTAGCAGTTACTTCACTCTAGTTTTCTAATCGCAGTCGGTATTTTTTTTTCTTTTAGTAATGGCTAAACTATACAATGCCTGCCACAGCAGCTATGGATACGTACAGTGGTCCTGTTCTTCAATCGTTGGAGCTTTTTGGTAAGCTTTACCTTCTTGTTCAAAAACCTTGTGTGTTGTCCATAGCAGTGTTTTACTAATATTGGTTATCGTAGGTTTTAATCCGGGGGGTACTCAAAACTTGTTTATACGGGGAGGCTCCACCCCGAGGTCCGACCTCTTAACCTGTTAAATATCATTTTTGAAAGAAAAGGTACCCCTTCCCTTTCAAATACACTGGCTTAAAATTATGAATATATGGCAAAACCAGAATGTTTTCTCGACTTTTTCCCAGCCATAAAGTGCATCTATTAGCCCATCTTTTTACCCGTCCATATACTTCGACAAGTGAAATCCCTGTCCTTTCATATACCTGAAGCCTGGAATGGGTACTCGTTTCGGGCGGAGTCTCCCTGTATAGGCCATTATAGGGAGTACCCGGGGGGGGGGCTTTGATACTTCAGTGACTGAAAATATGGTAACAATCATTGTCAAGCCGGTAACTAGTCAGGAAAAAGTCCATTGATTTACACAAAATAAAAATCAGTTTACAGTAATGTCTGAAACAAACTGTACAGTTAATAAAGGTATTCGTAGAGTATACGGTATGAATCCTTTCGCTTTGAGAGTGATTCTTTTACCCTGTATGATAAGGATCGGGTTATAGTGAAAATTTCAGGACTCTTCTGTTTCTTTGCTTAAACTTCTGTGATTTTAAAAGATCATATGAAGGTCAGTATACTTAAGTTTGGCTCTTCTATGCATCACGCATTTTTTAAAATAGCGTTTGAAAGTCAATAATTTCTTGATAAAGTTCAAAAAACTAAAGAAAAACAGGTTGAATTTTTCAAAAGGCAAGCAGAATTAAAAAGGTCAGCAAGATGACAGCAAATTTCATTTATACAAACTAATGAAAGACACACAGGCATCTGAACTGAAAATAGTTTAATATGTAATAATATTCGCTGGATTAAATAAGCTAAATAAACAGAAGTAAACTTTTAAGTAAACTTTTAAATTAAGTTCTCAAACTTAACTGTGCATTTACAACAATTCTCCACATATAATCGGCTTTAAATTGGTTGAAACCTACTGTATTCAAAACCCCGTCTCCAAGGGAAGAGCTTCGTAAAGAAAACATATCAACATGCAACCGTCACAGTTCTAGCTCTGATTGAACTTCTGTGAGTTTTAAATTATGTATTTATACACAAGGAGGTAAAAGAAGAGGCTGGCCGATCAACGTCATTGTGAGTTGTTTATATCGTTTTTTAATTCCAGCCCCGGCTATACCTTGTCTCGCGAGAACTTAAAATAGCAAGGCTATCTGATCTTAGTACGTTCTTATAAATTTTTTGTCTGGGTTAAAAGAGCTTTGTCGCAAGGGATTTTGTGAGTTGCCGTTTTTAGTCGAGCGACTGCTAAAATTATAACTCGACAGTCTGTCTTTTATAGACGTCGTTTTCCCAGTAAGGCTTGTTGCACGAGACGATCTCACTCCCCTTAATTCATGTGCTTCTATAACACACAAAGGAAAACTCGACTTTACACAGACACAGTAGCAAAGCAAGAGAAGGTATTATAGCGTTTTTCAGTTTTAAATCTAATTTCATCATAAATACAGTGCATTGGACTCTCCAAAGATACCTCAGTAGAGGCCTACTGAACTTCACAATGCAGTCATGTAACTTATGCAATGATGAGATCCAAATTAGAGGTACCAAGAGCTATAATATCGCTTCGATTTGCTTTCTGGTGAGGATCACCTTCGTTAGAGAATTCAGTTCCTTATATTGCAAGTCACATAATTTATCAGTGATGTTTATCAGCCCCTTGAGATCACTGCAGATAAAATTATGAAAAGAAGAATTCAGTTTAGTTTAAAACATCTCACTACTGTTTTCCGGTAAAATCACGGTTATCCCTAGGCTTTTTTGTTTATTTGTTTGTTTGTTTACCTTTTGTAGTATAATTCAAACAACTCCAGCACTTTTAATTGACTCTTGTGCTGATATATTACAAGGGATTTTGACCTGTTCTTTACCTGTCCTCTTTTTTTTTTTCTTAAATGACCCGGAATGATCAGGTGATTCTAATTAAACTTTTTTATCATCATTATTTTTATCATTTTTGTTATGTTTTTTGTCCTCTCTCTTAGCATGAAGTTAGGAGAATAGGCTCGACAATTAAGCGTGTTCAGATAACCCTTCCTCTCTTGGAGAATTAAGATTGTCTCTTTAAATACAACAGCTTACATATTGTAGCTCCTACATAGAAGATGTCGTCAATTCAATTCCTTCAAGTTTCTAGATGAGTTCACTATTCTAGGTAGTCGCTTCCTTTTCCAAAAATAAGTCTGAATGTCGAGACATAGCTTGCTTAGTAAAAGCGCTTTGATCTCCAATCTCGTCGCAATAGCCTGAATTGGCCACAAAGCGTATTACTGCAAAACGATATGAACTTAGTAAGATCAATAAACAAGACCATTGGCGAACACCTTCCGGTTTCTTCCGCACTGCCTGATGCTTCTTGTAAAGCTTGTACGAAATATTTTCTAAGCTATCAATTAGGACTTCAGGAGCCATGCATTACTTCTCAGGGACTTTCTCATTTTCGCAAAAGAGCGTCATAAACAATGACCCTGAATGTTATACGAAATCACATTTTGGGGCTCCCTTTAATCAGGTAGGGAGATAGGTATCTCCACTGTATGTGAATTTATAACAGAAGAATTTCTGTCTTTTTTGTTATTGTTGTTGTTGTTGTTTGTTTGTTTGCCGGTTTTATTTTAATCTTTCTTTGGAATCAATGCCTTGTTTGGAGATTTCAAATTGTGAAAATAACAATCCCCCCAGACTTTTATTTTTAAAGTTATTATTTTGAGGGATAAAAGTATTGTCATCAGCTACTGAGAGCTCAGATGTTCTGATATTTTCCACCTAGAACTGGTTGGAGTCATATTTCAACTAGAAATAATAGATGTATAGAATAGTTTTATCGGCTTTCTCTTCAGTTACCTTAATAGTAGGTTCCTAAAAGCGGGGCTTATAAAGATCCTTATCAGAAAACTCTACATTAGTTTGCTTGCTGTTAGTAACAGAGACATTTTTATACACTATTGCTGACTTTTTCTTCTAAAAATATAGTTCGAAATCAGTTCATGGCATAAATAACATTACATTGGACCCACTAGTAAGAATGGTTAATGAAACAGCCTTGTTTCAGCCTAAAGTTTCTGAATTCACCTTTAACGGGTTCTTGAATTTTGAGCCGTTTTATTATTATTATTGTTATTTTACATTTGCGTTGTCCACACTCACGGGTATCTGATTCTTATTTCAACTTATTAAAGTATCAGGATAGCGTGAGTTATTTCTTTAAGGCGACTGATCGCAATGAATTGTAAAGTATGAATAGCATGGGCTAGTGTGCGGTTTGAAGTTAAACTCTAACACTACTTTTTTAGCGCTGTTGCATTAGTTTTACCCGTTTCGTTTCTTGCCTACGCTTTATAAACGTACTATTTTAAGCAAACAAGTGAATTAGGAGGCAAGTCACTTACTCATTTATTTAACCGTCGACTTTGGAGACAGTGCGACAATTTAAGTGAAATTCTACTTTTTAGAGACACATTCCTGTGGTACACAGGATATTCTGTACACAGTCAGAACCAGAACTTTTGGATTTAAAATCACCCCCTTCGTCGTGACCTTGAAAGCAAAAGCTATTAAACATTTCCTACTGGACTTACTCTTGTTAACGTGTAAAGGGGGATGTTTCAAGTTTTAAGTCGGCTTTAGTCAGCTGAATCAGTGATTCTGAGATTCTATGAAATTTGATTTGAACTGAGAAGGAGACGAAGGGCTTGTCCGCCCGTCCCTATAAAATCTATTGCGGAGAATTATTCCTGTTTGCTCAGTGTTGTTTGTTGCGGTGTAAAAGGCTCGTCCGCCCGTCCCTGTAAAATCTATTGCGGAGAATTATTCCTGTTTGCTCAGTGTTGTTTGTTGTGGTGTAAAAGGCGGTCTCAAGATTTAGTTTGTGGGAAAAACCCTTAAGTATTTATGAGCGTGAAATATGAATGAGCAGTAAGTTTTTTTTTCTATTTCTAATTGTTCAAACGTTTCCCATGTCAACGGTTCCTTATTCAAGGGTAAACTAGGCCAAAATTGTTTCCTAACCTGTTTCTTTCTATCGTTTCAAAATTCCTTTTTATTTTTATTGCAATACATTAAGGTCTGCTTAACCTGTAATTTACCTTAACATTTCTTCTTGAGCTTGCCGCCATGTTACAGAGCAAATTCATCACAGGTACTGCACAACTCTAAGTATATCAATTCTTCGGCACTGCTACATTACTTACAACTAAGGCTATACATTTCTTGAATTATTAAGAGAAAACACTCAGTTTGGCTTTACTTGCTTGTGATTTTAACTGATGCTGCTCCACCTATCTATTTATTCATCAGAACTACAAAAGATTTCAAGTTGGTCTAAGTGGTACATGGTTTTCAAAATTCAGCGATAAAAGCATTCGTTGCGTTATCGCGATTTTTCTTTTTTAAATCGTTATCGCAATCTCTTTTAACTCGATTTTCCACTTGATATGTTTATTTAAAACATGTTTTACTCAGCTTTACAGATAGTAAATCTCATCAAATTGACTGTAATATTCAGTATTTTAACTTGAGGGGCACCGCTGTACTTTAAGTAGCCAATTCCTTTGATGTTATCCGCGCTTTCCATACACACCTGCTATTAATATTGCGAGTTGTTGACAGAAAGGTATGTTTTTTCTTAGTCACAGGAGAAATCGAAAAGTTGTTGAATTGTTTTTCCTTTCAAGAATATAAAGGTCATCAATGCTTTTGCCTTACTTGTTTTGTGATCGCCTGTTACTATCGAATTACATAGAGAGAGAAAAAAATTCCTCGGACATAGCTCAAAAAGAATAAAAAAGCGTTTGAATTTTATCAACGTAGCATCTTAACTCAAATCAGATACCCTCTACAGTCCTGAGGGCAATTTCTTTCCACAATTTAAAACCAAACAATCAGTAAAGGCCGAAGTGAACCTCTGCATATCTTTTATTTCAATTGGTGTGCCACACATATGAAAGAACAAATAGAGTAGGAAGTTAAAATTGTCTAACGGAAGAAGGTGGTTTGCACCCGCTCTAGAGAACAAGCAAATGGCAGAAATCAACCTGCCTTAAATCCAAAGCAGATTGTCTGATATAACTCCGGTGTTTACCGTTCAACCTCCTCCATTCTCGGACACATCCACCCTTTGTCAACCTACTCACACAGAGGCAGACGTTAAGTCGCCGGTAATGCAATTCAAACTTTGTAATAATTTTGTGCCGCGAAAAATCTCCTCATTACCACTTTCTGATGTCTCAGTATCTGAAAAAATTAAATAAGGGATTAACTTTAATTTTTATTTTGGTCGCAGCAGAAAGTCACACTTGTGAAATGATGCTATAATTTTGTTTTGAACCTCGCATACATGTAGGTAATTAGTCATGTTTGACTGATGCAAAGTTTGATTTCTTTATCATTTAACACTAGTACCATATAACTGTGTTTCACTTTTTAGTTTTGGCTTCATAATGTCTCAGGCTACTGTTGTGGACAGGGTTTTATTTTGCCAAGTTCTCGTTCGAATTTGTACGGGTTATCCGCGATGTTTGATTGCTTCCCGGCTCACATGCTGTAACCACCCCCCGATGAGAGAAAGAACTAAGTAAAGGAATATTTTGGAAACTATTAACTATCATTAAACGAGACGCCTAGATAATTATCATAAGCCGTTAAATGCAAACCCAATTATATCCCGCTGCTTCGCACTTAAATCTTCTACCTCTGAAATACGGACTGCTGCAGCTTTGGATGGTGCAAAACACCTAATTGGTCTGATGTCTTTAGCTTCTCCTTCTCCAGACGGCGCAAAATGTTCGTCGTTATTACAACTGCGACAAGCTGTTGTAAAAACAATTAGATCGGCGAAGAGTTATTTTCTTGTGTTCATAATGGAGAAAAAGCAACACACACGTAATATCTCGCGAGACAATCGTGCAAAGATGATCAGCAATTTAAAGGAGGCGGTCACTGGGGCCCTTTGTCGGCACGGCGTATAAACTCTAATTTAGGTTTGTTTATCGACCGTGTCTAAGGAGGTACGAAGAACATAAAGAAAGACCTCTCTAGGGACTTGCTGAATTAAAATTGCCATATCATCAAAGGCAAGAACAAACAAAAACAGTGATTATCTCGAGTAAAAAGGCAAAAAGCCCTCAAGTTTTTTTCGAGAAGGGTGCTGCACTTATTCTTGTGGTTTGCTTTGTGTGCGAAGGGTTTTCCGGTTGGGAAAAATTTCATTTTATATAGATATGTATTTATCCTTCACTCTCAAAGCGACTTTTTTTCATTAATAAATACAGCAAGTATCAATCAGAAACTTTTCCATAGCCTTGGGCAAATTAGGAAACATGATCGTTTTACACCACGCGGAGTTGTTTATGCCATGTTTAGAGGAGAATTAAACTCTATTTTACAGGCGTAAAAAAGCCTTTCTATCTCGGTGGAAACTCACGATGGGCGGCCGTGGCTGGCGCCAAATTAAAGCTGATAGTAGAAGCGCAAGGGCAAGTTGCATGCTTATAGAACTGAACGCGCTGTAGCCTCTATTACCGGCTCAGGGACAAAAAGCTTGACTTCAATTATCTGAATCGACACCCCGACGGCGGCTCGGAAGAGAACCGTCCACGCTCTAATGAAGATTAAAGATTGAAGAATGCTTTTTGTTCAACTTAAAAGAATAAAAGGCCATCACCTAGCTCTTGCTTAAGCTTTAAAGGAGCCAATTTGAAACACTTGAAGATGGGTGTGAAAAAGCACTTGATTTAAGTTGATAAGGTTTACAAATAAAACACTTCCCCTTGAATCAATTTTCCTGCGTTCACACTTTTCTGCCTAAAGATTGCTTGATGTCAGAACACAATTTTCATAACTGCACGATTTTGAAATAATAAGAGAAAAGAACGTTACTAAATTAAAGTCTTAACGAGTACTTATTTTCGAGATTTTTAGATTTTGTTCCAGCAAGAGAGGAAAAGCTTTATCCTCTCTTGGTTCCAGACATCTCAAAATGACAGCAAAGGTTTTCAAGTACATAAGATTTTTAGAGAATGTGTCAGTTTTGTTTGAGATTGCTTGCTTAATCGACCTGGAAACCTGAATGATCATATTATTCTTAAAATTCATACTAGAAATATAGCTCTTGTCCGTTGTAGTACTCTATTCAAAACCGATGCAGTGAATGCGATTACGGCCAGAGAAATGACTGTATGCTTTGTTAGCAGAAGAAAGCTGGTCATCTATATCTTTAGAATATGATTTCAAGTACATTATAATAATATTTATAAAGTTCGGCTGCAGCTGACGCTTCAGTGCAAAATTTCATTTCAGCACAGTTTCTATCAGACATCACTACATCACCGTGCACTTCTTCTTCATCTGGTAATAAAGCCGTTACTTCTAGTTTAGATATACTTAGTTGTCACCGGAATAGGCTAGTATTCCGATAAGGATAACACTTCGAAAATACAAGCTATTTAATCGAGTGTTTGTAAACCTTTGTGCAATTGAAGAGATTTTGACAACAATGCAGTGTCACTGAAATGGTTTATCTGTAGACAGTAGAAGTAACTATTTACCGCAGGAAGCCATTACAATCCCAATCAGTTTTCGTGCTAGATAGGTAACCCATCTCAGTATCCCGTAGAGAAAACCATTGTAGTGCTCCCCAGGAACCTGGTGTTTGCTGAAAACTTTAGTATTATCGTTATATTGATATAGTTGCTTAATTCGCACTTCATAAAGGCAAATTTTTCAGATGACAATTTAAAAATATTTTATCTTCGCAAACTCACAAACGGACAACCTCGCATCAGTTCATCAGTACTCTTTAATTTAGTTTGGAAAGATTTAGCTCTGCCTCATGGATTTCTCGAGTGTTATGTACAGTTCAATAGCAATATTCCGAATTCTTGTTAAAACTGTATCTTTGTTCAATTAAATAACTTCAAACTTACAAACTTAAATACACCTGAACAAATCTTGAAATATAGTCATATTCTCTATAGCATATCATTGAATTCTCCGCGAAATGAGTCATTTTCTCTCATTATTTTGTACACTAGTTTAAAGTTCATAAGATTTTCTTGTTATCGGAAATGCTCTACAATGTGCGGGCTTGAAATCCTCATGGTCTCTTAACCGAACAGGCACCATATGCGTATCTCTCATTGAAAATATTTCGAACTTGGAAATCTTATACCTCTCTGTGTCTCACCGACGTCAAACATTATATACAGCGTAACCGTGATTGAGTACCTTATTCATTGGTCTCCACACAAAGTTTTTAGTGCAAGATCAAAACGTCCTGCCGTAGGAAGATAATCATAGTTTAAGAGAGCATTTTACTTTTAAGTGTGTCGCTTCCGTTGCCACTGCAATGGCAATCTACAAACCCTTGATACTCTCGCCATTTTCTGACAAGTCTCTAGATCGTTCACTTTCACTAGCGCTCATAATCTTTCCTTCATCTTTGTCTTCCTTCTCTGAGTCTCCCTTCTTTACCGTGTCATTGTTGTGCGTTTTAACGTGCTTGGCCAGGTGATCACTTCGCATGAACCGCTTGTTGCAGATGGGGCAAGCGAATCGTTTCTCTCCCGTGTGCGTCCGTAGATGTCGCTGCAGTTCGTCAGAGCGTGTAAAGCGCTTGCCGCAAAACAACCAGTTACATACAAATGGACGTTCACCGGTGTGCCATCGTAGATGTGCTTTCAAGTGCGAAGTTTTACCGTACACTTTGCCACAGCCAGGAATGTGACAAATGTGTTGGGTTTTTTTCCTAAAAGGGGCCCCGGACGCGCTTAGTCTCTCGTTGTCTTGGCAGTTTGGACAGTCACAAGTTGCTCGACCCGTATACCGTCGGGTTGCTCGCGCTGCCACGCTTTGCGTTGAAGACAACAAGCCTGGCGCTCCAGGGAAATAGGAAGGTCCATCTATGTACGTCGGTAGCGTAGCCTTCATGGGATCTGAGCCAAGGCACGGAGGGGGAAGAAAGTGAGGGTGACTCGCCACGGAAACCGCAGCCGGAATAGATAAACTTCCTGTGGTGTACTCATGCGGCAGTCCAGTGAAATGACTCAAAGATGGATGAAAAGTACTACCAGAAACGCTCGCTTCTAACCACGAAGGATTACCGTGGACTTCCCAAAACGTCTGCCGTGCCGTGGCCTGTGCGTGAGGCTCTAAAGACGGCTTAAACCACGGCGAGCTGTCGTACGGATGTGGCATTCGTGGATACATAGACGCTTCGACCGAAGCAGAGTGTACTCGGCTCGCTGAGGCTAAAACTAATGGATCGGAGAGGGAGTTATGTCCGGTCGAATAACTCTGGGTTGGAAGAAAGCTCTCACTGTTTTGTCCACTTAAGGACTCGCTTGTGGGCAAAAAAGCTGACGGCATATTTGAATACAGTCCGCTGTCAGCTGGTCTTCCCCGTTGCAGAGGCAGTGTAGTCGGCTGTTTCCAGTGGTAGAAACTTTTGGCCATTGTGACGTCGGGAACAGGCGGTGGAGTTTGTTGGCCGATTCTGCTGCAAGTTGCTGCAAGCATCGCAAGAGGTGTCAGTCTGGCTTTTGTTGCGTTTCCCAGCTCCTGAAAAAAGTACAAAATCAAACGTGTACAGCGTAGAAGGATCGTGTTAGCGCGCGCGTTCATTAATCAGCTTAAGTTGATAATCAAATCACGCTAAATTCCTGTACAAATACAACGGGACAAACCTGGCGAGAAAGCCTCTTGCTCATGGGCTTAAGCTAGAGCTTATTCAAGGCTAGTTCGGCTGCTATTTGGTTCAACAAATTAAGATAAACTTTGCACGCCCCTTGACTATGTTGTAGACTGTTGATTCAATTCAACCAAAACCCTGAGTAGAGAACCTTTTGAGATGCCGCCACTCGTAAACACAGCCAATCAGAATGTCAGTAGTGTCTTTCATGACACAATGTGATTGAATGATAGGGATTTGTTGATATATAATAAGTCTCTCCAAATGGAACTATTATTCCGAACCAATCTATACCAACAAACACAAAAGCGTCTATCGCCTACAGGCGGGTGTTTGAGCGAGTTTTAAGGTCGATTAAAATGCTTCCACAATTGCACCTTGTTGAAAGGCTTTCAGCTAAGTTGAGGTTCAAGAAAAAAATCCCGAAAACAACACTGCGCGTTTTATGGAGTTTTGCTACTTCACACCTTTTGATTAGAATCGGAAACCATAATTGTTTCAATGGCAGATTTCTTCACAAGTTTCCGCGAGTTTGCCCGGCGCGCTATTTCCATTTTTTGTGAGGGCAAAGTGGTTCCACAGATGGCAGAAATATTGCTATTTCAAACAGTGTTGATCTGAGGAAAAGCTTTCAAGACGTAAACACTACTTGTGGGTGGCACCTGAACATTCGGGGGCGTTCAAAAAATCACCGAGGGGGCGGTCTAGGGTTGTTCGGCAAATATGATGGCATAAAGACACAGCTCTTTACGACTACTGATCCGTATATTCGCATTTACAATATGTCGGGCCTATGTGATGGCGCCGTCGGGTAACATCTGGCTTTAAATTTTTTATTTCTTTCTTTGGCTTCGCCTTCACCATTTCCTGTCCACTGTAACAAGTCTGCATACCTTAGTGGAAGTTTTGGTCGTTTTTAATTTCTCACTTTCTAATCGCATTCCGATTAACTCTAGAAGACGCGCTTAATCAGCATTTGTTTTGAGACGCGATTTTCAGGCGACGGGGATAATTAGTTTGTAACTAGCAAGGATGATAATTGCTATTTCAAAGAGTGTTTAGGTTCTTCCAAAATCTCAGTAAAAAGGCTTGCCCAATCTCATTTCCTTGTCTGCGATGATAACCAGCTAAATATTTGACTTGTTCTCCTAATTTTCAACCGCGGGGTTTCTCCAAAGTTACAACTTTCTAATGCGTTCGAATAATAGAAAATGTCTGATCGCACTATGTGGTTGCTCTAAATCGGCCTTCCCGCTGACTAATGTTTCACCAAAGACACAGTGCTTTGTGTGTTGTTGTAATAGCTATTCTCTGCCTTAACAAGTTTCACGGGAAATTAATCCTTTTACTTCCAGTAGAAATCAAAATTAAAGAAAAATATTAAAATTTCATTTCCTTAAATACTGAAAAACAGACGTGAAGTTTTACTGAAGAGATGTTATTGGTTTACGGCCTGAAAAACACTCTAGTTTTTAACAGTCCAGCGTTAGAGTTGTGAATGAGCAGAAAGAGGGTCTAACCTAACTTAGCAATCGATAGTAGCGAGGTTTACAGAAGAAAAAAATTGACAACGCTCAGCTGAACGCTGAGGTTTGTTTCACTGTTCATGGTTTGTATATAATTATGTTTGTCATAATTTGGATCCATTTGTCAGGCTGTTGAACAGAAGACGTAGCCTTTAGGAGAATGCCTCGTTGACCTGACTTTAGGATCACGCCACGACGCATCAGTTGTTGCAAGCAAATATTTGTAAGCTAGGTTTTTCAAGGTTCGCTGGAAAGGTTTCTAAACAAAACACGTAAAGCACATTGTAACCGTACCTCAAATCCAGTGATCAAAGGAGCCCGCCGCTGCTTGGAGTGTACAGTGATTTAGAAAAAAATGGAATGAGATTACGGGCGGTTTAGCACTTCACCTCCCGGTTCGGGCCCTTCGCAGTTTCAATGCTCGCCCTTTCGAGTTGTGTTTGCCTTTTGACTTAGCTGTAGCATTGGCCGTACACGCAAGGAAAATATTGAGTCATCAGGCGTGGTTTGTGAAATTATCGATGGCCTTAAAAACTGAGAGATTTAATTAGAAGCCTTTTGATGTGCCGCTTTTGATTGACGCTGCGTCTGTGTACAACGCACATCATCTTGTCCGCTCACAATAAATCACACCTACTATTTAAACGTGCGATAAGGATTCCAGCTGCAGGCTTGTATTAAATCGAAAGGCTCATTGTTCTGGAGAACGAGCGGAGATTCACTAATAAAGGAATCGATTTGAAGGGTCAACTTGCCTTAGGCCCCGACTTCAAGTGTTAATTATAGGGAATGTTAAAAACTCTTCTAGCTGTGGTCATATTACCGGCTTGTTCAAATTTGAGTGCAAATTGCAATGGTACGCCCCCTCTTCACGATCGTTTGACAGTCAAAGAGATTAAACTACTGCACTCAAATCGATCCAAGGGCTTTTAACTGTGTATTTACCATTGCGTTTGCAAATCTCGCGCCGCGCGCGTGTTCTGTCTAAGCGTGCAGTTGGTTTCCATCGGCTGCAGGAAAACATTCGGTGGAGTTTTTATTGTTCTAAAAGCTTAGCTTGTCTGTCAAGGCCGATAAAGATCTGTTGCAAATTAAATTCGCTGGTTTGTGTGTTTAGCGATCCGCAGAGAATCATAAGACGGCAAACTTGAATCGCTCATTAGGTACAAGAAACGACATGCGCAGCTTAAAGACGGTTTTAACAAGATATCTTTAACTTTATAGAAAGGTAAACGATGTTATTTACATAACATTTTGTACGTGTTAATGGAGCTGTTTATACTGCCATGTTTGCATTTCGCACGCCGCCAAAAGCATTTTCGTTAATGGAATTAGGAAATACACTCTGACTTTTTCGTCCCATAAATGTAACGAAAACGAGTTTTGATTTCTTGTATCAAATAATAACGCTTGAAAAAGCCTGGGTAATGAGAACCGATTTTTATGTCGAGCGTTAATAGAAAGGATAGAGTGATTCCATTGTTTAGCGTCTGCTTTCACACTTATGATTTCAAAAGAAAGGGAGTTATTTTAACTAAAGCCTTAAAATTGAATTCAATCTTTCTAATCTACACTTGAGGTGTGCACATGAATTAAACATCGCTTTATTTTGCACGTGGACTTTTCAAACACGGATCGGCTAAATTTCAGTTGGCCAAACGTGAAACTCGTTGAACAATGGAGCTAATTAAATCAAGTACACCTCGCTTATGTTTATTTGCTTTTCTATTAACTACATCAAAGAGTTCATCTGGACTAACTGCCTAAAAATCACAACCCCCGCTGTGATCGTATACTTTTTATCCGGACTTGTTTTCGTTAATTATTACTACAGTACAAATTTAGATATAGCCGGAGTGTAAATTAAAAACGTGGGTATCATATCACGCGGACTTCTGCCCACAAGTTTTGAGTGCTCCAACAGAAATTTTGTTAAAAGTACTTGTTCAACTCGATTTCGTATATTAACCTTAACCTTAATCGGTCGACCTCCAAAGAGAAGCTTTAAATTCTTTTCTGTGCATTTCCCTCTTTTGTTTTTGATTTGAACAGTACTTTAAACATAAAAGAGAAGCCCTGGTCACTTGTGCCAAACAGTTGCCAAGTGTCACAATGATCTTTGTCACTGAATTGTGGTAAGATAGTGTGTCGAGCTGGAGGGGTAAGAACTAAACGAGCAGTGATTTGACACGAGAATTATAGAAGGTGGGGAGCGTTCTAAGGGAAGGAGTTCTGGAATAATATGGTCGTGTGTCCGTGGAAAACGGCTATGTTTAAAACTACTGACACAGACTCCTTTTCATAAATTAATTACTGTTTTCTTTGTTAGCTTGGCTACGGTGTTTGTGAAAAAAAAAAAGCAAGAACAACAACAAAAAATAGAAAGCTGATTGAATAATGCAAGCTGCCATGTATATATTTGTAATGTCGGGAAACTTGTGCAGAAAACTAGCAAATAAATCCTAATCGTAATAACTGTTTTAGCGATTAATTAACCCGCTGGGCCTTGAAAATTTTTCTTGTTATATTTCTTCACTTGTTTATTTTCATCTTCTCGAGCTGGAAATGTTTATGACTTCATTGAACGTCCCGAACTCAAGAGAGGACCCTTTGACCTGGCGACCAAACTGCAGACATTGATCAACACTGATTCTACTGACTGCTTGCTCGCCGGTTATGACAATCTGTACCTCAGACAAAATGTTGGCGAAGCAATTTTCTTTACTTCACGCCTCAGGCACACTATAGATTCTGATGAGTCGCTGGAACAGATTTATTTGGTCGCTTATAGCTGTAGCAGCCGTAATAAGGAATTCCGCCGGATTGAACAAGAACCAAAAATCATCGAATGTATCCATAAACTAACAAAAGTTACAAACTCTGACTGACAGGAAAAAGTAAAAAATCATTCAAATAAAATTCAGGGCAATTCCTTTTACAAGATTAAAGCACCAATATCTTATTGTATCAAGCTAAGAATTTTTTGGCAGTTCTCTTTGCTATCAACTCCTTTGTTCATTCTAGACACCTGTCCTTCCGAAAAGTTGCTATTGTTCAAGAATTTGGGACCATGCCCTCGTGAAAGGGCTTTTTCCCACCCTTGCAACATATGGCCGCAGAGGGCGGATAAATGGATTGATTTTTTTAAGTACACATAGATTTAACACTGCCGTATGTTTACTAGCCTGGTACTCTGAGAACTCACCAGT
The DNA here is from genome assembly GCA_964035705.1 of Porites rus. Taxonomy (NCBI): domain Eukaryota; kingdom Metazoa; phylum Cnidaria; class Anthozoa; order Scleractinia; family Poritidae; genus Porites; species Porites rus. Next base: position 21,909,211 of record OZ038005.1, read on the forward strand.
ATGAGTTTTGTTATTTTTTACCTGTTTCATCGCGAGTTAAGTGTTCAGAATACCGGTCACAGTTACGGAATGCCGCCCAACTCACCCGACAACCTTCCCTTTTATGCAACGGTGACTTTATATCGAATTATTCAATCCCCAGTGACGGACCTGTTATCTCTGTATTTGACATGCGCTCGACAGAGATTTTCCGGCTCTTGGCTTTTTTCAGAAAAATGTTTCGATGTTGCTCTTTGTCAAAAATCAGCTGCATCGTCTAATTTAGTGCTACTACAATATACTTGAATAATTCTGAAATTGGGGCGTACATGGATGAGATGAAAGCCAATTAAGGGATCAAGTCTGTACTTTGTTCATAAAAGCACTACGAATTACAGCCCTTTAGCTCAAGTGCCGCTAAAAAAGTTTACTTGACAGCTTTTCTCTCTTAATAGTTATGGATTTCGTTAAGTTAATTTAGGGCACAGTTTTTATTTTTGTCTTTGGATAAAGACAAACCGAGGTCCTATTAGCTCGTGTCCCACCTGTGTTAAAAGAATAATAAGTAGATCTGAAGAACTGACTGTCCTTCAAAACATTCGCTTCGAAGAACAAACAAATCCCAAATGTGCGAAAACGAAGTTTGGAAAGTAAAGTAGAAAAAGGTCCATTTGAAAAGTTGTTTACAGTATTGATGTTTAAGGCAAACGAATGGAAATAACTACATGACCCAGTTTACATATTTTATTAACTGTAGTGATGATGATTGTCATCTCATTTTTATGAACTGAAAATGTTTTTTAGGGTACAACTGTTTATATCGTGTAAACGCAAGCAAAAAAGTTCCGGCCTTATTTTGTTGGTGTTGTGAGAGGCTTTTCGTTGAATAGCGATTTTTTCCTAAATGTCCAAGTATTTCGTCAATGATGTTGAAAGCCACTATACTTGAAGTTACTAAGAGCCCCGCTATCTTTCAAATTGAACACTGGCTGCTTTCTAGAACAACCACAGCGTACGCAGCCGCTTTCTTTATTTGGGCAAGTTCTTTGTTCATGGAACGTGCGCTTAGTATTAGAACATGGCCTGATTTTCTTTCGACCTCTAAAGACAAATAATTAATTAAAATAAGTTCAGTGAACTATTTACGGCTTTTTTCAGTTGCGAGTTACTGGAGAAGCCGGCGACGGGATGTGAAGTGTAATAACACACTGAAATAAAATACCACACGTAGAGCTATAAATGTGATGCTTTTAAGGAAGGAAAAAATAGCTATCAGATATGGTGGCTGTTTAGAAAATTCGAGTGAAAACAGGTGTCTTCATTGGCACGCAAATTTTATCTTACTAGAATTTATCCCTTACAAGAACGATTGCAACTGAAATTTTAACTTTTTTTTCAAATTCTCTCCATAATTTTGGTTAAATACATTTCTTGCCTGAAACTGGCAAGAACAGAGGCATTCAAGTTAAAGCAATGATTGCTCTTGAAGTTAAGTGTTTTCCAATCTCTCAGTTTAAAATGTCAATGACACGTAAAAACTTCTAACTGCCGATTATATTAGTCTCCAACTTTCTATGTTTGTGTTTCAAAAATCACTGAATAATGGAAAAATAGAAGCACTTTCCAAGCGAAAGTTCTAGAATCATTTAGTGCTCTTAATACTTTGTTTGGTACTAGCTCTCACCCTGCGTCCGCGAATTTTGTGAATTCGCTTTTTTATTTTTCGCAAGTTTTTGTTTATTTGCTGCAAGTTTCTTTTCCTGAAAGGAGAATTGTTTAAGAATTTTTAAATAGAACTGCAAATATATTTTTAAGATGGGCAAATAGAATTGGTTTAGTCAACGTGTTTTTGGAAAAATCATTGTTCGAACAACACTAGCGAATTAGCGAAGCGCGAAGTCATGTAAAGTCGCGAATTATGAGGAACAAATTTTTAGCTTTCATACTATCGCGGAGACTATTTAAAAAAGCTTTAACTCTGAAACTCGAAAATTCTAGTTACATTTGAGTAAGTCATATAATCGGAAATTCTGGAGCTACAAGTCAATGATGTTTGAACACAAGAAGGTGTTTTAGAATTTAACAGGTAAAATATCGGACTCCATAAGAAACCAGTGTATTGGGAGATAATGAATTAATCTTGGATGGACCCAAAAGGCTTTTGTGTCAAACAGTCCTTAGGAAGACAATAAACTATTAACCGCCAGGGTCCCGGCAAAAAATTATAAACTGCAAGCAGTAAACAGAGTGCATCTCCAACGGGAAAAAATTCTCATTCGTCACTAGTTTGCAGAAATTCTACCCGATAAATTAGGCTTCTTAATTCAACCGGTTTTGTAAAAGCCTCTTTTAACGGTGCGCGTTGTGGTGATTCTCTTGTAACAATTCTCGATATAAAATTGCGATCACCGAGATCATTAGGGGGAGTTGGTTCTTCAAATGACGCTTGTTTTTAGAAAAACACTAGGGGAGGGACACATTAAACAAGAGGCTCTCGCTGGGCAATAACCCGGTTCGTCCCAGAACAGGACGATAATAAGATTATCCGTATTTACCTTTCAGAATCGTCTGCTCTCCTGGATATATCAGTCGCCCTTGCTGGGTTTGGAGGAGGCGTAAAGTGGTCGTTGTTGTCAAAAAGTCTGCTGGTTCATACTGGCATTTCTCCTCTTAGATTAATGGATACATTTGACCTGTCCCTGACTAGCCACGCCTCCACCTCCCATACCTGCTTGTCAGTCAACTATCGATAATCGAAACACACGAAAGCGGTGAGCGTGCGAAATAAAGTAATGTAATACCTTCAGCAGGTTCTTTGTTTCAAGTCACATCGTGAAGGATCTGTGCTAAGCAACAGAGAGCTAAATCCCTGTCCCTGCCTCAACTTAACTCAATTCTCTTTTCTACTTTTCAATTAACAAAAATGAAGGGGTCACTTTTCTCACTTTATAATTACATCATTTAACAGGGTGTTTAAATATTGACTAGCAGGCCAGCATATGTCAAGTATTGCGGGTTTTGGGTGTGTACAGTTAGCCGTACACTGGTCTTAGGTTTTTGCGTATGAGTGAGTTTGAGGCTAGTCCATATTCTTGTGTTTTTGTATTCATTAGGCTTTGGTTAATTTTGAGTATATCCATTGCCAGGCTCCTTTAAATAGTTTGAAGACTCAGCCACCAGGTGCTGACTGAGGATATGCATCTTCCAAAGTGTTTTATTTTATATTTAAAATGTTACACTGAAAATGGGTATATTCTGCCCAATCTTATGGTTCATTGAAAACGGCTGAAAACGTGAACGTTCCTTCCAAACTTCGCTTTCCCACATCTAAACATTAAACGAAATTCAGTCTCCTTATGTTCAATCGTAGCTGAAGTAATCTGAAAGAATTTCAACTTATTTTTTTTATGAAGCATACGCAGCCACTAGATGGTCTGTGTTTTCGTACGCATCGTTCACTTGCAAGTGAAACACTTCGATTATTTAGTTAACGAATCACTTGGCCATCGGTTGACGCCTCCTTGAGGCACGTGTGAGCCGTTAGAAATCGTTGCTGTGTTTGATAACGCCCTTAAAAGAGTGGGAAAGCCTCCTCAGTCAGTTAATAAATGCTGTTTTACCTGTCGTGTAACGAAACCGAAACCTCCTCCGTTTGGAAAACCTTCACCCCTTTTATTGTGGTGTTTTTTTTTTCTTATTTTGTTTGTTTGTTTTTCATCTGTAGTTACGCTCCGTTGTTCTAGATCCCTCAAATCGAGTAGTCGTGTTCTTTAGAAGCCATCGTCTCGGGAACACTTGTGCTGTGCAGGAAACAGTATGCCAACTCTGAATATCACCTTATCATTTTTTTTCTTTAGAATTTCATGTAAATCTATTCGTTTAAAATTATTCCAAATTTAACCTTAGCTCCCAAGGTTTTCTTATTGCAAAGTTATAAATTGCCTAAAAGACAGCTGATTAACGAAAACCTCTGCCAGCCATATCGGTGTGAGTTTATCGAAACATTAGACCAAGAAACTCCCTTAAAAAGTGAAAGTTTTGACATTCCGTGACGCTCTTGAGTGTTACATGTTACGTAGAGAGCAAAGAAGACTAGGGATGAATCCAACTACCTCTTAATCTGAAACATAAACCTGTCTGCTTGTGCTTGAATGTTATCAATCTTGTGTCATGAACGTTTACGGAATATTTAATATAGTTAGAAGCTACCTCCTATCCAAACACATTTTTGTCACTTTTAGACTCATAGCGTCAGCTACGCTTCCATTTTTTCGTTATATTTCTGTGCGGGATCTGTTCCTTTTTTTTTTGTAGTTCAGGTTTAAGTGATTCTAACTAAGCACTGCGACATTTGTTCACTTTGGAGTGACTGTTATATACAAAATTTGAGCCGATCAGTTTTTACTGTCTTGGACGCATCCCTCAACGCCCCAAACTTTCACTAATGAACAGGATATCCAGTCTGAACCAGAGCCGCACATGTTAGGTCAGTAAGCTACACTAAGCTGATCGAATAGCTGCCAAGAAGGCAAGTCAGCTATCAAACATGTTTTGCTTTTTAGCCCTTTTTGAACAAGCGACAATTGAAGAGAAAATATGATAGATGAAAGGATTGTGCGGATACTTAAGTTACACAAAAGCCTCGTATGGTTTAATATTTGCTTTCGTTCGTTTTATATATTATCAATCTTCCACAATCCAGCAAACATATTTTTGAAACATAATTAGTTGACTTATTGAGAGCTGAGTTCGAAAGCTATTTATTCTCCATTTGAAAGTAAAACCGGACTCCTTGGGGGTATGTTCATATAAGATGGTGGAATCGTGTTTAAAAGCAGATGACTTTTCCTGCTATTTTTTCGCGACAACTGATTCCTATTGTAAGTATCGTTTTTTCTTTTTTTAATTATCGGGACATAACAGACTAAGCACCGGCAATAAATGACCCAAAACCTCTACTAAAAAAGCTGAATTAATTAACACCAAAAATAATAGAATACGTCTGGACCCAAGTTCTAAAAAAGGGGGAAATGCTGTTTTTAATGTTTTTCCTTTTCCCCCTTTCTGACTACCAGGTTAATATTACCGTCTAGTTAATATACCGGGCGGGTCACTGTTTGGATAGAGACTTGCATTCTAATCAATTTATCGAATTTCAGGGTGTCATTTACGCCAAGGTAACTAAAGAATCAGTTGAAACGGATAAATGTGTACGACCATTCCGGCGAAATGTTTAAGCATCATGCACTTTTCTGCGCTGTGCTGTTGTTACGTCGTGCAGGGACTTGACTTTTATATGGGTGAGTTTGGTGAAACTTTCAGGTGGAATTGTTCATCCTTGACTCTTTCCTGCATGTTACTCGGTTTCCTAAGTGTTCCTCAAATTATATACTTCTCATTTTCATTTTTTGAGGAACAGATTAAAGACATAGCTTTGATCATTTTAAATGGCCCCTAATTGGAATGTTGACTTCCATCTATATCACAACGAATCAATTACTATTGGGCTTCTGTTTACCAAACAAAAGTTCTATATAAAGTCCAAATAGAAGTCGTCGCTACGACGGGAAGCTGAATTCTCTAAAAGCGATCTAAATTTACGAATTCGATTTCAAATTTTCTTCTCAAATAGAAGGTGGTATACTCGGAATTGATTCTTTTTTTTTCTGGAAGTAAGATGGCTTAATTAATCATTTCTCTAATTTGTTAGATAATAGTAAGCATTGGAAGAGCAATATTCCAGGACAATCCGCTTGTTGAAATGATAAATAGGTGACCTTGCTAAATTCTGCGGCCATTTACAGCGTCTCGTTAGCAAGAAAGATAAATTGCCTTCATTTTCTTTTATGGCTGAAGTAAAACACTTATCTCGAGAGCTTCGAGGAGTAGGTATGCACAAGATAGATCTTGTAGATGTGATTTTTCATACTACATGGCAGTAAATAGTAAACCACAATTAATATGTTGTAGCAGGATTATTCCTTCTTAAAAATGTAGCATTTTGCTCCTATCAGCAATGGAGCGCAAGTTGAAAAAAACGTTGAATATAAGCACGGCAAAAAACCAAAAACATTACCATGTCAGTTGGCCCAATGTTGGCCCGATGCCTGCAGACTATTAGCTTGGAACTTAAAGGTAAAAGTTGTCGAGTTAAATACTTAATTCATTTTATTAAATTTAGAATTTGTGCTCCGTACGTTAATTTAACACCATACTGAAAAAAATCTTGAGATAAACTTACCGCACGAAAAATTGAGTTGTTAAGGAGCAACCAATTTGCATGAATTTTATCTGTAAAGGCAGATGTTTTTTGAGTGCAGGCCATGTGGTTTTTTGTTTGTTCAGTGTAAGTGGGCCATTTTTAAAACTGTGCGTCTGTGCCCAGTCATTCTGTTTCTCCCTGTAAATTGCCTAAGCCATGGTTAAATAATTAATGGTTACCGGAGAGAGAAGTCCAAAAATATCAATTAACGGTCTTGTGAAAAAATTGAGCCTCCAAGCAATTACCTGTATCTGCAGCTCCCCCAGAGATGAAGGAGTAAATAAAAAAGGTTCTTATTATAGATCGCTTTGACAAATCCGGATAATGTTATGAATAAAATATATCTGTCGATTTAGATGAGTATCTTTGCTTTAGACATTATATATGCTTTATAATTGTTGTGAACTTCTCTTAAAAGGAAGGCAGTTGGCTTGCAATACCTAAGGGCTCAGTTCGGACAGTATTCTCTTTAGATGAAAGTGGGGATAAATATGCCCTTTGCTGCAACGCTCGTAGTCAGCTCGTAGGATATGGATAAAAAGTCTCTTAACACAGTATCGAAATACAACTGAGTGTAAAACATGAAGGAATTTATATCAATTTCTTGAACAACATTTCTTCGCAAGACATTTCCCCTCAAGGAAACTGTTTTAAAAGGCCTCACTTTCACTCACGTCACATATGGATTTTAAGCTCGCCGTTGAACAACTTTCTTGTTACGAGTGTGAGAATAAGTGTAAGTTGAAAACTAATGAAATAGACGGCGTTCATCCTTGAAATCCATCAAATAGATCAAAACTGTTGTAACTCAAGAGACTAAACCCTTTCAAGCTTTTTTATCTTCTAAAGTCTTAGGTCGTTTTGCTTCTGTTGGAGCTCGAAATATTTAAGACACCAATGATTATGATTGCTATGACTTCGAGGATTTTTAAGATTTTTTATTTTGGGCGGGGTCGGTGGAGAGTAAATGCAAAGAGATGATGAGCGTCTTGTGTAGTTTGGAATAAATGACTCCTTGAGAAGGTTTCAGCTTCTCATCCTGTAGCAAACCATAGCAGATAGCAGTGGATCCCATGACCTTGTTTGTAATTCTATGTTGCTGAAAACCTTCAGATATCCTGAACCTGCCGCCCTTTAAAACATGCGCTCCTCCTCGTGGAAACGCCTCCTTCTCTTATGTAAACACTTTTTTTCGTTCTTATAAATTTGCATAAATGCTGGCCACAAAGACAAAATGTATCGATTGAGACACGGACACAAGGTGCAGTCCGGTTGTATGAAAGAACGTCGTCCCATTCAATTTCTGAAGTGCAGTATCGTGCTTTTCAAAAACGCCCAAATTTTAATGCACCGTTGGCCTTATTCAGTGATGCCACTTTACCAGCACAATACCTATTCTGTCTGGCGGTTTCTTGGTTGCGGACTATCGCTTCATGTTTTTGTTTTGTCATAGAGTTTGAATCAAGCAATAAATTACATGGAAACCAACAAATAATGTAGCCATCTTTATCTATAAGGGTACATGTGAAGCCATCGCGTGGTGTTCGCAATCGGGTACAAGCTGACCGGCTTTAAACCAGTGAACGCTTTCATTTATTCACGAATAGTTCTCATATCATAGGTATGACTGGCTTTAATTTTCCTCAACAATATCAAGCTGTTTTCAGACAAAATCTTTCTGCAAGGCGCGTTTATGCATGTTGACGGGTCGGTGCGAATTCAGTTTAAAGCCGAACGGAGTATTTTAACTGAAGAGTTTCAAATTAAAAGGGGGCATATAAAGCATGGAAATCGCAAGACAGAAGAAAGAAGGTGATTCGTTTTTTGTGTGTGTTTGTGTTGTTGTTTTATTTTTGCACAGAAAAGTACAATCTAGTTTCGTGGCCCTTTCAAACCTTACCATACCAAATATTAACCAACTTATAAACCTAGTATTTGACATTAAACAACCAATGATTTGACAAGTCTTTGCTCGTTTCAACACCAAAATTTTATATACTGCAAATTCTCTCGATTCCTGAGATGAGATTTTAAATGCAAACTTTACGATGGGCAAGTATTAATACTTGCAATGTCTTTGGGCGAATTGACTCAATTCGTGATAACTGTTGACCAAAACTTATAGTTATAAACTCTCGTTAACTCGAACCAAACGCAGGTTCCTCGTTCTCACTTTGTAAAGTACCTTTATTATGTTGTTGCTGTTGTTTATTTTGTCGTTTAATGTCCATTTAAATGCTGATTTTCTATTTTCAGCCCTCTCCTGTTATTTCGGTGCATTTAGAACTGATTATATGTCTTTGTAACTTCGGCAGTAGAAATAGGTATTCTTCACTGGTAGGCGGCACTTTGGCGGAATTTTTTAGTCATTTTCAAGAAAAAAGTGGCAACGTCTTGGCTATGCAAACTTCAGTCGATCTAGGATTGTCGAGTAGTTGTGATTGTAATGTTGGATGTTGTATTTTCGCCATTTCAACCACTATCAAGCTTGCGCCGTCGTGTTTCAGTGTTAGAGCCAAGCTTACCTCACGATCTCGCATGATCACATGTCTAAATTCCCGGCGGAATATTGCGAATTTTGGGTACCAGAAACCTGCAGATGTAGCGGTCTCTCGATCGAATTGATTTATACTGAGTTAATGTGACTTTGCAAGTTAATGACGGCTGAAAATATTATCCTAATATTAGCCTTATATAGTTTGCTTATTTAAGAAGGGCATCAGCATCAATTTTTGACATGCTACCCGCACGTACGTATGTAGCAAAAATTGTTCTTAGTTTTGATGTAGTTCGGATTTAGTATTTTAATGTCTTTTTCATAGGAAAAGTAATTATAACTGGAAAAGACCTGTTCAACCATCACGGTTTTCTTCTTAGTTTTAGATTTTGTAAAGATCCAAATATTCAAACGACGTTAAATTATAGTTGACAAAACCCTAAGAGAAGACTTAGAATCTTAGTTTCGACTGTCGTTGAATTGTAAGTTAAGTTCAAGATTTCACATGCTGCATGCATTCAAAAGTTTTCAGTAAATTTTGTTAACTTCCGAAAGACGCATTCATAGCTCCAGTTTCAGCGGTTTTAAAACTGCTGTAAAAAACTCAATTAAGTTTCTTTTGAATACCTTCCTTTTTCGTGGGTTAGGCAAGGAAAGTACGATTTTTAACATGTTTTACACACTACAAGCGAAGTACTCTTGACTAATTCGTAGACAAGTCTAACATTACTATACTATTCATCAGTGTTCAGCACTTTTTTCGTAACAGCATAGTTAAAAAGAAAGACGTCTTACTGGCTATTCAAGCGTGGTATGCAATTAAGTGATATTGTGTTCTGCAAAGCATTGTATTGAGCGATGGATGTTTAGCTCCGTGTTGCGAATACCAGAGAAATATGCCCACCTATAAAATGGTGTTTTCAACCAAAACTGTAGTGTTTGATACTTACCTCGCGAGGACTGGGCAAAAGTCAACAATTAACACGCCAAACAACACAAATATACCCGGGTTACAGGGAGCATTGCTCTCATGTTCGGCGAAGGGATTTATATCTTAATTGCCTTTTTCAATATTTAGTCACAGGCACGTTCCCAGTCTACCTGGGTGAGTGTTTTGCGCGAGTAATGATTTTTTCTTGCTCGTGTGGCAACTCTAAAAAAGGGGGTCGCTTTTGTCCTCTCTTTGGAGAATATCAGTCGTTGATTTCTCGCGCTTGTTGTTAGTTCAAATTGGATATTTTTGTTGTTGTTGTTGTTGTTGTTTTTTGGAAATGACGAAAATTAATTCGTCATGAACGCCAGTTTTATAAAGCAAGAATCGCAAAAACTGCCCTAAATGAATGTGTAAACACAGCTTGTGAAGCTGATTTGAACTATGCGGCATTCACGTCAATTAGTAAATGCTATTTTCGCTTAAAAGTAACCGTTGACGTAGGTAAAATGCCGACGTATGAACTTTAATATGCCGGTGTCTTACGTGGTAACTTTTAAGGGATCTGAAACTGAGCTACTTTTTTTTTTAAAACTTTTTTTTGAACCTGAGCTACTTCTTATGTCCCACATATGGAATATCACGAAAAATCAGATTTTTTAAACCCTCACACTGCATTCACAGGAATCAAAAAAAGTTGGAATCTAAAGCCAGAATATATAAACTGTGTTGTTTGTAGCTTATACCAACATATACGAAATAAGGAATTAATGAATATTCGTTTCCACCTTTTACTGAGGTTGTAGTTGCCCATCCTCGTGACAGCCAAACATTTCAACACGTACATGTAATATCGAGTTAATTACAGGCAAACCTCCTTTTCAGTCAGACTCTCAAATAAGACCTCAAATAATGTGTAACGCATCGTTCTCAGGTCTGAATCTGGCCTGTGGCACTACTTTTATCAAAGCTGGTTTTTCTATGAATGACTTCAAGTAAACATTATACAGAAAGTCTGCTTATTGCAGCTGGTGACTTTAGTCAATATTGCAGTTTTCTTAAGCATAATATTGATAAAGTAGTGATTGAGTAGATAGTGCTGAGGAGAGCTAATGTGGGGCATTATCATCTTCTAACGTCAAAATCAGTCAGTATTATTCGCGTCTTACCCCTGAAACACCTTCACCGGTTCTAGCTTCCTTGCGAAATGTCAAAGAAAAGCACAAACCGATCGCAAATCAACATAACCTCTAATAAGCTGTCGTATTATTCCCCTAAAGGAAGAAGAAACTCTGAAGTGCAAGGGAATCGTCTGGTCAACAAGAATGGCAAAGTTCATCTACGATCCTCCAACATCCCTCAGAAGCGAGAACGATTCTTGGCCGATTTCTTCACATCTTTCATTGACGCAAAATGGCGTTGGGTGTTCGCGTTATATGCAGTGGGTTTTCTTTTCAGTTGGTCGTTTTTTGGTACCGTTTACTTTCTCATATTTTGGTTCAGGCTAAAATATGACAACGATGTAGTTTGCGTAGAAGAGGTGTACTCTTGGACATCTGCTTTCTTGTTCTCAGTGGAGTCACAAACGACAATTGGATATGGTGGAAGACAGGTCAGTAATAAACAACAACAATAACAACTTTTTAAAACTATGGTGAATGGGTGAGGAAGCTACTGATAGGTAAGGGTTTAAGTTAGGTTTTGTCCCCATTTTTCATTTTCCCGTTCCCCGTGATCGTTAGCTGTTTTCCGTTTCCCGTTTAAGTAACAACCAATGTTTTGAGTGAAGTCAGAACGAGCCACGTGTATGTAGCACACAACACACATTTCATGATGTTATCCGTGAACTTAACCCACAATTATCACCTCACTACGTCATCGGTGTGAACGCTGGTTAAACTGACCTTATCGAGCAGCGCTGTTTCGCATCAGACCAAGAACCCAAGAGAGTAAAAAAAAAGCGCGTAACATGCTAAAAAAAACTGAGCATGAAAATAAACAGAATTAAAGAGTAACATTGGATTTGTTCTATTAGCTTACTGTCACAAAAATGAAAACAAAGTACAATTATATATGCGATTTACTATTAAATTGATGGCAAGTAGACTGAATCACCTCAATTTTATGTGGGGATGCTTCAATATTATTATTTGCGTGATGTCAGTCGTTTGCGGTATTTTGTAAGTCTTTTCAAGATTAGACTTTGATAAAACCACTTAACACCATAGCCAGAAAAATGCCGATAGAAGATAGTATGGTTCTGCACACGTATCATGTTTTGAAGATAACTAGTCGTAATTGTAAAGCAAAGCCCACGCTTTAACGGGTTACTCAAATCTTCGCAATGTGCTTTATACACATGCAGTGCTGAGCAAAGAATTGTGAAACATGCTGTAGAAAGCCAACTTGATAAGTAAGCGATATCGTTAGAAATATCGCTGAAATTTTGACGGAATCCATTAGGAAATTGAGTCATTTTAATTTTCAATGGTATCGCATTCTTTTTTCAACTTTTCGAGGGCTATAAATGAAATAAGTTATATGAAATAACTCCAAGAAAAGGTTCTTATGGGAGCCCGTGAAAACAAACTTCAAAAACTTCAAATTTCACAAAATGAAATCTTACGCATGCCGATTTTACCTGTGTTTTCTCAATTTCTGTGAAATTTGAAATTTACTTTCTCGGGCTCTCATAAGAACCTTTTCTTTGGAGTCATTTCATGTAACTTATTATTACATTTTTAGCCCTTGAAAAGTGTAAAAATGAATTCGATATGACTTAAAATATTCTGGTACAAGGTTTTTGTCCACTGACAATTTAAATTACTCAATGTTGATGGATTCCGGTCTCAAAGCTCTATATTGATGGGATGAAGAATGATACAGCTTTATCCGCTTAAAATAAGCTAACATTGTTATAAGTACGTTAAATATGATGCTGTGGGTGAGTGTAGTTCTAAAAAGAAATGTTGACTTTTCTGATTCCACCAATTTATCGTATCAAGATCATGTTAGATTACAGAAACAGAGGGAAACAAAACAGTTATATTGACTTTCTTTATCATGGCGGGTATTATTGCTTTGCATAGAGCTAAAACACATATCAGTAATGACGACGTCATTATCTTATTGTTTTACCAGTAATCACTTGTAACGTTAATTGCTCTATAAAGAGCATGAATTTATTCTTGTATTGAACAAATTGACCACAATTTCCTATTGCCTAAAATCGCATCCTATAGTATCAGAAATTACGTCATAAAATTAATGCTTAAAGTTCAAGTCGTTTCACTGCACCATTCAACATTATATAGCGCTACCGAGGTTTAAATAGATAAGCTGATATGTATGTTGATTTGTAGTGTTTCGGTCATTCGCCTCTTGGGTAATAATAATTTTTTTTTCCTTTTTCTTTTTTCTTTTAAAATATAGATTACCCCAGAATGCCCCGAGGCAATTGTGTTTCTACTGCTGCAGTCCCTCGTGGGTTTCATGCTGTCCACGTCGCTTCTAGGCCTCATTTTTGCCAAACTTTCCCGTCCTCGTCCCAGGGCCCAAACGGTAGTTTTCTCGAAAACTGCCGTTATTGCTCCTTCTGATGGATTTTTCTCTCTAATGTTTCGCGTCGGTGATGCGCGTAAAAGTCAGTTACTAGAAATTACGATATCACTGCATTGTTTCCGATTTCACACCACCGAGTCAGGTCAGGAGATTCTACTCTCCCAGCAGGAACTACCCATCAGCACTGAACATGGTATCGAGACAGGCGAGCGAATTTCTCCATTTCTTTTGTTACCTTTGACAATAGTTCATGCCATAGATAATCGCAGTCCGCTCTACCAACTTGGAGCTCAAGACCTCGCGTCTTCCCGCTTGGAAATAGTGGCTGTTTTGGAGGGCGTTGTCGAAAACACAGGCATGGTAACTCAGGCTAGAGCTTCATACTTGGGGGAAGAAATTGTCTGGGGCGAAAAGTTCCATCCCATTCAATTTATACGTACCAACAATGAGCGAAGAATGAAAGCTGATCTATCTTCGTTTGACAACACGTACCGAGTCACAATGCCAGCTCTGTCTGCCAAGGAATACGAGGAGTCGAAGGACAAAGGGGTAGAATACGTCAAGTTTGAACATTCTGAAAAAGAAGACAGAAAAGAAGAAACAAATGGCATCTGCGAATGTCAAGTTTTGATTCCAACGGAGCAAGCTCCACTTCTATCTCCACATAGCCCTGAAACATCCGTTAGTAATAATGACGGCAAAGTTCTTTGAAACGTTTGTAATTAACACACACATTCAAGAAGTCTTGTTTGTAACAGCGAAACGCGTAGTAAGAAGTTCAAATGAATTTTTTCCCAAGGCCCTGGACAGTATAGGTTAAAAAAATCTATAGAAGTCGACGACTAATTCGCTACTACTTCCAGGAAAAGTCGAGACGGAAAAAGTTGACGCTAAAGTGCTCTTCATTGCGCGCGCGACCTCTAAAGTCCCAGAATGCAGGGATGAATACCTGTTGTCTTATTCGAAATTTTGGTTTAACTTAGACAAACAGAATACAACCTCATCCCCAGAGCTTTTCCCCAACAAAATGGGTGGTTTCCCGCTTCTCCCATTTTCTAAGGGAAAAGCCCTGGGAACGAGGTTGAAATCGAATAGAAATCTTGATCACGTTCTTCTCATGGAGATAATGAAATTGGGCATGTTTCGCATTTTGATTCAGTCATAATTAGATGTACGTTCCTGAGCTTTTTTCCGCTTTCGAGTCGCACTCACTACGAAGGGTCCTTTGGGCAATTGCTTTGGTTACTTTTTTCAACCCCGCCGAAGTAACAAAGTACAAAACCGAACTAGAAATATATTACAATATTACGCAAATGCGCATAAGTACAGGCAGGGACACCTTAAAACCAAACACTGGTTAGCTCTGCAGGTTAACACAGGCCTAGAACACAGAAAACAAAAATGACAAGAAGTCTCGAAACAACAATTGAGCTTTTTCTACATAGAGGGTAAGAAAAGTCATCAGGAAAAAACGAAACCAATTTTGCTGCAGGGAACTTACCCCATGCTCTACTAGACAAAAAGAGCAATGAAACTTCGCCAGAGCTCGCCGACACTTCAAAGGTGTTTTGTAAAGATATCACATTGGCAACAATCTTTCAACTCAACAAGGGAAAAATATTCTTCAGACAGAAAATTAGGAGTGCATCAAACCTTTCGAAATCCATCCGGATAGTGTTGCCTTTCACGCAAGACAGTCTGCGACTGTGGCCATTAGTATTAAGGGACGACTCACAAACCCAAGTTATTTTTTTGTACTTTCGATAATTATTTTTTATACAAATATGTACATAACAGGAGCCCATATAGTCATTACATTTATAACGTACAAGTATCATTGCTTTCCTGTTTATACTGCAACTATTTCCAGCCATTTGGCAGCTCTTGCCTGTACAGTAAAGTTTAGCCAAATAAAAATTCCTCTGGTTTTTCAGTTGAAGTGCATGTTTATGTACAGCGAATCAGGAGGCGTGGAAGAAAATTACGCACGGTCATCGTGATTCCCCGTACACCTTGGTTGACTTGTTCACTTTGTCATGTAAGAAAAGGGGTAAGAAAGGAGGAGCAGGCGTGTGGGATGGGAGAAAAACCGAAGAAGTCCTCTCTTACCTTTTGTTCCGCCCTTAACAATCGTTTACTTGTACCGCAGTCTCTCGCACTTTGCGTGTTGAACATCCCGTAACTTCTGTAATCTTCTGACGTCTTAGGGTGTTGTCTTGGGTGTAACTCATCCACTTAGTGTAGTCCACTTAATTCATAGTTGGTTTCTGTGATCATGACGAGGATCATTGGTGTCTGCTTCTTCGGATAGCTGGAAATTTGGGTGTTGATGGACGTTTTGTTATCATATGTGTTAATGGACTTAATTTGGGCAATAAAGTCACGCTACTCCTATCTACCCGTATTTGAAGGAGACGTTGAAATTGGTTAGTCTAAAGTAAGCGGCGAGACAGGATGTTTTTAGGATTGTACTTCGAGATCCGCCGTCTGCGATAAAAACACTGAAGGCAACTTCGAGAAAAATAAAAAAGACTTCAATAGAATTCTGAAATTTATTTACTATGTGATGAGCCAAACTATTATTATTTATATTACAGTATTTTAACAAAAGTCTGCCCTCTCTTCTTAGGTCAAACCACTAAACCATTTTACAAATATTCATTTGGATGCATTAAATTCCTAGCCGCACTTGTGTAAAAGCTGTTTATTTACTAGAGAAATTTTCTGTCATCACCAACGCTTAACAAATGCGGGTATTAGTGATGGTTTGTCGCTATTTTTAAGAAGTTTTGTCTCAGACGGGACAATCTTCAAAGGCCCCTAACCCTAAAGCCATTATTCTTTCCATTAAGTAATGATAGATGCGACTGCCTGTTAAGAGTGAACAGTTTCCAGTGCGGATAAATTTTTTCAAAACAAAAATTGTCACCATGCAATTTTTGGTTTAGATTTTTCAAAAACAATTTCAAATTTGTCTGCTAGTGCGGATTGGCCCTAAGCAGAGGCTAGGGATACTCTCTCGTCAACACTGGTTTCTATCGTTTATTAAGACTTGGAACACAATACATTATGTTTTTTTTTTTTTTTTGCTTGACAGCAATCCTAACTCAACTGAAATGTGCAAGTTAGTACCCGAGCCGCGCTTATCAAAAAATTTTAGTCCACAGGAGACGCTCTTTTTTCAAATTTAGAACCTAAATAATAACAACCTTAATTTATTTCAAGTACACGAGGACTGTCAAACTACACTAAAACGTATCTGTAGGAAGAAACACAAATCCGTAGTCTCCTTATCACTTTACCGTCTGTTCACGCTCTGGGGGAGCCTTGGGCATTAATTTTGAGCCTCAAGGGTGGGAGGGGGCGCTCATTCGTGCATTAACATTGATAATGTCCTCTATACACTGCAGAATGGCTGCTGTTTTCGCTCTACAAGTGTGATCCCATTCAGTCGCGATGATATCCTACTACCTCGGGAGCAAGAATTAATGTAGAGTTAATTCTGATCAATGCGTGTAATTTGCAGAGTGAATTGGCATTGCTTTCAAGTCATGCAGTGTTGTCCATGCGACTTCCAATTCTTCGTTTTCCAGAAACCGTTTTTCAGGTCAGTCATCATCTTCCGAAAGATCCTCGTCAAAAGCATATCTTCTGTATCCTTCATCTAAAAAACAACATTGTTAAGCCCTTTTAGAGTCTTTGAACAAGTTAACTTTACATCCCAAGTGACTAGATGATGATGATGATGATGATGATGATGATGATGATGAAGATAATAAAGGTGATGACAACGATGATTATTAGCCATATATTTCCTCCCTAATAGCTTTGAAAAAGATTGAGTTTTGCTGCTTACCAGAATCAAAGCCATAATCTTCATAAAATCTTCTCTCTTGTGACGAGTCTGACAGACCTTCGTCCTCATCAGGGTAATCATTTCGCCAGTTACTTTCATCTGCAACAAAGAATAATTCCAAAACAATTCTCAGAGATTCAATGAAGCCACACTGTTGGAGTCAACCAATCTATACTCAAGACTTGATAGTTTGACCTAAGTTAAAGTTCTGTTTGAAAAGAGACATCACTGTTGACACGCATTGTTTTTGTTATTAAAATTTGTAACAAGTGAAACAATAGAATCTTTTGTTTTAAGAACCAATGCGCTTCTGGTTGGCACATCACACCTATCACTAGGTGACGTCAGCGTGAGTATCACTTTTGTATGTTATAGATGTTCGTTCAGCCCAGAATGAATTAAAGGAAAGGTCTGAGAATCGACAAACAACAGCACAAACAATTACAGCTTTTAAATATTCCTGACATTAAATTCCATTTACCAACCATTAGAGTCATCTTCGTCATCATAAATTTCATCAAAATCTTCTTGAAGAGCTTCATGAACAAGGTCTGGATCAAAAGGCAAAACCTCAACACTACAAGATAAAGTAAATATGATACGTAAAAAGAATAATACAAAATAGGCTTCCTGTTTTAAGACCATGAATGAGCAACAGAGACACCTAAACTGAAAGACGAGAGTTGCTACGTACAGGCGTGGAAATCAATCAGTTGAGACCAATTCGCTGTTTGCACATCTCTATAAATTCACCTTGTTATGTTCGCCCCCCCCCCCCACCCCACCCCACCCCCACCTAAATCTTGTATAACCTTATTTTTTTCTGCATGGTGAGAATGTTCAAAGATGGGTCAAGGTAACCCAGGGTTAGTGCAAAATATGAATTCAGATATGACAGCTTCATGAAACTTAAGTTGAATTCGTTCATTTATTTATTTATTTATAAACTTCGCCAAGAGGCCTGGATCACTCACAGAACAGGCTCCACTACGAGGACCAGAACAAAAAAAAGAAAATTAGCAATACAACTAAAAAGAATTACAATACTTTAGAAACAACAAAAAAAAACAGAATTGGGGAGGACATCGATAAAAAATCAACAACACATAAGATCGAGTAAGACGTTCAATGGCCCACTAAATTCATTTATTTGTTCTTTCGATGCTCTAAAAGAGTAGAAAAATTTGTCCAAGAAAAAGTTTTGAACATAAGAAAACAAAACTCTGATTAATATTTGACCCCAAGGTTTCGCACTGATCATCAGCCTTCAATCAACTGCTACCTGGGTGTACTACAGTGGTGTCCCAAAAGACAATAGCTCATATAAAATTTTGGGGGCAAACAAGATGTATTGTGGGAGATATGCAAATAGAGAACTGACTGTAAAACTATATTCAGCTCATCACTTACATATCACCAAGCCTTCCATAATTATCACTTGGGTAATAAAAGTCATAAACATATCCCTCCTTCTCCAAAGCTTTTTCTTCTGTTTTAGATTCTGAAAAAAGAACAACAATATAAGAAAGATGCTGATGAATCAACCCCCCTCACCTAGGGGACCCACCATAAAATATTGGGGAAGGTATTCTTTTCAAGGATACAGAGAGTGAATGACAAATCAAAAAACCTACCTTCAGACACTGTTAACTTTTCACGAATCATCTTAACAGAGTTGCAAAGGATCGCATTTACATCCTCTGACTGCTGCCTTTTTCTTTCTTTTCTTTCTTCTCTCTTTTCTCTGCTGGTTTGAAGCATGACACATAATATCAAGGTGAATAGTGGTGACACTGGGAGGAATAATTGCTTTCCTTATTCTAAGTATGTGAAATAACCAAATCCTTTTTCGAACTCCTTGCAAATTCTTAACAAACTCGACCCAGTAAAGCAAGGAAAAATGGGCGATCCACAAAACAAAGTGTTGTGACTGTTGAATAGATTTTGTATAATTTTGTAAATATTTTTTGCTTTTTCATGCCATATGAAATGTGTTGTGATGTTGTGATTTACACTTTCTGCCAAAATGCTTATGTTGACATATAAAAGATGCCATTGTAACATGCAAGATGTGCTGCAAGAACTTATTGGCTCTTTCAATATTCGAAAGTGTTATTTTAATAGCTTAATCAGAGAATGATGACAAGCATATGATAAAAAGAGGCAAAAAATGTCAACAAAGATTTCCTAAAGGGCGTATAAAGCCTTTTTATGAGTTTTCAAAACTTTCTTAACCTGTCACGTGATTCATCATCTTTCACCAAATCGTAAACACTCAACAGCCTCTGAACCTCAAGATCCACATCATCATCAACACCAAGTTCCTCAGACTGATCAACACTGCAAATATCAGAATCTTGACACATCCCACTGGTACCAACTAAATGGCTGCAAAAAAACAAAATTAACTAAATCAGTGTGAATGGAATAACACTGTCTAGCTCGGGAAAAAAATATTATTTTCCAACAGCAATCAAACCCATGAACGGAATGAAGCTGGTCAGAACACTATGCTTTCAGGAAGGTCATGGGTTCAGGAAATGCAGAATTCTTCTTTTCCAAGTAAGACCATGATATTTTGTTAGCTCGTAAATGAGCAAAGGTAATAACATCATATCTATGTCTCTAAATCCACGAGCAGGCAAGGTGAAGTGAATCTTGCATTCTGATTGGCAACCCAAACAGGCAAGATGGGCCAATCTTGCCTGCTTGGGATTTACCATGTTCTTCCCCCAAGTAAATGTTCTCTTTTTGGCCATTAATAAATCCTTTATTAATCAAGCTTGTTAGATCAAGGTGAATAAAAGCCTTGTTCTTTTTTGCATTTTTCTCGACCTCAGCTTCATCTCTGTCAATAAAAACACAAAAAAGAACTTGGCCAATATCCAGTCATCTTGACCTCAAGCCTGGTCTATAACAAGGCAAAACAATTATCTGAAAATTTAATTTATTTGTCAAATAGTACATTAAGTCAAGGAGAGTTCGTTTTTGCTTCACTTAGTCAAAGAATTTAATCCCTGGTGATTACTTTTAAATGAGGTTTTATTCCTTTCTTCTTTGAGAAGGTAATATCTAATGTAGTTCCCAAAACATTGCCTGAAAAGCTGGGTCATGGTTTTAAAAGAAGAGCAGGGCTAATGACTTTTTGACATAACAAGGGTAGTAAATCATATCCCACCTGCATGTTAATGTATAACCTCATGGGCACTGTTTCTTGTTTGTAAAGGGCTTTACGAACAAGTTTTGTTTAACATGAGGCCACAGCTAAAAAACAACAACCTTGTACCAATGTTTGACATGGTGAATACAACTATATTTGTGCTACTTTTTGTAATAAAACACGACTCAAAATCAGTTGACATTGCTGTTTCTAGCATGACTTTAAACAAATTATTTTTGAAATGCACCTTGAAAAAGTAACATAATTAACAAGGTTGGAACCATGGAAGATTGAAAACAAATGATGAACTCTAAACTAAATTACAAAGGTATGGCAGATCATTAAATAACTGAAAAATGTAATGTAACCACACCTGGATGACTCCACTTCATTCTCTCTGTGTGAAGAAATAACCTTAAATCTTGCTTCCTGATTTAAAAGCTAGGGGGAAAGAACATGGTTCTATCCATATATGTTGTTTGAATGTAAATGGACATTCAATTATTTAACAATGTAACATAAATTACTGCCTGATTGCTTAAACAACCAACATTTAATGCCAAGTGGATGTGAATAGGTTAAAGTGATAGGTTACATGTACAGTGTACAGTATGTATTGGACAAATCAGCACCATGAATTATCCCAGGTTTTGTAGCACGATGTTAGACTTAGGGGTTAGCAGTCCTTGGAGAATTACTCAGAACAGTATGAATATGTTAATGCAGTCAACTGCTTAGTGTATAGAACTGCATTTTTTTGTTTTTGTTACCATATACTGGTAAATGTTATTCACTAAATAAATATTTCTCCAGTAATTTTGATTCACCTGGCTAAATCTTCATAACCAGGTAGCACTGATAAAATTTGAAACATGTTTGCTAATATCAATGCATTGTTTTCACTCAGCTGTGCAAATTTAAACAAAAGAAAGTTTACATGAGATAAGAGTTCAATCCTGCCCAAGATTTTTAGGTTGACCTAGAAACTAGCACAGGGACCCCTTGCGTCACTCATCCCCCAGTTCAAAACAATATGGCTAGAAAACCATAGCCAATAATCTCAGAAAAGCAATTTACTGTCATGCAAACTTGGGCTGGTAAAAACTATGATTAAAGGCAACTTGAGAGAAACAACACACTCAGCTCAAGAGTAAAAGTAAAGTGTACCTTTTTCTTTTGCCGCAGCCTTTCTTGTATTGTTTGATGATCATGAATGTGAGATTTTGCTAGGTGTTCATGGCTTCCAGACTGTTTCTGAATCTTGATCTTAACAAAACAACAATGGAAAACCATAACTTTGACACATGAGAGAAACAGCCAACAATGGTCCACACTAACTGCTTAAATAATTCAAAAAAATATTTTTAAGTGATCTTTTACTCACCAGTAAGTCTTTCTTTTTGACAACATCTCCTTGAGGAACACTTCCAACAAACTTGAAAACTCGCTCAACTAAAAATTACATCAAGATATTTAAATGAGAAATAATTTCTTATCCCTCAAGTACATACTAATTATTAAAAGTTAAAAAATGACAGTGAACTTCACAAATAAGTGGAGACTGTATAAATTACCTGAAAAAGTAAGAATAAAATGGTACAGAAACTTTTACAAGCGCATGAATAAGAGTAACCACAGTGCAGGTGTCTTCCTACACTCTACTACACCAATCTCGTCCCCAGTCTCTGTAGCAGGTTCCGGTTATTTTCTTACAGAAAGCCCTGGGGACGAGATTGTCACTGCACTCAAAATAGTAATATTATTTATTACTGATAACTTATGAATTAAACATTGATCAAAAGACCAAGTCTTATTACCTCCTGGAAACCAGAGTATGCTTAATTATCACCAAGTAAACATCTGAAAAGTCTTGGACGATGCTTATATCTATCTTCCCAACAGCGTTTCACAGCCGTGCAGGATAGTCTAACTCCATTCTTCTCACCGGCTTTGCCAGCAGCGTTGTATTGCTAGGTAAGTTAATTTAGTTGAGGGCCACTGGCTTATCAGCGCTTGCTGTTATGTGAGAACTTATTTTACTGATTCTTATATTGATATAAATAATTATTTTTGAGCATTATTGTAAATATATATCTGTAATTTTTAGGTTAGTTAGTTTAGTTGGAGGGCCACTGGTTTATCAGCTTCTGCTATTATGTGTTTACCCTTTATTAAAGTTGATTGATTGATTGGCAGCTCCACTGCAATCACGTCATTGGCAAGGGAAATGCACATACACTGTATTGAAAGTAAAAGGTCTAAAGCTAAAGGAAATGAGCTGATACTACCAACATACTCGTCCAAACCCCAGACTAGTGAGACTGAAACCAACAGCTGCTAATGGTTTAGTATTTTCACCTGTTTGTAACTCGTTTCAGGTGGTAACTAAATCAACATACGTTTCTTCAAATGAGGCTACCATGAAAGATGTTAATCTTGAATAATTTCAAAACTAGAGTTTATTTGATTTTACTTATGAAATCCAGTCCTGATAAATAAAGGTCATCCTCACTGAAATAATGAGAGGTACACACTTAGTATTATGACTGTTCAGCTATGCACACCCCAGCAAAGTGCCTCAATTCAAGTGCAAATATTTCAATTAAAGTCTGTGCACCTAGGAATGCAGCTTTATTGTATTTGTACCAAAACTGTTAGACTTTTTTGAGCAAGTCAACACTTTCAATTCCACTGCACCAGTGATTGTGGAGCTTTGACACCAGGTGATGTAAGGCTTCCTCTGCAAAGCTGCCCAAGAGAATATCTATGGCTTTGACAATAGCATCACTAAACGTCAGGGGATTAAGAGACAATACAAAGCGTAGAGAGGTGTTTAATTGGCTTCGCAAAAAAAATTACTCGGCATATATGCTACAAGAAGTCCACTGCACTGAAAATACTAATCACGTATGGTCTGCTGAATGGGGCTATCAAGCTATTTTTAGTACTTATAAGAGCAATAAAGCAGGGGTATGCATCCTTTTCAACAACAACTTCGATTTTCAAATAGAAAAAACTTACACTGACCCCCAAGGACGCTTCATTATTTGCGACATTAAAACCAATGAAAAGTGTTTTACTTTAGGGAACATATATGCTCCTAATGAAGACAACCCAACTTTCTTCCTTGACTTCTTTGATCACCTTGCAGATTTTAAATGTGATGATATTATTATAGGAGGCGACTACAACCTTGGAAAGATAACGGTCCTAAAAAGTCTGGTTGCCTCTCAGCTCGTTTATGTGCTCTCACCTTTACATACAAATGTGAAAATTATCAAAGAAGTAAACAAGTTATTTTTTTCATTCCTCTGGAATGGAAAAGGAGATAAAATCAAACGAGACATTATAACAAACGATTATGCTAATGGCGGACTTAAAATGATAGACATACAGTCTTTTAACAAGTCCCTGAAAGCTACATGGATTAAAAAATATCTGGATGAAGAGAACCAGGGAAAATGGAAATATTTTTTGGATATAGAGTTAGAGCGATTTGGAGGCACAATAGTCCTCACTAGTAATTTAAACAAGAAAGATACCATTGAGAATCTCAAGATTAAGAATAACTTTATAAAAGAGATACTTTCAATCTGGGCGGAAGTCAATTTTGATGAAAACATAACGTCCGAGAAACAATTTCTTGAACAAACTTTATGGTACAACTCACTCATTAGAATCGATAACTGCCCCGTCTTCTATCGTGAATGGTTTGATCGAGGCGTTACGAAAGTGAAACATTTGAAAGATGAACATAACAAATTTTTATCACTAGCTGAGCTGCAGCAAAAATACAGCCCCAAAGTTTGTCTTTTAAAGTATTTCGGACTAGTGTCTGCTCTAAAATCTCTTTGGACTACATGTAAAACAAACTGTATCAAAAACTGCGACAATTATGAAACCTTTGTAGTAAGATTAACAGAATGCCAAAGTGCGAGCAAACTTGTATACACCAAGTTGCTTTCTACAAAATGCAAGTTACCATCCCATAATCAACAGAAATGGCTAAAAGACTGCAAGGAAAATGATGTGGAGGCGATTAATTGGCGGGAAGCCTACCAGTTGGCCGCTAAATATACTAAAAGTACAAGAATTATTGAATTCCAATATAAATTTTTACATAGACGAATATCAACGAACGACTTCTTAACAAAAATTGGCGTAAAAGACAACCCAAATTGTTCTTTTTGTAACAATGAACCGGAGAAACTTCTTCATCTTTTTTGGTCTTGTCCTAAAGTGGCCTTTTTCTGGCATAGTTTATCTCTTAAGCTGACTTTGCTCCACATTACACCGGAACATTACACATTAGATATATTTGTTGCACTTGGTCTAAAGCCGGATTCTTCAAAAAACTGCCAGCAAATTAATTTCCTTTTCCTTCTAGCCAGAAATTACATCTGGATTAGCAAAAGAAGGGAAACCTCGCCAAAGATAGCAGGCTTCCTGCAATACCTCAAATCTTTCTACCACATAGAGACCACTGCAGGTCCCATTTTACCAAAAAAATGGGAAAATGTGAGCTCCTTATTTCAGTAAGCCTTTGATTTTGTATACATTTGTATATCTCGATCCTCTGCTCATTTTCTCCAGCATTAACCTGGTGTATCTTTTGCTTCACAATCGCTGCCTCTTTAAGACACTTAAGATATAAGTGCGTTTACCGTGAATGTTTGGTCTTGTAAATGTTGGTTTTGAAGTACAATTACTAATTAGAACTGCTTGTAAATAGTGCATTGTAGTGCGAGTAGTGAGTAGGTAGTGTTGTAAGTACTGAGTATTGTAAGTCTTTACATTGTAAACAGAGTAAGTACCTTAGTCTATTGTATTCTAAATATTGTATTGTAAGTAGTGTAAGTATCGTAGTGTTTGTAAGTATTTTTGATTGTTGATTGTCGATTGAATAAATGTTATTAAAGATAAAAAAAATAAAATAAAAAAATAAAAAAATAAAAAAAAAAATAAAAAAATTCCACTGCACCACATACAGCTTTGGTATATCTAATGATCAACAGATTTGTTAATATTTCTACTGAAATCCAGACACCAACGGTCAAAGACCATGTAGGTCTGGAAAGATAATGACAAGAAACACAGATTCTCAAGACCATAAGAGCCACCAGCTCACGTTATTTTAAAGACTATAGACACTTTAAACTATTAGATACCTTGAAGTGATAGCGTCATTTGCAGTCATTGGTTAAGCGACATGGTATTAAAAAGGGTGCTACACTGCTACTCCCCTTGCAGGGCCTTGACATAATCAAAATAAATCGAGCTTGAACCAACACTAAGGTTCAATTAAGTTCGGTAACTGGATGCACACAAACTCTCACAAAAAAATTTTGTAATGGAACCTAATCGAACTTTGATTAACTTTGATTAGGATCAATTATCAGAGTTGGCATACATTTAATTTCACAAAAATTGGGATATTATACAGATGACTGGTCATTTCACCAATCAGTGGTTTCCCTAACGTCCTGTTCGCTTGACACCTTCAGTCATTTTGCTAGCGTGTTAGGTCAAACAAAACTTGGTGCTTGACTTGCCCAGTTTGTTCAGAGTCTTGAAATCCACAAAGTATCAGCTCAAGTATCAGATTAGGGGAATAACAACAACAACAATATTACTGTTGAAAATTAGCTTTGTTTCATTTTATTACAATGCCCTACCAGTTGTTACATAACTTTGTGGTAAGTTGACTACCTTGGAGGGGCTTATATTCAGAGGGGCTTATGTATGGAGGAAAATTTGCATTTCAAAATCGATTGGGCTAGCTTGAAGTGGGAGGGAAATTTACCATTTTTGCTTTGTTTTACTTTGTATTCGAGGGCAAATTCCAAGTACAAGCCCCCCGGGGGGCTTATATTCGGAGGGGCGATTTAACAGAGGGTTTTTTGCGTTACGATTTTGGGGGGCTTATGTTTGGAGGGGCTTATACATGGAGGGGCTTATTTTCGGAATTTTACAGTATATAATATTAGACGAGGCTCATTATAAGATTAACAGTGCTGGATCATGGATTATCTTTTAGTTAAACTACAGTCAATCTATTCTTTGTTTCAGCTGATTGTTTATTGATTCTCTGCTGATTTTGTCGCTGTTTTCCTGATTATTTGCAAGCAAAAAGGACTCTACAAAATCTTTGAGTTCAAAAATCAAAACTGTAACGCAAATTCTGGTTTTATTGTGTTCGATTACCAAATTTAATCGAACCGTACCGTTCAGTAAGTTCAATAAAGTAATAAATAATTACCCAACATTTTGAGAGATTACATTGAGAGTAGTACATTGACTCTCCACTGAAGACTACTGCGTAGGAACATTTATAAATGTATGTAGAAAGTGGTTATTTCTTCCACACATCAATGTACCTATATATGTATCTAAGAAACTCACTAGTTGGGTTAAGTTTACTGTTATCCACTTCTTCATTGTCCTTGTCACTACCTTCCACCTTTTCAATGTGTGGTTTCTTAAAAACTTGAGCAACAACTGCAACAAGCAAGAGTGATTCATTAGATAAAAAAAAAAATGAATACATAAGTAAATAAGTAAATAATGATTTGAAGGTAGCACATCAACAAAGTGGTTCTTTGTCTACCTGATTCCTGGTCAAATTGGAATTTCGAAATGTTGGTTTTTGAGGAGAGGGGAAAACCGGAATACCCGGAGAAAAACCTCTCGGAGTAAAGGAGAGAACCAACCACAAACTCAACCCACATATGGTGTCGACGCTAGGATTTGAACCTGGGCCACATTGGTGGGAGGCGAGCATGGGTTAGGGTTAGGGTTAGGGTTAGAATGCTTTGTATGTTCATTGCATGACAAAGAAAAGCTGAGCATTCAGTGACCTTGTAGCAGCGATTTCCGCCGCTTTGCACGAGATTTTTGTTTGTAGTAAATACACTAACAGTGTTTCTCAGTTTTTGTTATATTCTTAAAGATTTTGTTCGACAACTGAAGGCGTCCTTCTGTCATTTTTGTGCTCGTGAAATGTCCCCGGGGTGGGGGCATTTGATCACCTGAATGGACCCTAGTGTGGGTCATTTGAATGGCATTTTGGCCCGGGTACGGAAGAATTTGAACAATAATTTTCAAAAAAGGCGAATGCCCGGGGGGTTGCCCGGGGGGGGATGTTGAAGCTTCGATTTAACCGATACATTACATGCATGTATGTAATAAGCCCAAGCAGTGGGAACAAACCTGATAAAACTAGCTGTTAGGTTGTTCGTTAAAAGGCTTCAAGAGCTGAGAATGATACGAATATACTTTGACTTGATCTCTGCATTTGTTATTTAAGCTTAAATTTGACAAATGCGAGAGCAACTTCTTCTGATCTTAGTAAGCACCGAAACAAAAGATACATACTTTGGAAAGAGAAGATGTTCTTCTTACTTAGAAAAAAGAACATGGGAGGTTATATGGAGTAAACACGAGAAAACTTGATTACTTACGTAGTGCATCCAATGGGTCCTCTGTTCTCTTACGTTTTATCCTCAGCACAACCGAGCGATTTTCGTCCGCCATTTTGAACTCACAACTCTCCAAGGTTGATGGGAAGGTTCGAGAGCAATGAAATCTGGGAATATGACCGCTGGACAAGGGTAACTCCGGGCGACTGTGGAAACGAAGTTCTTTCAAAATTTCATTACTATACTACAGGTCTTAAATTACAGTTAAACCTCCATTAAGTGACTACCTATTAAGCGAACACCCGATTGTGGATTAGTTCTGCTGCTCCCGTGCTGCTAAAGAGTATGCTATTATGACTGACCCGGTTTATGACGAACCTCTATTGAGCGACCACTTAACGGCACCCACAGGATAGCCACTTAATGGAGGTTCAACTCTATATTTTCACCAATTCCACCTACTTATGACATGACTTAAACCATGTTTTATCAACTTATTCTAACTTATTCTACTTCCAGGAGCGAAGCGTGAGATTTGCAAGGTATACGCACGGAAAGAAAAGAAAAGAAAAGAAAAGAGGGGCCAGTCTGGGGCATACTCCTCCCGAAAACTTTTGAATTTAAGGTTCCGACCAAATGCCATTTCCTGCATTTTCCGTAGGACAGTTACTGTAAATACAAAGGAGAATGTTATGAGGGGGAAGTGGCATTTTCTTCGTTTTTCACCTAACCATAATTCGACCATATATTTCTTGCAGTCAGTTTGTGGATGAATGAAAAGATAAAGGAAATAGTAACACAAAGAGTCAAATACAAATAATGCTCTCAGGAAATAAAGAAAAAATCAGATTTCAGCTGCACGCACGGGCTTTTAAGCATACACTACGCTCCTAGCTTCGTTACTCTTGCTAGTTTTTACTTACACTTTACAAAACGTGTTTATCTTAAACAGCAAACTACTACCGATGTTCGTGTTTACTCATTACATGAATTTCGATATGCAAAAATTGAAAGAGGGCGTGTAAGATTATAACACAGGAGAGGAGTGGATTAATTGGACTCATTGACTCGATAATCAATGTGATGAACAATGCACATTCAATTAAAGAGAAATTCATTACGTAATTAAGCTTAGTTTTGTTTTGATTTAGATAAGATAAGTTTCAGGCAAGAGACTATAAAGGGGACAGAGAGGGCATCCCCCATATACGCCCTATTACATAGGTAATTCGTCTCGAGTTATTTTTAGAATCGGAATAAAGTTACCTCGCGCGAGGCGTGGATGTTTCGTGGAGGTTTTCGCATGACCAAACGCCGTGCAAAACATGTCGGGCGAGAGGCAATGAAAGCGTAAAAAGATCGAGAGCATTCCTGAATATTGAAGCGAAATGAGTCGGCGCTCACCTGGGAAAAAGGAATCGCTGGACTCTTTGACAACCCGTGAAATCAGTTTAACTCGAAGTTGTCGTAACCTCAGTGCTTTAATAAAATGAGAAATTTCGCCGGTCTATTGAAACCGGTCGTTTGTACAGTTTAGGGAGTTTAAGATCCAACGACGCGGACGACAACTAGAACGTCAAAAAAACAATAGGTTTAATTAGCAAAACAACAACTTCGCACGTCCAACACACTTTTTTGTTCATTTCTTTCCCGTTTTTGCACGACTACGAAGTGAAAATGCCTAATTTCGCGTTTTATGGAGGACGTAAATAAGCAACGACGAAATTTTATTTCTCTTTCTGAGCTTGAATAAGGTCCCTTGAAATTCAGCTTTAGGAGGGTTTGCCTACAATTGACAAAGTAAGTGGGTAGGAATAATCGCTATTAAGACTGAAAAAAATAAACATCAAACCAGAAACTGCTCTCTTCAAACTGCGAATTATAAATGATCCTGAGAGAATATTCAGTGTGTTAAGGATTTCCCTGCTCTACTGTTAGCTCTATACAAGAGAGGAAGGGCGATTCTTTTTTAATTTCGGTTTCCCTGACACAGCTTTCCCAGAAATCTCGCTGTAGTCGTTTTCGTCGACAAAAGGAATAGCAAAATCGCTCTCCGCGTCTTCCCCCATTTTGTCCTGCGTCATTTCGTGGGTCATCCACGCGGAACACATTCGCGCTATGTGATTGGCTGTTGTCTAACCCCCCTTGAGATCTGCGATGTTAAAAATAACTCGAGACGAATTACCTATGGAATAGGGTGTATATGGGGCATGCCCTCTCTGTCCCCTTTATATTCTCTTGGTTTCAGGACATTCTAGAAAAAAAAAAACGCCTTTCAAGCATATAAAAAACACAAGGTCAAAAACTCGGGGTTAACCCATGGTTTTGGTCCAAAAATGGCCAGAAAAATGTCTTTCACGATATTCTACAACAAAAAAAGCCTTTCCAGGCTATAAAAACAAATGGTCCAAACAGTCAAAAAAACAGACATTTTTCACAAGGTGTGATCCAAACATGGCCAATTTTCCAACTTCTTTTTTTAGGCAATATAGGCCAGGAAGATGTCTTTTACAATATCCTAGAACAAAAAAACGCCTTTCTAGGCTATAAAAAAAAGAAGTTCAAAAAGTCGAAAAATTGACATTTTTCCAAAGGGGTTAACCCATGGTTTTGGTCCCAATATGGCCATTTTTCCAACTTCTTTTTTTTTTACGCAATATAAGCCAGGAAAATGTCTTTTACGATATTCTAGAACAAAAAAACGCCTTTCTAGGCTATAAAAACAAGAACTTCAAAAAGTCGAAAAACTGACATTTTTCCAAAGGGGTTAACCCATCGTTTTGGTCCAAAAATAAGCATTTTTAATACTTTCTTTTTTTGGCAATATAGGCCACGAAAATGTCTTTAACGATATTCTAGAACAAAAAAACACCTTTCTAGGCTATAAAAACAAGAAGTTCAAAAAGTCGAAAAATTGACATTTTTTCCAAAGGGCTTAACCCATGGTTTTGGCCCAAAAATGGCCATTTTACGAACTTTTTTTTTTAGGCAATATAGGCTGAGAAAATGTCTTTAACGATATTCTAGAACCAAAAAGCGCCTTTCTAAGCTATAAACACAAGAAGTTCGAACAGTCGAAAAATTCACATTTTTCCAAAGGGGTTAACCCTTGGTTTTGGTCCAAAAACGGCCATTTTTCCAACTTTTTTTTTTTAGGCAATATAGGTCAGGAAAATGTCTTTTACGATATTATAAAAAAAAAAGCCTCTCTGGGCTATAAAACCACGAACTTCAAAAAGTCGAAAAACTGACACTTTTCCAAAGGGGTTAACCCATGGTTTTGGTCCAAATATGGCCATTTTTGCAACTTTCCATTTTAGGCAATATAGGGCAGGAAAATGTCTTTTATGATATTATAGAACCAAAAAAACGCCTTTCTAAGCTAAAAAAACAAGATATTCAAAAAGTCGAAAAATTGACATTTTTCCAAAGGGGTTAACCCATGGTTTTGGTCCAAAAATGGCCATTTTTCCAACTTTCTTTTTTTAGGCAATGTAGGTCAGGAACATGTCTTTTATGATATTCTAGAACGAAAAAACGCCTTTCTAAGCTATAAAAACAAGAAGTTTAAAAAGTCGAAAAAGTGACATTTTTCCAAAGGGGTTAACCCATGGTTTTGGTTCAAAAATGGCCATTTTTCCAACTTTTTTTTTTTAGACAATATAGGTCAGGAAAATGTCTTTTTTTATAATCTAGAACGAAAAAACGCCTTTCTAACCTATAAAAACAAGAAGTTCAAAAAGTCGAATAATTGACATTTTTCCAAAGGGGTGAACCCATGGTTTTGGTCCAAAAATGGCCTTTTTTCAAATTTTTTTTTTTAGGCAATATAGGTCAAGAAAATGTCTTTTATGATATTTTAGAACCAAGAAACGCCTTTCTAAGCTATAAAAACAAGACGTTCAAAATGTCGAAAAATTTACATTTTTCTAAAGGGGTTAACCCGTGGTTTTGGTCTAAAAATGGCCATTTTTCCAACTTTTTTTTTAGCCAATATAGGCCGAGAAAATGTCTTTTATGATATTCTAGAGCAAAAAAACGCCCTTCTAAGCTATAAAAACAAGAAGTTCAAACAGTCGAAAAATTGAAATTTTTGCAAAGGGGTTAACCCGTGGTTTTGGTCCAAAAATGGCCATTTTTCCACCTTTTTTTTTTTCGCAATATAGTTGAAGAGAATGTCTTTTCTGATATTCTAGAACGAAAAATCGCCTTTCTAAGCTATAAAAACAACAAGTTCAAAAAGACGAAAAATTGACATTTTTCCAAAGGGGTTAACCCATGGTTTTGGTCCAAAAATGGCCATTTCTCCAACTTTTGTTTTTTACGCAATATAGGTCAGGAAAATGTCTTTTATGATATTCTAGAACGAAAAATCGCCTTTCTAAGCTATAAAAACAACAAGTTCAAAAAGTCGGAAAATTGACATTTTTCCAAAGGGGTTAACCCATGGTTTCGGTCCAAAAATGGCCATTTTTCCAACTTTTTTTTTTTAGGCAATATAGGTCAGGAAAATGTCTTTTATCATATTCTAGAACGAAAAATCGCCTTTCTAAGCTATAAAAACAACAAGTTCAAAAAGTCGAAAAATTCACACTTTTCCAAATAGGTTAACCTATGGTTTTGGTCCAAAAATGGCCATTTTTCCAACTTTCTTTTTTTAGGCAATATATGTCAGGAAAATGTCTTTTGTGATATTCTAGAACGAAAAATCGCCTTTCTAAGCTATAAAAACAACAAGTTCAAAAAGTCAAAAAATTGACATTTTTCCAAAGGGGTTAACCCATGGTTTTGGTCCAAAAACGGCCATTTTTCCAACTTTTTTTTTTTTAGGCAATATAGGTCAGGAAAATGTCTTTTGTGATATTCTAGAACGAAAAATCGCCTTTCTAAGCTATAAAAACAACAAGTTCAAAAAGTCGAAAAATTGACATTTTTCCAAAGGGGTTAACCCATGGTTTTGGTCCAAAAACGGCCATTTTTCCAAGTTTTTTTTTTTAGGCAATATAGGTCAGGAAAATGTCTTTTGTGATATTCTAGAACGAAAAATCGCCTTTCTAAGCTATAAAAACAACAAGTTCAAAAAGTCGAAAAATTGCCATTTTTCCAAAGGGGTTGACCCATGGTTTTGGTCCAAAAATGGCCATTTTTCCAACTTTTTTTTTTTTGGCAATATAGGTCAGGAAAATGTCTTTTATGATATTCTAGAACGAAAAATCGCCTTTCTAAGCTATAAAAACAACATGTTCAAAAAGTCGAAAAATTGACATTTTTCCAAAGGGGTTAACCCATGGTTTTGGTCCAAAAATGGCCATTTTTCCAACTTTTTTTTTTTAGGCAATATAGGTCAGGAAAATGTCTTTTATGATATTCTAGAACGAAAAATCGCCTTTCTAAGCTATAAAAACAACAAGTTCAAAAAGTCAAAAAATTGCCATTTTTCCAAAGAGGTTAACCCATGGTTTTGGTCCAAAAAGGGTCATTTTTCCAACTTTCTTTTTTTAGACAATAAAGGTCAGGAAAATATCCTTTATGATATTCTAGAACGAAAAATCGCCTTTCTAAGCTATAAAAACAACAAGTTCAAAAAGTCGAAAAATTGCCATTTTTCCAAAGGGGTTAACCCATGGTCTTGGTCCAAAAACGGCCATTTTTCCACCTTTTTTTTTTTAGGCAATATAGGTCAGGAAAATGTCTTTTATGATATTCTAGAACGAAAAATCGCCTTTCTAAGCTATAAAAACAACAAGTTCAAAAAGTCGAAAAATTGCCATTTTTCCAAAGGGGTTAACCCATGGTTTTGGTCCAAAAAGGGTCATTTTTCCAACTTTCTTTTTTTAGGCAATATAGGTCAGGAAAATATCATTTATGATATTCTAGAACGAAAAATCGCCTTTCTAAGCTATAAAAACAACAAGTTCAAAAAGTCGAATAATTGACATTTTTCCAAAGGGGTTAACCCCTTGGTTTTGGTCCAAAAATGGCCATTTTTCCAACTTTTTTTTTTTAGGAAATACAGGTCTGGAAAATGTTTTTTATGATATTCTAGAACGAAAAATCGCCTTTCTAAGCTATAAAAACAACAAGTTCAAAAAGTCGAAAAATTGCCATTTTTCCAAAGGGGTTAACCCATGGTTTTGGTCCAAAAATGGCTATTTTTCCAACTTTCTTTTTTTAGGCAATGTAGGTCAGGAACATGTCTTTTATGATATTCTAGAACGAAAAAACGCCTTTCTAAGCTATAAAAACAAGAAGTTTAAAAAGTCGAAAAAGTGACATTTTTCCAAAGGGGTTAACCCATGGTTTTGGTCCAAAAATGGCCATTTCTCCAACTTTTGTTTTTTACGCAATATAGGTCAGGAAAATGTCTTTTATGATATTCTAGAACGAAAAATCGCCTTTCTAAGCTATAAAAACAACAAGTTCAAAAAGTCGGAAAATTGACATTTTTCCAAAGGGGTTAACCCATGGTTTCGGTCCAAAAACGGCCATTTTTCCAACTTTTTTTTTTTAGGCAATATAGGTCAGGAAAATGTCTTTTATCATATTCTAGAACGAAAAATCGCCTTTCTAAGCTATAAAAACAACAAGTTCAAAAAGTCGAAAAATTCACATTTTTCCAAATAGGTTAACCCATGGTTTTGGTCCAAAAATGGCCATTTTTCCAACTTTCTTTTTTTAGGCAATATATGTCAGGAAAATGTCTTTTGTGATATTCTAGAACGAAAAATCGCCTTTCTAAGCTATAAAAACGACAAGTTCAAAAAGTCAAAAAATTGACATTTTTCCAAAGGGGTTAACCCATGGTTTTGGTCCAAAAACGGCCATTTTTCCAACTTTTTTTTTTTTAGGCAATATAGGTCAGGAAAATGTCTTTTGTGATATTCTAGAACGAAAAATCGCCTTTCTAAGCTATAAAAACAACAAGTTCAAAAAGTCGAAAAATTGACATTTTTCCAAAGGGGTTAACCCATGGTTTTGGTCCAAAAATGGTCATTTTTCCAACTTTTTTTTTTTAGGCAATATAGGTCAGGAAAATATCCTTTATGATATTCTAGAACGAAAAATCGCCTTTCTAAGCTATAAAAACAAGAAGTTCAAAAGTCGAAAAATTAAAATTTTTCCAAAGGGGTTAACCCATGGTTTTGGTCCAAAAACGGCCATTTTTCCACCTTTTTTTTTTTAGGCAATATAGGTCAGGAAAATGTCTTTTATGATATTCTAGAACGAAAAATCGCCTTTCTAAGCTATAAAAACAACAAGTTCAAAAAGTCGAAAAATTGCCATTTTTCCAAAGGGGTTAACCCATGGTTTTGGTCCAAAAATGGCCATTTTTCCAACTTTTTTTTTTTAGGCAATATATGTCAGGAAACTGTCTTTTGTGATATTCTAGAACGAAAAATCGCCTTTCTAAGCTATAAAAACAACAAGTTCAAAAAGTCGAAAAATTGACATTTTTCCAAAGGGGTTAACCCATGGTTTTGGTCCAAAAACGGCCATTTTTCCACCTTTTTTTTTTAGGCAATATATGTCAGGAAAATGTCTTTTGTGATATTCTAGAACGAAAAATCGCCTTTCTAAGCTATAAAAACAACAAGTTCAAAAAGTCGAAAAATTGCCATTTTTCCAAAGGGGTTAACCCATGGTTTTGGTCCAAAAATGGCCATTTTTCCAACTTTTTTTTTTTAGGCAATATATGTCAGGAAACTGTCTTTTGTGATATTCTAGAACGAAAAATCGCCTTTCTAAGCTATAAAAACAAGAAGTTCAAAAAGTCGAAAAATTGACATTTTTCCAAAGGGGTTAACCCATGGTTTTGGTCCAAAAACGGCCATTTTTCCACCTTTTTTTTTTTAGGCAATATATGTCAGGAAAATGTCTTTTGTGATATTCTAGAACGAAAAATCGCCTTTCTAAGCTATAAAAACAACAAGTTCAAAAAGTCGAAAAATTGACATTTTTCCAAAGGGGTTAACCCATGGTTTTGGTCCAAAAATGGCCATTTTTCCAACTTTTTTTTTTTAGGCAATATAGGTCAGAAAAATATCCTTTATGATATTCTAGAAAGAAAAATCGCCTTTCTAAGCTATAAAAAAAAAAAGTTCAAAAAGGCGAAAAATTGCCATTTTTCCAAAGGGGTTAACCCATGGTTTTGGTCCAAAAACGGCCATTTTTCCACCTTTGGAAGTTCAAAAAGTCGAAAAATTGACATTTTTCAAAAGGGGTTAACCCATGGTTTTGGTCCAAAAATGGCCATTTTTTCAATTTTTTTTTTTTAGGCAATATAGGTGAGGAAGATGTCTTTTATGATATTCTACAAAGAAAAATCGCCTTTCTAAGCTATCAAAACAAGAAGTTCAAAAAGTCGAAAAATTGACATTTTTGCAAAGGGGTTAACCCTTGGTTGTGGTCCAAAAATGGCTATTTTTCCAACTCTTTTTTTTTAGGCAATATAGGTCAGGAAATGTCTTTTATGATATTCTAGAAGGAAAAAACGCCTTTCTAAGCTATAAAAACAAGAAGTTCAAAAAGTCGAAAAATTGACATTTTTCCAAAGGGGTTGACCCATGGTTTTGGTCCAAAAATGGCCATTTTTCCAACTTTTTTTTTTTAGGCAATATAGGTCAGAAAAATGTCTTTTATGATATTCTAGAACGAAAAAACGCCTTTCTAAGCTATAAAAACAACAAGTTCAAAAAGTCGAAATATTGACATTTTTCCAAAGGGGTTAACCCATGGTTTTGGTCCAAAAATGGCCATTTTTCCAACTTTTTTTATTAGGCAATATAGGTAAGGAAAATGTCTTTTATGATATTCTAGAAGGAAAAAACGCCTTCCTAAGCTATAAAAACAACAAGTTCAAAAAGTCGAAAAATTGACATTTTTCCAAAGGGGTTAACCCATGGTTTTGGTCCGAAAATGGTCATTTTTCCAACTTTTTTTTTTTAGGCAATATAGGTCAGGAAAATGTCCTTTATGATATTCTAGAACGAAAAATCGCCTTTCTAAGCTATAAAAACAACAAGTTCAAAAAGTCGAAAAATTGACATTTTTCCAAAGGGGTTAACCCATGGTTTTGGTCCAAAAACGGCCATTTTTCCAAGTTTTTTTTTTTAGGCAATATAGGTCAGGAAAATGTCTTTTGTGATATTCTAGAACGAAAAATCGCCTTTCTAAGCTATAAAAACAACAAGTTCAAAAAGTCGAAAAATTGACATTTTTCCAAAGGGGTTAACCCATGGTTTTGGTCCAAAAATGGCCATTTTTCCAACTTTTTTTTTTTAGGCAATATAGGTCAGGAAAATGTCTTTTATGATATTCTAGAACGAAAAATCGCCTTTCTAAGCTATAAAAACAACAAGTTCAAAAAGTCGAAAAATTGCCATTTTTCCAAAGGGGTTAACCCATGGTTTTGGTCCAAAAAGGGTCATTTTTCCAACTTTCTTTTTTTAGACAATATAGGTCAGGAAAATATCCTTTATGATATTCTAGAACGAAAAATCGCCTTTCTAAGCTATAAAAACAACAAGTTCAAAAAGTCGAAAAATTGCCATTTTTCCAAAGGGGTTAACCCATGGTCTTGGTCCAAAAACGGCCATTTTTCCACCTTTTTTTTTTTAGGCAATATAGGTCAGGAAAATGTCTTTTATGATATTCTAGAACGAAAAATCGCCTTTCTAAGCTATAAAAACAACAAGTTCAAAAAGTCGAAAAATTGCCATTTTTCCAAAGGGGTTAACCCATGGTTTTGGTCCAAAAAGGGTCATTTTTCCAACTTTCTTTTTTTAGGCAATATAGGTCAGGAAAATATCATTTATGATATTCTAGAACGAAAAATCGCCTTTCTAAGCTATAAAAACAACAAGTTCAAAAAGTCGAAAAATTGACATTTTTCCAAAGGGGTTAACCCATGGTTTTGGTCCAAAAATGGCCATTTTTCCAACTTTTTTTTTTTAGGAAATACAGGTCTGGAAAATGTTTTTTATGATATTCTAGAACGAAAAATCGCCTTTCTAAGCTATAAAAACAACAAGTTCAAAAAGTCGAAAAATTGCCATTTTTCCAAAGGGGTTAACCCATGGTTTTGGTCCAAAAATGGCTATTTTTCCAACTTTCTTTTTTTAGGCAATGTAGGTCAGGAACATGTCTTTTATGATATTCTAGAACGAAAAAACGCCTTTCTAAGCTATAAAAACAAGAAGTTTAAAAAATCGAAAAAGTGACATTTTTCCAAAGGGGTTAACCCATGGTTTTGGTCCAAAAATGGCCATTTCTCCAACTTTTGTTTTTTACGCAATATAGGTCAGGAAAATCTCTTTTATGATATTCTAGAACGAAAAATCGCCTTTCTAAGCTATAAAAACAACAAGTTCAAAAAGTCGGAAAATTGACAGTTTTCCAAAGGGGTTAACCCATGGTTTCGGTCCAAAAACGGCCATTTTTCCAACTTTTTTTTTTTAGGCAATATAGGTCAGGAAAATGTCTTTTATCATATTCTAGAACGAAAAATCGCCTTTCTAAGCTATAAAAACAACAAGTTCAAAAAGTCGAAAAATTCACATTTTTCCAAATAGGTTAACCCATGGTTTTGGTCCAAAAATGGCCATTTTTCCAACTTTCTTTTTTTAGGCAATATATGTCAGGAAAATGTCTTTTGTGATATTCTAGAACGAAAAATCGCCTTTCTAAGCTATAAAAACAACAAGTTCAAAAAGTCAAAAAATTGACATTTTTCCAAAGGGGTTAACCCATGGTTTTGGTCCAAAAACGGCCATTTTTCCAACTTTTTTTTTTTTAGGCAATATAGGTCAGGAAAATGTCTTTTGTGATATTCTAGAACGAAAAATCGCCTTTCTAAGCTATAAAAACAACAAGTTCAAAAAGTCGAAAAATTGACATTTTTCCAAAGGGGTTAACCCATGGTTTTGGTCCAAAAATGGTCATTTCTCCAACTTTTTTTTTTAGGCAATATAGGTCAGGAAAATATCCTTTATGATATTCTAGAACGAAAAATCGCCTTTCTAAGCTATAAAAACAAGAAGTTCAAAAGTCGAAAAATTGAAATTTTTCCAAAGGGGTTAACCCATGGTTTTGGTCCAAAAACGGCCATTTTTCCAACTTTTTTTTTTTAGGCAATATAGGTCAGGAAAATGTCTTTTATGATATTGTAGAACGAAAAATCGCCTTTCTAAGCTATAAAAACAACAAGTTCAAAAAGTCGAAAAATTGCCATTTTTCCAAAGGGGTTGACCCATGGTTTTGGTCCAAAAATGGCCATTTTTCCAACTTTTTTTTTTTATGCAATATATGTCAGGAAACTGTCTTTTGTGATATTCTAGAACGAAAAATCGCCTTTCTAAGCTATAAAAACAACAAGTTCAAAAAGTCGAAAAATTGACATTTTTCCAAAGGGGTTAACCCATGGTTTTGGTCCAAAAACGGCCATTTTTCCACCTTTTTTTTTTTAGGCAATATAGGTCAGGAAAATGTCTTTTGTGATATTCTAGAACGAAAAATCGCCTTTCTAAGCTATAAAAACAACAAGTTCAAAAAGTCGAAAAATTGCCATTTTTCCAAAGGGGTTAACCCATGGTTTTGGTCCAAAAATGGCCATTTTTCCAACTTTTTTTTTTTAGGCAATATATGTCAGGAAACTGTCTTTTGTGATATTCTACAACGAAAAATCGCCTTTCTAAGCTATAAAAACAACAAGTTCAAAAAGTCGAAAAATTGACATTTTTCAAAAGGGGTTAACCCATGGTTTTGGTCCAAAAACGGCCATTTTTCCACCTTTTTTTTTTTAGGCAATATATGTCAGGAAAATGTCTTTTGTGATATTCTAGAACGAAAAATCGCCTTTCTAAGCTATAAAAACAACAAGTTCAAAAAGTCGAAAAATTGACATTTTTCCAAAGGGGTTAACCCATGGTTTTGGTCCAAAAATGGCCATTTTTCCAACTTTTTTTTTTTAGGCAATATAGGTCAGAAAAATATCCTTTATGATATTCTAGAACGAAAAATCGCCTTTCTAAGCTATAAAAAAAAAAAGTTCAAAAAGGCGAAAAATTGCCATTTTTCCAAAGGGGTTAACCCATGGTTTTGGTCCAAAAACGGCCATTTTTCCACCTTTGGAAGTTCAAAAAGTCGAAAAATTGACATTTTTCAAAAGGGGTTAACCCATGGTTTTGGTCTAAAAATGGCCATTTTTTCAATTTTTTTTTTTTAGGCAATATAGGTGAGGAAGATGTCTTTTATGATATTCTACAAAGAAAAATCGCCTTTCTAAGCTATCAAAACAAGAAGTTCAAAAAGTCGAAAAATTGACATTTTTGCAAAGGGGTTAACCCTTGGTTGTGGTCCAAAAATGGCTATTTTTCCAACTCTTTTTTTTTAGGCAATATAGGTCAGGAAATGTCTTTTATGATATTCTAGAAGGAAAAAACGCCTTTCTAAGCTATAAAAACAAGAAGTTCAAAAAGTCGAAAAATTGACATTTTTCCAAAGGGGTTGACCCATGGTTTTGGTCCAAAAATGGCCATTTTTCCAACTTTTTTTTTTTAGGCAATATAGGTCAGAAAAATGTCTTTTATGATATTCTAGAACGAAAAAACGCCTTTCTAAGCTATAAAAACAACAAGTTCAAAAAGTCGAAATATTGACATTTTTCCAAAGGGGTTAACCCATGGTTTTGGTCCAAAAATGGCCATTTTTCCAACTTTTTTTATTAGGCAATATAGGTAAGGAAAATGTCTTTTATGATATTCTAGAAGGAAAAAACGCCTTCCTAAGCTATAAAAACAACAAGTTCAAAAAGTCGAAAAATTGACATTTTTCCAAAGGGGTTAACCCATGGTTTTGGTCCGAAAATGGTCATTTTTCCAACTTTTTTTTTTTAGGCAATATAGGTCAGGAAAATGTCCTTTATGATATTCTAGAACGAAAAATCGCCTTTCTAAGCTATAAAAACAACAAGTTCAAAAAGTCGAAAAATTGACATTTTTCCAAAGGGGTTAACCCATGGTTTTGGTCCAAAAACGGCCATTTTTCCAAGTTTTTTTTTTTAGGCAATATAGGTCAGGAAAATGTCTTTTGTGATATTCTAGAACGAAAAATCGCCTTTCTAAGCTATAAAAACAACAAGTTCAAAAAGTCGAAAAATTGCCATTTTTCCAAAGGGGTTGACCCATGGGTTTGGTCCAAAAATGGCCATTTTTCCAACTTTTTTTTTTTTGGCAATATAGGTCAGGAAAATGTCTTTTATGATATTCTAGAACGAAAAATCGCCTTTCTAAGCTATAAAAACAACATGTTCAAAAAGTCGAAAAATTGACATTTTTCCAAAGGGGTTAACCCATGGTTTTGGTCCAAAAATGGCCATTTTTCCAACTTTTTTTTTTTAGGCAATATAGGTCAGGAAAATGTCTTTTATGATATTCTAGAACGAAAAATCGCCTTTCTAAGCTATAAAAACAACAAGTTCAAAAAGTCAAAAAATTGCCATTTTTCCAAAGGGGTTAACCCATGGTTTTGGTCCAAAAAGGGTCATTTTTCCAACTTTCTTTTTTTAGACAATATAGGTCAGGAAAATATCCTTTATGATATTCTAGAACGAAAAATCGCCTTTCTAAGCTATAAAAACAACAAGTTCAAAACGTCGAAAAATTGCCATTTTTCCAAAGGGGTTAACCCATGGTCTTGGTCCAAAAACGGCCATTTTTCCACCTTTTTTTTTTTAGGCAATATAGGTCAGGAAAATGTCTTTTATGATATTCTAGAACGAAAAATCGCCTTTCTAAGCTATAAAAACAACAAGTTCAAAAAGTCGAAAAATTGCCATTTTTCCAAAGGGGTTAACCCATGGTTTTGGTCCAAAAAGGGTCATTTTTCCAACTTTCTTTTTTTAGGCAATATAGGTCAGGAAAATATCATTTATGATATTCTAGAACGAAAAATCGCCTTTCTAAGCTATAAAAACAACAAGTTCAAAAAGTCGAAAAATTGACATTTTTCCAAAGGGGTTAACCCATGGTTTTGGTCCAAAAATGGCCATTTTTCCAACTTCTTTTTTTTAGGAAATACAGGTCTGGAAAATGTTTTTTATGATATTCTAGAACGAAAAATCGCCTTTCTAAGCTATAAAAACAACAAGTTCAAAAAGTCGAAAAATTGACATTTTTCCAAAGGGGTTAACCCATGGTTGTGGTCCAAAAATGGCTATTTTTCCAACTTTCTTTTTTTAGGCAATGTAGGTCAGGAACATGTCTTTTATGATATTCTAGAACGAAAAATCGCCTTTCTAAGCTATAAAAACAAGAAGTTTAAAAAGTCGAAAAAGTGACATTTTTCCAAAGGGGTTAACCCATGGTTTTGGTTCAAAAATGGCCATTTTTCCAACTTTTTTTTTTTAGACAATATAGGTCAGGAAAATGTCTTTTTTTATAATCTAGAACGAAAAAACGCCTTTCTAACCTATAAAAACAAGAAGTTCAAAAAGTCGAATAATTGACATTTTTCCAAAGGGGTGAACCCATGGTTTTGGTCCAAAAATGGCCTTTTTTCAAATTTTTTTTTTTTAGGCAATATAGGTCAAGAAAATGTCTTTTATGATATTTTAGAACCAAGAAACGCCTTTCTAAGCTATAAAAACAAGACGTTCAAAATGTCGAAAAATTTACATTTTTTCTAAAGGGGTTAACCCGTGGTTTTGGTCTAAAAATGGCCATTTTTCGAACTTTTTTTTTTAGCCAATATAGGCCGAGAAAATGTCTTTTATGATATTCTAGAGCAAAAAAACGCCCTTCTAAGCTATAAAAACAAGAAGTTCAAACAGTCGAAAAATTGAAATTTTTGCAAAGGGGTTAACCCGTGGTTTTGGTCCAAAAATGGCCATTTTTCCACCTTTTTTTTTTTCGCAATATAGTTGAAGAGAATGTCTTTTCTGATATTCTAGAACGAAAAAACGCCTTTCTAAGCTATAAAAACAACAAGTTCAAAAAGACGAAAAATTGACATTTTTCCAAAGGGGTTAACCCATGGTTTTGGTCCAAAAATGGCCATTTCTCCAACTTTTGTTTTTTACGCAATATAGGTCAGGAAAATGTCTTTTATGATATTCTAGAACGAAAAATCGCCTTTCTAAGCTATAAAAACAACAAGTTCAAAAAGTCGGAAAATTGACATTTTTCCAAAGGGGTTAACCCATGGTTTCGGTCCAAAAACGGCCATTTTTCCAACTTTTTTTTTTTAGGCAATATAGGTCAGGAAAATGTCTTTTATCATATTCTAGAACGAAAAATCGCCTTTCTAAGCTATAAAAACAACAAGTTCAAAAAGTCGAAAAATTCACATTTTTCCAAATAGGTTAACCCATGGTTTTGGTCCAAAAATGGCCATTTTTCCAACTTTCTTTTTTTAGGCAATATATGTCAGGAAAATGTCTTTTGTGATATTCTAGAACGAAAAATCGCCTTTCTAAGCTATAAAAAC
Source organism: Porites rus (assembly GCA_964035705.1). Lineage (NCBI taxonomy): Eukaryota > Metazoa > Cnidaria > Anthozoa > Scleractinia > Poritidae > Porites > Porites rus. Next base: position 21,952,358 of record OZ038005.1, read on the forward strand.
AACAAGTTCAAAAAGTCAAAAAATTGACATTTTTCCAAAGGGGTTAACCCATGGTTTTGGTCCAAAAACGGCCATTTTTCCAACTTTTTTTTTTTTAGGCAATATAGGTCAGGAAAATGTCTTTTGTGATATTCTAGAACGAAAAATCGCCTTTCTAAGCTATAAAAACAACAAGTTCAAAAAGTCGAAAAATTGACATTTTTCCAAAGGGGTTAACCCATGGTTTTGGTCCAAAAATGGTCATTTTTCCAACTTTTTTTTTTTAGGCAATATAGGTCAGGAAAATATCCTTTATGATATTCTAGAACGAAAAATCGCCTTTCTAAGCTATAAAAACAAGAAGTTCAAAAGTCGAAAAATTGAAATTTTTCCAAAGGGGTTAACCCATGGTTTTGGTCCAAAAACGGCCATTTTTCCACCTTTTTTTTTTTAGGCAATATAGGTCAGGAAAATGTCTTTTATGATATTCTAGAACGAAAAATCGCCTTTCTAAGCTATAAAAACAACAAGTTCAAAAAGTCGAAAAATTGCCATTTTTCCAAAGGGGTTGACCCATGGTTTTGGTCCAAAAATGGCCATTTTTCCAACTTTTTTTTTTTAGGCAATATATGTCAGGAAACTGTCTTTTGTGATATTCTAGAACGAAAAATCGCCTTTCTAAGCAATAAAAACAACAAGTTCAAAAAGTCGAAAAATTGACATTTTTCCAAAGGGGTTAACCCATGGTTTTGGTCCAAAAACGGCCATTTTTCCACCTTTTTTTTTTTAGGCAATATATGTCAGGAAAATGTCTTTTGTGATATTCTAGAACGAAAAATCGCCTTTCTAAGCTATAAAAACAACAAGTTCAAAAAGTCGAAAAATTGACATTTTTCCAAAGGGGTTAACCCATGGTTTTGGTCCAAACATGGCCATTTTTCCAACTTTTTTTTTTTAGGCAATATAGGTCAGAAAAATATCCTTTATGATATTCTAGAACGAAAAATCGCCTTTCTAAGCTATAAAAAAAAAAAGTTCAAAAAGGCAAAAAATTGACATTTTTCCAAAGGGGTTAACCCATGGTTTTGGTCCAAAAACGGCCATTTTTCCACCTTTGGAAGTTCAAAAAGTCGAAAAATTGACATTTTTCCAAAGGGGTTAACCCATGGTTTTGGTCCAAAAATGGCCATTTTTTCAATTTTTTTTTTTTAGGCAATATAGGTGAGGAAGATGTCTTTTATGATATTCTACAAAGAAAAATCGCCTTTCTAAGCTATCATAACAAGAAGTTCAAAAAGTCGAAAAATTGACATTTTTGCAAAGGGGTTAACCCTTGGTTGTGGTCCAAAAATGGCTATTTTTCCAACTCTTTTTTTTTAGGCAATATAGGTCAGGAAATGTCTTTTATGATATTCTAGAAGGAAAAAACGCCTCTCTAAGCTATAAAAACAAGAAGTTCAAAAAGTCGAAAAATTGACATTTTTCCAAAGGGGTTGACCCATGGTTTTGGTCCAAAAATGGCCATTTTTCCAACTTTTTTTTTTTAGGGAATATAGGTCAGAAAAATGTCTTTTATGATATTCTAGAACGAAAAAACGCCTTTCTAAGCTATAAAAACAACAAGTTCAAAAAGTCGAAATATTGACATTTTTCCAAAGGGGTTAACCCATGGTTTTGGTCCAAAAATGGCCATTTTTCCAACTTTTTTTATTAGGCAATATACGTAAGGAAAATGTCTTTTATGATATTCTAGAAGGAAAAAACGCCTTCCTAAGCTATAAAAACAACAAGTTCAAAAAGTCGAAAAATTGACATTTTTCCAAAGGGGTTAACCCATGGTTTTGGTCCGAAAATGGTCATTTTTCCAACTTTTTTTTTTTAGGCAATATAGGTCAGGAAAATGTCCTTTATGATATTCTAGAACGAAAAATCGCCTTTCTAAGCTATAAAAACAACAAGTTCAAAAAGTCGAAAAATTGACATTTTTCCAAAGGGGTTAACCCATGGTTTTGGTCCAAAAACGGCCATTTTTCCAACTTTTTTTTTTTAGGCAATATAGGTCAGGAAAATGTCTTTTGTGATATTCTAGAACGAAAAATCGCCTTTCTAAGCTATAAAAACAACAAGTTCAAAAAGTCGAAAAATTGCCATTTTCCCAAAGGGGTTGACCCATGGTTTTGGTCCAAAAATGGCCATTTTTCCAACTTTTTTTTTTTTGGCAATATAGGTCAGGAAAATGTCTTTTATGATATTCTAGAACGAAAAATCGCCTTTCTAAGCTATAAAAACAACATGTTCAAAAAGTCGAAAAATTGACATTTTTCCAAAGGGGTTAACCCATGGTTTTGGTCCAAAAATGGCCATTTTTCCAACTTTTTTTTTTAGGCAATATAGGTCAGGAAAATGTCTTTTATGATATTCTAGAACGAAAAAACGCCTTTCTAAGCTATAAAAACAACAAGTTCAAAAAGTCAAAAAATTGCCATTTTTCCAAAGGGGTTAACCCATGGTTTTGGTCCAAAAAGGGTCATTTTTCCAACTTTCTTTTTTTAGACAATATAGGTCAGGAAAATATCCTTTATGATATTCTAGAACGAAAAATCGCCTTTCTAAGCTATAAAAACAACAAGTTCAAAAAGTCGAAAAATTGCCATTTTTCCAAAGGGGTTAACCCATGGTCTTGGTCCAAAAACGGCCATTTTTCCACCTTTTTTTTTTTAGGCAATATAGGTCAGGAAAATGTCTTTTATGATATTCTAGAACGAAAAATCGCCTTTCTAAGCTATAAAAACAACAAGTTCAAAAAGTCGAAAAATTGCCATTTTTCCAAAGGGGTTAACCCATGGTTTTGGTCCAAAAAGGGTCATTTTTCCAACTTTCTTTTTTTAGGCAATATAGGTCAGGAAAATATCATTTATGATATTCTAGAACGAAAAATCGCCTTTCTAAGCTATAAAAACAACAAGTTCAAAAAGTCGAAAAATTGACATTTTTCCAAAGGGGTTAACCCATGGTTTTGGTCCAAAAATGGCCATTTTTCCAACTTTTTTTTTTTACGCAATACAGGTCTGGAAAATGTTTTTTATGATATTCTAGAACGAAAAATCGCCTTTCTAAGCTATAAAAACAACAAGTTCAAAAAGACGAAAAATTGACATTTTTCCAAAGGGGTTGACCCATGGTTTTGGTCCAAAAATGGCCATTTTTCCAACTTTTTTTTTTTAGGCAATATAGGTCAGGAAAATGTCTTTTATGATATTCTAGAACGAAAAAACGCCTTTCTAAGCTATAAAAACAACAAGTTCAAAAAGTCAAAAAATTGACATTTTTCAAAAGGGGTTAAACTATGGTTTTGGTCCAAAAAGGGTCATTTTTCCAACTTTCTTTTTTTAGACAATATAGGTAAGGAAAATATCCTTTATGATATTCTAGAACGAAAAATCGCCTTTCTAAGCTATGAAAACAACAAGTTCAAAAAGTCGAAAAATTGACATTTTTCCAAAGGGGTTAACCCATGGTTTTGGTCCAAAAATGGCCATTTTTCCAACTTTTTTTTTTAGGCAATACAGGTCTGGAAAATGTTTCTTATGATATTCTAGAACGAAAAAACGCCTTTCTAAGCTATAAAAACAACAAGCTCAAAAGGTCGAAAAATTGACATTTTTCCAAAGGGGTTAACCCATGGTTTTCGTCCAAAAATGGCCATTTTTTCAATTTTTTTTTTTTAGGCAATATAGGTGAGGAAGATGTCTTTTATGATATTCTACAAAGAAAAATCGCCTTTCTAAGCTATTAAAACAAGAAGTTCAAAAAGTCGAAAAATTGACATTTTTGCAAAGGGGTTAACCCTTGGTTGTGGTCCAAAAATGGCTATTTTTCCAACTCTTTTTTTTTAGGCAATATAGGTAAGGAAATGTCTTTTATGATATTCTAGAAGGAAAAAACGCCTTTCTAAGCTATAAAAACAAGAAGTTCAAAAAGACGAAAAATTGACATTTTTCCAAAGGGGTTGACCCATGGTTTTGGTCCAAAAATGGCCATTTTTCCAACTTTTTTTTTTTAGGCAATATAGGTCAGAAAAATGTATTTTATGATATTCTAGAAGGAAAAAACTCCTTTCTAAGCTATAAAAACAACAAATTCAAAAAGTCGAAAAATTAACATTTTTCCAAAGGGGTTAACCCATGGTTTTGGTCCAAAAATGGCCATTTTTCCATCTTTTTTTTTTTAGGCAATATAGGTCAGGAAAATATCTTTTATGATATTCTAGAACGAAAAATCGCCTTTCTAAGCTATAAAAACAACAAGTTCAAAAAGTCGAAAAATTGACATTTTTCCAAAGGGGTTAACCCATGGTTTTGGTCCAAAAATGGCCATTTTTCCAACTTTTTTTTTTAAGGTAATATAGGTCAGGAAAATGTCTTTAATGATATTCTAGAAGGAAAAAACGCCTTTCTAAGCTATAAAAACAAGAAGTTCAAAAAGTCGAAAAATTGACATTTTTCCAAAGGGGTTAACTCATGGTTTTGGTCCGAAAATGGTCATTTTTCCAACTTTTTTTTTTTAGGCAATATAGGTCAGGAAAATGTCCTTTATGATATTCTAGAACGAAAAATCGCCTTTCTAAGCTATAAAAACAAAAAGTTCAAAAAGTCGAAAAATTGCCATTTTTCCAAAGGGGTTCACCCATGGTTTTGGTCCAAAAATGGCCATTTTTCCAAGTTTTTTTTTTTAGGCAATATAGGTCAGGAAAATGTCTTTTATGATATTCTAGAACAAAAAAACGCCTTTCTAAGCTATAAAAACAACAAGTTCAAAAAGTCGAAAAATTGCCATTTTTCCAAAGGGGTTAACCCATGGTTTTGGTCCAAAAATGGCCTTTTTCCAACTCTTTTTTTTTTTTAGGCAACATAGGTCAGGAAAATGTCTATTATGATATTCTAGGAGGAAAAAACGCCTTTCTAAGCTATAAAAACAAGAAGTTCAAAAAGTCGAAAAATTGACATTTTTGCAAAGGGGTTAACCCGTGGTTTTGGTCCAAAAATGGCCATTTTTCCAACTTTTTTTTTTTTTGCAATATAGTTGAAGAGAATGTCTTTTATGATATTCTAGAACGAAAAAACGCCTTTCTAAGCTATAAAAACAAGAAGTTCAAAAATTCGAAAAATTGACATTTTTCCAAAGGGGTTAACCCATGGTTTTGGTCCAAAAATGGCCATTTTCTTTAATTTTTTTTTTTTTTTATGCAATATAGGTCAGGAAAATGTCTTTTATGATATTCTAGAAGGAAAAAACGCCTTTCTAAGTTATAAAAACAAGAAGTTCAAAAAGTCGAAAAATTGACATTTTTCGAAAGGGGTTAACCCATGGTTTTGGTCCAAAAATGGCCATTTTGCCAACTTTTTTTTTTTAGGCAATATAGGTCAGGAAAATGTCCTTTATGATATTCTAGAACGAAAAATCGCCTTTCTAAGCTATAAAAACAACATGTTCAAAAAGTCGAAAAATTGACATTTTTCCAAAGGGGTTAACCCATGGTTTTGGTCCAAAACTGGCCATTTTTGAACTGTTTTTTTTTGGCAATATAGGTCAGGAAAATATCTTTTATGATATTCTAGAAGGAAAAAACGCCTTTCTAAGCTATAAAAACAAGAAGTTCAAAAAGACGAAAAATTGACATTTTTCCAAAGGGGTTAACCCATGGTTTTGGTCCAAAAATGGCCATTTTTCCAACTTTTTTTTCTTAGGCAATATAGGTCAGGAAAATGTCTATTATGATATTCTAGAACAAAAAACGCCTTTCTAAGCTATAAAAACAAGAAGTTCAAAAAGTCGAAAAATTGACATTTTTCCAAAGGGGTTAACCCATGGTTTTGGTCCAAAAATGGCCATTTTTCCAACTTTTTTTTTTTAGGCAATATAGGTCAGGAAAATGTCTTTTATGATATTCTAGAAGGAAAAATCGCCTTTCTAAGCTATAAAAACAACAAGTTCAAAAAGTCGAAAAATTGCCATTTTTCCAAAGGGGTTAACCCATGGTTTTGGTCTAAAAATGGCCATTTTTCCAACTTTTTTTTTTTAGGCAATATAGGTCAGGAAAATGTCTTTTATGATATTCTAGAAGGAAAAATCGCCTGTCTAAGCTATAAAAACAAGAAGTTCAAAAAGTCGAAAAATTGACATTTTTGCAAAGGGGTTAACCCGTGGTTTTTGGCCAAAAATGGCTATTTTTCCAACTTTTTTTTTTTAGGCAATATAGGTCAGGAAATGTCTTTTATGATATTCTAGAATAAAAAAAAACGCCTTTCTAAGCTATAAAAATAAGAAGTTCAAAAGTCGAAAAATTGACATTTTTCCAAAGGGGTTAACCCATGGTTTTGGTCCAAAACTGGCCATTTTTCGAATTTTTTTTTTTTAGGAATTATAGGTCAGGAAAATGTCTTTTATGATATTCTAGAAAAAAAAAACGCCTTTCTAAGGTATAAAAAAAACAAGTTCAAAAAGTCGAAAAATTGATATTTTTCCAAAGGGGTTAACCCATGGTTTTGGTCCAATAATGGCCATTTTTGCAACTTTTTTTTTTTAGGCAATACAGGTCAGGAAAATGTTTTTTATGATATTCTAGAACGAAAAAACGCCTTTCTAAGCTATAAAAACAAAAAGTTCAAACAGTCGAAAAATTGACATTTTTCCAAAGAGGTTAACCCATGGTTTTGGTCCAAAACTGGCCATTTTTCCAACTTATTTTTTTTGGCAATATAGGTCAGGAAAATGTCTTTTATGATATTCTAGTAGGAAAAAACGCCTTTCTAAGCTATAAAAACAACAAGTTCAAAAAGTCGAAAAATTGACATTTTTCCAAAGGGGTTAACCCGTGGTTTTGGTCCAAAAATGGCCATTTTTCAAAACTTTGTCTTTCGGCAATATAGGTCAGGAAAACTTCTTTTATGATATTCTAGAACGAAAAATCGCCTTTCTAAGCTATAAAAACAACAAGTTCAAAAAGTCGAAAAATTGCCATTTTTCCAAAGGGGTTAACCCATGGTTTTGGTCCAAAAATGGCCATTTTTCCAACTTTTTTTTTTAGGCAATATAGGTCAGGAAAATGTCTTTTATGATATTCTAGAACGAAAAATCGCCTTTCTAAGCAATAAAAACAACAAGCTCAAAAAGTCGAAAAATTGACATTTTTCCAACTTTTTTTTTTTAGGCAATATAGGTCAGGAAAATGTTTTTTATGATATTCTAGAACGAAAAAACGCCTGTCTCAGCTATAAAAACAAGAAGTTCAAAAAGTCGAACAATTGACATTTTTCCAAAGGGGTTAACCCATGGGTTTGGTCCAAAAATGGCCATTTGTCCAACTTTTTTTTTTTAGGCAATATAGGTCAGGAAAATGTCTTTTATAATATTCTAGAACGAAATAACGCCTTTTTCAGCTGTAAAAAGAAGAAGTTCAAAAAGTCGAAAAATTGACATTTTTCCAAAGGGGTTAACCCATGGTTTTGGTCCAAAAATGGCCATTTTTCCAACTTTTTCTTTTTAGGCAATATAGGTCAGGAAAGTGTCTTTTATGATATTCTAGAACGAAAAAACGCCTTTCAAAGCTATAAAAACAAGAAGTTCAAAAGGAAGAAAAATTGACATTTTTCCAAAGGGGTTAACCCATGGTTTTGGTGGAAAAATGGCCATTTTCGAACTTTTTTTTTTAAGCCAATATAGGCCATTACACGAGTAATTTTTTTTCTCTTTTTACCCAAAAAATATCGCAAGAAGGTAAAAATTGCAAAGAATTCACCGTTAAACGGAAAAAATTGCAAAGAATTCATCCTTACAGGGTGAAAATTGAAAAGAATCCATCCTTAAAGGGTGAAAATTACAAAGAACTCACTCTTAAAGGGTAAAAAACGTCAAAGAATCACCCTAAAGAAAACAAGTTAAGGTTGAACCCCAAACCTAACTCTAACCCTAACGCCAACCCTAACCCTAACCCTAACCCTAACCCTAACCCTAACCCTAACCCTAACCCTAACCCTAACCCTAACCCTAACCCTAACCCTAACCCTAGGTTTAGGGTTAGGGTTAGGGTTAGGGTTAGGGTTAGGGTTTCGCCATTAGATCAAAAGACTGAATGCATTCATTCAGTTTTTCACCCTCAATTTTAAATATGTGTGGCTCTAGATCTATACACTTATGCAGTCACGTTATCATGGGAGAATGGAAGAAGAAAATGGATTTTGAAACCGCCAAGAAGGAATACCTTAAGGCATATGTCAAATTAATTAAGCTTATGCTTCAGGTTAGGGTTAGGGTTAGGGTTTCGCCATTATATCAAAAGACTGAATGCATTCATTCAGTTTTTCACCCTCAATTTTAAATATGTGTGGCTCTAGATCTATACACTTATGCAGTCACGTTATCATGGGAGAATGGAAGAAGAAAATGGATTTTGAAACCGCCAAGAAGGAATACCTTAAGGCATATGTCAAATTAATTAAGCTTATGCTTCAAAGATTAAACAGCACTGCAAATTTTTTCACGACTATGGAAATTTCAGAACGTAACTTGCTTGGTAAATCAGTCTATTTGGCTTTATTCTTCGGTGTTCGTTTTGCTTTTTTCCCCTATGAAGATAAAAATTAGGTTTGCGTTTTGTTTACGTCTATCAAAATACTGATGTACGCGGGGCAAAAATCCCTCGGACATTTGGCAAGCACTTACGATCTTCCAATAGAACATCGACTGATCGTGTTCTCTGTCTGTTTGCCAGAAAAAGCCTGAAAAGGTTCCACGAATCTTAAACTGAAAGTCTTCGACACCTGTTCTCACCTCCGCCATTTTGTCAACAAAGCGATACTTGCGTGTCTGAGGACTACCGCATAGCGGTAATCCTATTGGCTAACTAAACCAAGCGCTCCAAAATTAAAAACCGTATTGGTGAAAAATTTGGCTTTTTTGGCTATTGGGGCAAAGTAACTACAAGTCGCAGAAAATGTGGGGGTTTAAATGGCGAAAATAAGACCCCTCTAACTCGGCAATCTGGGTTCCCTAAATTGCTGTCGTTTCTAAACATCTTTAATACAGCGAAACCTCAAAAAACCAAAAAAACCGGCTAAAACCCAGTGGAATGACCCCTTGTTAATATATGGAGGCCGCACTGTCCTGTTTTAATTCCCAAAGATAAAGGACAAAATCACACGCTCCTTTTGAAATAAATTTTGGCACCAGTCTTTATTTTCAACAACAACAATATATATCTATTTATTTCATTATTACTGACTGCTGTACCTATTATCTCCGCCCGCCTCGACTAGCACCTGTTATTTGTGGGAGGAAATGGACTTTATGTAAATCTGGCTTGTTAATAATAATAATAATAACAACAATAAAGTGTATATTCTATAAGGAAAATTGAAAGGAGCCCAGTGCTCTGGGGCATCAATAAAACCCGGAACATGGAACATCCAGGAACATCCCGGAACATGCAAAAATAAAAGTAATTTTCATGAAAAAGAAATTAATTAAATAAAATGATAATAATAACATAGTTTTTGTAAAAATTAATAATAACAAAATAACAAAAAAAAGAGAAAAAAAAGGGGAAAAATAAAGAAATAGTTAAGAAAAAGAAACTCATCTCCGAGTATGAGAAAACAATATTTTGTCTTAAATAATTTGTTGGACGAGTGAGGGTCCATGCAAATGACAGTAATGAGTGAAGGCTTGCTTCTTAATTCAAAATATATTAAAATGGGTCGCGAGGGGGGGAGTTTTCAAGCTTTACTCACACAGCTTCCTCTTGTAATTGTTTGCCATGCGGTTTAACGGTTATTCATTAACGGCTTTGCGACCGTAAGAAGAGCTTGGGGGTAGGCTTTTTTACATTATGCTAGCTTTTTTACGAGCATTTTAGTGACGCAAAAGCATTGAGCATTATTCGTGCATTTTAGTGGCATTTTCCCCGGAAAATTAATTTTTCCAAGAAAATAAAATAGAAATTAACTTTTTTCAGGAGCCCATGCCCAATGAGCTCCTGCTTTTTAAACAAAATGAAGACTAAAATTCAAAATTCACAAAAAACCTAATACAGCTGGGTTTTTTGGCTGTATTTATGAAGTTGTACATGTTGTCGTTGTTACTTGCACCACTTGAACGTTTTTGTAAGTGTAAACTTTGAAATTAATTTAAAAAACCATTTGTATAACGAGCATTATCCGAGCATTTTAGTGACATTTTTTGGAGAGACCGAGCATTTTAGTGGGAAAAATGGAGCATTAAGGTGGAGCATTTTAGTAGGGAAGCAAAAGCATAATGTACAGAAGCCTACTTGGGGGCTTGTCGTTTTGGACGTCAGTAACTTAATTACCAACTCGGCTTGACATGGCATACTGCACCGACATTTCAGATGCATTTCATCGCAGAAGCGTAAATGGTTAACCGCCAAATGATTAACTCATGGCAAACAATTACAAGAGGTAGCTGTGTGAGTAAAGCTTGAAAACCCCCCTCCTCGCGACCCATTTTAATATATTTTGAATTTAGAAGGAAGCCTTCACTCATTACTGTCATTTGCATGGACCTTCACTCGTCCAACAAATTATTTGCGACAAAATATTGTTTTCTCATTCTTGGAGATGAGTTTCTTTTTCTTAATCATTTATTTATTTATTTACTTATTTATTTTTGTTATTTTATGTTATTTTGTTATTATTAATTTTTACAAAAACTATGTTATTATTATCATTTTATTTAATTTATTTTTTTTCATGAAAATTACTTTTATTTTTTCATGTTCCGGGATGTTCCGGAATGTTCCATGTTCTGGGTTTTATCGACGCCCAGTGCTCTGGTGTGGGGTTGGAAATACAGGGGTCAATTTAATAAAACTTTTACACCTGCAATTTAAAAGTGTAGCCATTGTCTTAGAGTCTGAAAACAATAGCTACACTTGTGAATCACACTTGTAAAAGCTTTCTTAAATTTACCCTAGGTCACTTCTTCACAGGTAAGCATGGTACATGCCACATACATGAATGGCATTAAAAGTGACAGTGATTTGTATGAAATTGTCCACCCGCCTTGACCTAGTTTTTTATGTCCACCCACCTTGACCTAGTTTTTTATGTTTGCTTACTGGAGCGGAATGCTGAAAAGGTCTATCAGATAGAGGGGAATCCGTGTGGTTTGGTAAGTTATGGATGGAGCACTGACCTGTACTCTTGACCTGTGGAATGTAACCTATGCTTGTGACCTAGAGTAAAGCCCTGCTGAATAATAAATTTAGTGATAATAATAATGATGATGACGTAGACCAGGGAGCAAAATGTAAAATAACTGTTCTTGTTTACTCAATTCAGTTATGCAGTATTGTTTTCACGATAAAAAATTCAATGATTATTTACTAGATGCATCTGGTTATGTATTTCTCTCTTTCTCTTGTTTTGGTCCTCAAATTTGCCTTTCAACCCTGCTCAATCCTTGATCGATGCACTTGACAGCTAGAGCACAACACACAACAACAGTTCCTGCAGTGGCATTCTACCTGTTACAACTGAAGAAAAGAGAGAATGTTACTTATCTGCCTGACACAGATAAAAACTTCAAATCGTACCTCAAAAAGAATGAACATTCCTAAAAGCCGAACCTAGCTTCACACTGAATTCCTACACTTTTTGAGCAAATAATAACTAAACCAGTTTATGATAAATTGCCAGATCTTACGCACACACAGCTCCAAATGACAAATTAATGTTAAGGATTGATATGATAATTATTGATGGAGTTAAAAGTTTGTAACGGCTGTCGTTTCCATAGCAGAGGTCTAGAGCTTGCCGCAGACTGTTGTACTTGTAGCGCCAGGTTCCCACAAAGCCTACGCGCGTAGCACGATGGTGATCATAGCCTGTCGGGCGAAGGACAAGCTCTTGTTTGTTTGTGCAGTGAAGGAAATGTTATGTAGACAGGTAAATGGATGGATTATTTCAGAAATCTAGTAATGTAATTGACCATAATTACCTCCAGGCAACACAACAGCTGTTAAGAATGACAATAAACTTTATCAACATGTCTAGCTAGTATTTATGAAAATGACGACAAAATCATGACCAGTGATAAGAGCAAAGTGATTATACTGACTCACTTTTGTAATTTCCTCATCGCATCAAGAATTGTAGCAATCTGATCAACTTGTGAGCTGGATGACAGCTGTGAGGGAGTCAAGCAAAATGAAGTTAACATAACAGTCGCCCTCTGGAGCGCGATACCTTACAAAGATCCTAACAAGACATTCCACACGGACAAGGAAAAACACTTGAATGAAATGCTTAGTTCTAAGACTAACACAAATTGTGGTCAATAAATTGCTACGGAAAGAAATATGTCCTAACATTTCCCGAGAGTACCAGCCCAAATCCTGATGTAGTTGTGGCTGGTTCAATTTTGTCCTTGGTATAAATTAATTTTTATTTGCCTTTGTTCTAAGCTCATTATCAGGGATGTACCCAAATACAAAAAGAGAACAAAAATTTAAACCACGGATAAAATGGAACCACAACATGCGATCCGCCAAAAGGTTGTTTTTCAACCTTTCTGCTTGAGTGCTAACCCTGACTTCGGTCAATTGAAATTCAGTGAACAGTTTGATGCCAGTAGGCTTAACATCCAACTAAAGAAGTAAACTCACTGGAAATGTTGACTATCTATTGTCTATTGATCAAGAGGTTCAGGCCTCATCAACAGTGAAACTCTCTCTACAAGACCACCTTTGGAAATGTTTTTTAAAACTATTGGAGTGATTTATTATTATTATTATTATTATTATTATTATTTATTTGTTTATTTACTATTTTGGTGTTAACTGCAAAACATCTTTCATAGCTGAGTCATTAGTAACATTGTATGCACTTTGTCGTACCTCACTGGGTGAATGTGCATGACTTCCTCCTCGTCTTGCCTAGGGAAGGAAGGAAAACCCGGGAAATGAACAGCATACTTTTCATGAAAAACTATAACTGAATACCAGCGGCTCCACCTGACAACATTTAATTTACCAGCATTTAAGAGAAAGAATATTTATGAATGTACTTTGTGTTGTCAGTGGTACTTGCCTTATTAATGTTATTAAATGAGATTGCTGACAACATGAAATCTCTCCTGACAATGTCAATAGGCAGTCAAGAGAAGAGGTAGTGAGAAGTAATGGAATGATCAGTGGAGGAAAGTTGAACAAATGCTCACAAGTTGTACCAGCAGAGATGAATGAGAGGTGCCACTTTGAGAGGCTATCGTTCGCAGACCACTGTTCGGTTCGAGCTGGCAAACTGTTGAGGATGGTGCCACAAGTTGGACAAGTCCTGTCGCGCGTCGCAAAGTGAGTAGAATTGCTTGTCGGGGGGATGGCAGGGCATTGTTTGTGCAGAGGAGAAGGAGTGACATACATGAGCAGGTAGAGATGTTAATTTTGCAATGGTCTGTTTTCAGTTTGGGGGTTATATCTGATAACTGGACGTCACAAAATACTAAACAGTACTATCGAATAACCGCGTAAACAAGCCACCAAACTGCATATTTTTTTGGGACTAAATTATAATTGTAACAGGTGATGTCAAGAGGAAAAATGACAAATGATGGTAACTTAGACACTAACTAACAAGAGGTCATTTTACGATGAGTTGAATTCACTGGTCAATTACCACTTGCAGTGCCTCATAAACGGATGTGGAAGAAGGAAAGGAAATTATCCACCCGGGGACCGAGACAAATTCAAGACTCGAATCTCATCAGGTCTAATCAAGGCACTTATTTTAAGCTAGGGTTTCTTGACCGAAAAATTCAGGAATCGTGCAGCGAAGGATATTAAACTGGGTAAAGAAAACTATCACAAGGAATACTTCCAACATTGTGCATGCTCATAGAACTGAAAAAATTGGGGTTGGTACCAGGGACATCCAAGACGGGATATGGTCCATTCCACATGAAAACAGAAAAAATGGCCAGTTTTTGAAATAACTTACCCTTGGATTTGAGGTGCATAGCCAGAATGCATGAGGACTGAAGTTTTGAAAATCATCAGGAACGTAAGTGCAGATCCACCATTCCATACTGAGGGCAAACAACTGAGTTCAATGAAGATCATGAGCTGTTTAGTTCAACCATATCCCTCCATCAAAAACCACAGTATTTTCAGACTACATTTTTTCGGAGAAATCAGTAACTGGCCAAACTATTGACAAGAACGTGCGTGGAAATCGAAAGGACTTTTTTTTCTATCACAGCTGTTGTCTGAGCCGGATAGAAAAAAATAACACAAATTCTCTTTCATTTGACCAAGTAACATAACATCTGTGACAAAACAAAACAAAACAAAAAAAAAACAGTCAGTTCCAAAAGGACACACAAAAAATTGGATGTTAAAATTATCTGTCATACTTCATGGATGTTACTTTCATGATGGACGTCACTTTAGGACAACAATAAATGCAGGAAGCTCACTTTGATAATATTATTGCCAAAAAAAGCCTGGTTCTGACATCAAGTTGATATACAGCAATAATAATGGACACGCAGCACCGCTGAATATTATTATGGAGTCAGAGAGAGCACTTGGAATCTTGTTGGAGACAACAGTGAATAATTGTAAGCACAACATTGATAATAATATACGATAGTCGACAGAAAATGTCAAGTGTAAGTCGTTTCATCTTGTAAAGTAAACAGATCAAATGGTCGACAGAGCTCTGTGGAAACTTCTCAATTGCTGACAGGGTCTAAGATTTGAGAAAAATGTAGAACTGAACGATACTCTAATCAATAGACCAAGTATCAAATGTATCCAGTTTTCGTTGCAATGCTGCGAAAGAGCTGGAGCTTAAAGATGAGTCGCAAACACTATTTTACTTGCTGACTTATGTTTGTTTTGTCAAAAAGGAGAAAATCTAAGGGAAAGATGAAGCTCATTTCCCAACTAATGGCCAGTTTTCTAATGTTTGTGCGAAGGAAAGAAGGAACAGGGAACTTGCATTTTTGACATCACTGATCTCTTTCTCTTTTTTACACACTGTAACGGCCATGATCCGGAAGGTGACATCGGTGACAGTGTTTTGTCATCAAGCAAAGAAGGCCCACATCACAAAAGAAATATTTATCTCTGCGCACTAATAACTTGTAGTAAATATCACTATTCGCCTAAAAAACAACATCATTTGTTTCTAGTTACGCTTGCAGAATTCACAGGAATTTAATGTTTAACCTTTTTGCACTGAGGAACCTGGTTTCTTTGGTTGTAACATCCATGACAGCTTCATATATTTAAAGAAAGGAAAATTTTGGCATAATAGTAAATTTGATGAGTCTTACACTTCACATGCAACTAGCAACTAACTTTCATGAACAAAGTAAAAAAGGGCATGGTTGTTTGCTATTTTCAGCCTGTTGCAATGATCTTTCTCTAACCACACTCATGCAAATGTAACGTCCATGATAGTGGAATGAGCCATAATAGAGTCACATCGCCACCCTGTCACAAACACAAGAAGAGATCTATCACAAATCCCACTGATATCGAAGCGTTAAACAACCTCGATGACTTTTCCCCGCTCACGTCGGTAAATCAACTGCTAGAAAGTGACATATCCCATCACTGTTCGTACTCTCTCAGGGATATAAAATAATATTACTGACTCGATCTACCGTCACTTTTCATAAGAGTTGTTGATGTGGTTGCCAGTAAGGAGACGGGACTCGCAAGGCAGCTCGGTGTTGGGAAAGAGGTGGCTTTCAGAGGTCAAGGTGAACGGTCATGAGCTATTTTGATGAACCTGTACTAGGGACAGTTGAAAATCCTACACAGTGTGGCGATGTGGGCACAAAATGAATGACAAGTTTCTAATGGCCGTCATTTCCATAGCAGAGGTCGAGAGCTTGCCGCAGACTGTTGTACTTGTAGCGCCAGGTGTCCAATAAGCCTACGCGCGTAGCACAATGGTGTCAAGCGCACTACGGGCTCTCGTTTGTGCCAGAAAATGAGCTGAGATTGGTCAGATTCAAAGCACGCACATTGGTCTTATTAGAGCAACACAAAGCAATTTAGAAGTTAGCACAGGGCTATATTGATATGTTCACTTTAAAAGATGAAATACCTGATCATACACTTATAATGATTATTATTGTTGTCCCTATAATACTATTATTATTCATTGTTGTCTCCAGTAAGATTCTAAGTGCTGTCTTTATAACAACTCCATAATAATATTTGGCAATGCTGGATTACTATTGATATTTCTTTTTTCCCTGACTACTGTAGAGCTTCCTGCATTTGTTGTTGACACGATGTAACGTCCATAAAGGTAGCATCCAAGAGAAAATGGAATGGCATAATTGATCATTATTACTGTGTTTCTTTCCTCTTTCAAATGTTTGAAAAACGAAATTAGCAGTTAGCCTGCTGACAGGTGAATTGGTCTTGTCAGAAAGAAAACAGACTTTATCATGGATATTGTAATTTGTAAATTAATAATGCATTTCGGTCATTGATCTTAAGGAAAAGAGTCTTTCTCCAATCATTACGGAGATGTCAGCGAAACAACACGGGCATTTCACTTTCAACCGAGTTTAGATTGCAGTGATCCCAAATTCGCAGATCTTCAGGAGTTCTAAATCTTCCAGTCTCTACTTTTACATTATGATTTCCAATCCTAAATTTGGAAGCTACACGTCTACGTTCGGGATTCCCGATAGGATTGACGAATTCAGAGTAATTTGTTTCACTTTCGAGGACGGAGTAGAATTTTAGTTTTGTCTTTGTTCTCATCAAATTTAGCTGGTGGTTTTTTTTTTCAGATGTTTGGACAAATTATTTCCAGCTTTGGATAGGAAACTAGACTCAAGGGCAATTCCACGCGAGACAATGAAATTTTGAATTTTTTAAAATAAAATTTTGCACAATGAAACTTAACCAACAGAAAGCCGAAACAATGGGCTGTTTGAAATTACTGAGATCTTGTGCGTCTTGCCCATGTGCTTCATGTGAGAAGGCATGAAATCCAGAGAATTGGAATCTCATTATAGTTGGAATTTTTGGAAGGAAATTTTAAACAAAGTTTTAACATCTAAGAAAACATTACAGTTAACATAAAAGTATGTGTGTATAAACTCCGCAACACAAACTTTTGTTTGTAGAATCACTGGAACATTAGGTTGCATGGAATTTTTTTTTTTTGACCGTTGAAAAATCTAATTATTGTTATGTTTCGAAGGCACAATTATTTTCTGCTCAAAGAAAGTTACTTTAAAAAGTGGTCGTTTAAACCGTAATGTCCGCAACACACTTTCTTCAACTCATCCCTTCAAGGTCTTAAGAGCTAGCCAAAGCATCTTTTTATTAGGTACAAAGGGAACACTAACGATACTTTCTAGATATGTTTCAACACCCTTAATGAACATTTTGACATCTAAATTGGGGTTTAAAATGTCAAGTTAAAGTTAACTGATTGTTTGTTAACATTAAGTTGTATGCACAAAAGATTTGTTTCATTTATCAGCCCTGATTTACTTTCTTGGGCCATTTTATCCCGTATGTTTCAGCAGAGTTTAGCGATGCTGTCGGGGGGTTGATTTTCAAGGTGAATCCAAAACTTGAAAATGTCCATTGCAAATTGAGAGAGAACCTGCCAAGTTCATCTCTTCAACCTAAACACATCTTACAAAAAGATGTACACGTGTTTTCTCAATGGGGTCTTCATCCCAGCGGCTATAATCACTTTTTTCATAGATTCAGACCACACAATCAATCACAATCAATCCATCAATCAATCAATCACAAGTTTTTACGCAACTCTCTTGTATTTGTATGGTCGTGCGAATGTTATTCTCAAATGCAACAGTTCCTTGCATTGTCATAAAAACGGCTGTTCTGAAAAAAATATGACTTGTAAACTAAAGCTGCAAAGAAAAGGAAACCGACTATTCTTACCAAAAGACGACACGCCGTGGCGACACGTGACACACTTGTACGTGTGTACAAATTGAGTTAGCACTGACCCATCGTCTGGACTTCTCCAACTCGGAGAGGTGCGTAGGGTGGCGATGACACTTCAAGAAAATAAAAAGGAAAAAAAAAAGAGCCGTCAATTTCCATTTCCTAAGGGGTCTGAAAGTCAATCGATTGCCGTTTTATCGCTGCGCGGGTTAAATTACGTAGGTTGGCTTTCATGAGCTGCGATGGCTTGCTAGAGGCGTCACAGACATATCGCAAATGAATGAACATTACGCAAAGCTGCAAAGTAAGGTTGAAATCAACTTACAGCAGTCGAAAAGCCTTTGTTTCACGCCTGGACTCGAATGATATACAACAGCACTACAGAGTCTCCAAATGCCACACAAGCCGTAATTCTTTGGACAAGGTTACCTTGAACAGCGGTTATATCGACACCTACTGAGCAGGCGCGCGCACCGTCGGGGGGACCTTTCGCGGTAGG
This sequence comes from Porites rus, assembly GCA_964035705.1. Taxonomy (NCBI): domain Eukaryota; kingdom Metazoa; phylum Cnidaria; class Anthozoa; order Scleractinia; family Poritidae; genus Porites; species Porites rus. The sequence continues at coordinate 21,970,810 of OZ038005.1, forward strand.
TTTACATGAACTATAGACGCAAATGCTCTGATAAATTTCTAGTCCAAGAGTTCGAAGCTCATAACTTATCTTTCCCAGGTAATTATGGATTCCAAATGATATTCTTTTTTTTTTTTTTTTTTTTAATTCCCTTCATATTAAGCTTAGCTCACCGTGGTGTAATCTGGCAGGAGTTTCACTTTTGGTGTCCTCCTGTCGAGTGTGTTATTTTTGGCAGAGGTGCAAATGAAATTCAGGTGAACATCTCATGGTAACCCAGGTTGATTGAAGTACATGTACGGGAAATTATCCCAAGGGCCATTTCTTTCGGTCATTCTCCCCCAACAACAGTTACCGTAACTGACCGACACACAGGAACATTCCTTTCACACTTTTATTTTACACACTCTTCGGGCGGAATTACAATTGGTATCAGCCAGCGGTCGACAACCTCTAGCTTCCGAAAATCTCCTCGACGAATGTCATTTTCCTGCCTTATCGTACATTTCTGTGTTAGAAAAAAAAAGGAACAACTGGTCCTAGAGTTCTCATTTTGATCCTGTTTGAAAAAAAAGAAACATCCTAGACTTGTCATTTTGATCCTAGTGTTCTCATTTTTGATGCTAGAGTTCTCATTTTGTTTTGCTCTTCCTCTTCCGGCTTGCAGGTCAGGATTCCCGCGTCCCGTCCATGACTGCTTTGTGTATGGTGCGCAAGCTGGTCTTTAGACGTTGGCCATACGGACGCCCTTTGGCTGGAGCCACCTCCACGGGGACTAGCGACTCTTTCGACTCCACCCACTGTTCACCATCCAAGTGAGGGGTATAGATGCCACCTGCAGTGTTCCTGTACCACAGAAGGAGGACCTGGTGTTCTGGCAAGAATGCTTGGACACGCCCCAGGAAGATCGACGGCTGCTGTAGGGTGCTGTCCTCAGCTACGAGTCCGACAAAGTCTCCAACCCTGATCTCCGGTTCGTCGGTGGCCCCCCGGTGGCTGGGCCCAGCAACCTCGACGTCAGCTGGCCCTTCTTCGGCCTTCCGCCTGGCCAACTCCAGTCCCATGGTCTTTCTCTCGTTCGCGGTGCGTCTGTCGTACGTCTTCTGGGCTTGCTGTCGAGAGTGTCGGAGGCAGGCGGCAAGGCTCTCTTTCATGCGGTCGTCGCATTCGCTAAAGACAGAGGAAAGAACACAGACGGTTATCAGTGGCGTGGCTATAGTGTTTTAAAGCAACAGATCCCAAAAATTTGGGGGCAACGGTGGGTCTCGGGGACCCACCACCTTTATGGCGACGTGCAGCTCAATAGTGATGCCATCCCACCTTTGTGAGTATGCCCAGGTTACGAACGACGACCTCAGCCCAAAGCTTGCCACCTTGTTCCCCGTCAGCTGTTCAAACATCTTCTGTAAACGTTGTGTGAAGGACGAACTCGAGAAGGGTGCACCTTTCGCATTCTGAAATGAAATAGAGAGGAGAATCGAAAGTCAGAGCTCGTCACTCCATTTTTTACACCTCACTACTGTGACCTACAGTTCTCAAGAGTCCTGTTTGGCCTAAAAACGCCTAATCAAGTTTCAAGTGCTATTTCACCAAGCTGGACAATTTTGCTGAGCTATAGCAGCTAACACGGATACTTACCAGAAACACGTGGTTGCTGGACGGTCGTGGGTGAAGCACGCCTCTGAATTGCGACACAAACTCTTTGAAGAGTCTGCAGAGTTCGCTGTCTGCCTGCGGGGAAGGAACAGAGAAAATTTACTCGAAGTCCAGTAATTTAGATTACTTTTAATGACGAATAATGCTGTTTGAAGGGAAAAGATGCACCCCGTGGATCTGCTAAGTAGGCTGTTGTTATCATCCTTATTGATTCAGACACGTGCTTAAGAGCTTTTTGCTTTCTTCAGACCTTTATCCTTCCCTGGTCATTGATCGTAGCCATCAAGTTGTTTGGACTTTGATAGGGGAGGTAGGGGGTAATGCGATTTGTCGTCAGGAAAAATATGCCACAGGGAACTCTGCTTTTGTTCGCATAACTCGAAGAAGTAACGATAAGAATTACCTGTATTGGAATTGTTTCCGTGCCAGTGTGCTTGGCTGTTTTGAACATCCCCAGGTGGAGCATTATTCCTCCTTCTTTCTTGACGAGGGCAACATTTCTGTCACGATAGCGTGCCTGCTGAAAAGGCTCTTCGAGTTCGCGTTCCCAAACCAACTCCAATGTCCGGACCTCTAGGCCTCTGCTGGGTGGGAGGTGGGTGTAGAGTGACAAAATCAGCAGGTCACAGGCCTCCCGAGCCCGTTGCTCCCGGCCTTTGGCCAGCTCAAAGCGGCAACGCTGGGCTTCCCTGGCTTGGAGGACTTCATCCCTTAAGAGAAAGTGGGGAGACGTGATATGTTAACAAGCGAGTGGGTCATTAGTCATTAAAAGAGGCTGATTTCAAAATGTTGAGATCTTTGTGTTGTTGTTTGAAACTTTGCAACGCATTCCACTTGGAAAAATAAGGTTCGGGTGCCTAGCCTTGGTAACACAACTATTTTCTTACTGGCATCAAGGTCACTAGGGGATGCCATTCATTCATTTATTTATTTTATTGTTCTGCTCGGTTTTATACTAGCAGACTTACCAATGCAGCCACTTGCTCTGGGCCCTCAGTTCTTCAACCGTGGTCACCCTCTCCACATCCCCCTGTTTTTGAAGTACGGTAGCGGTTCTTCTGAGCTGGGATATCAGGGGGACACCTTCGAACTTTGGCCCTCTTTGCCGGTGGTAGTACTTGAGAGGGTATAGGAGACTGCTTGCGTGGTTGCTAGCGGTTGCGGCACTCAAATTCCTCTCCTCCTGATATAGAGATGAAATGGCAACATATCATCACCTATTCTGGAAGACCTCCCTTCCCGGAACAAGAACGAGAAGTCCAAAGACCACTGCAAAGCTGATTTAAAACAACGTGTATTGTTTTTTTTTTTTTGGCGTTTTTTTTTAAACAATATTTCGGCTGGCCATAGCAGCCTTCGTCACGTTTACAGATGTTACTGAACTTATGTAGCAATCACAATATTATATAGATGGAGACTGTCTCCATCTATATAATATTGTGATTGCTACATAAGTTCAGTAACATCTGTAAACCTGAAGAAGGCTGCTATGGCCAGCCGAAATATTGTTTAAAAAAAAACAACAACAAAAACAATACACGTTGTTTTAAATCAGCTTTGCAGTAGTCTTTGGACTTCTCGTTCTTGTCTTTATATTTTGGCTGATTTGATCTCTTTTCTAGAGATCCAACGTTCACAACTAGCAGGATCTTAGTCCACGGTTTTTGCAGTTAATTTCATCCCTTCCCGGGGCGTGGTTCTCAAAAAATAGCCTCACGACCTGGGGTACCGTATACATTGTTTCAAAGAAATCCTATAGACGGTTCTTTAGGTATGACAAAAAGACAAATTTCCACACTTCAGTTTTGTCGCAAAAATTGTGTCTACGCGATTTCTGCTTCTCCCTCCCCAAAACCAAATTATTTCTAAGTGCTAAATAAATCCTGGTTTCCAGTCCCCTTTTTGGGCGCTCGGTCACTGTATTTCGCGTTATACTGCGCAATAAAATGTCTTTGGGAGGTAAACTGACAACCTACATCAATATTGCAGCGATTAACAGTTCAGTGGAGGTCTTCAGCTGCTAAAAAATGTCCCAATTTGAAAAAGTCGTCTGTACTAAACTTGTGACGGGCTTAAACAGCAAAAGTCGAGGAAACTCCATAAAACAGTGGATATTATTTATCCTTTGAACTTCCATGAAACCAATTGATAACTCACAAATCCCATGAGGGGAATCTGTTAAATTGTTAACTTTCCTTGGCCATTTTTTTGCAACTCTTGTGATTGGCCAAAATGTTTTAACACAAAAAAAGACCCTTTCAAAATGGAGTTGAAATACATTTCATCGCGTAAACGGCCTTTCTGTTGGTTTATCCATTCTCTCTGTAAAAATCAGAACATTCCTATGCGGGAAAGCCCCTTGCCGCATATCGAAACAAAAAGGCCTCCCAATCATCGCTTTAAACTTCAGTTATTACGAATTTTTCATTAGTATTCATTCTTGACTTATGTTAGCAATGATTGCGAAGAACCGAAAATTAGGCTTCCTATTGACGCTTAAACAGAAATCTCCAGAATCAATAAGAGTACAGATGACTTCGTTTTCTTTCAGAGAATGAATTTCAACAGATATTCACACCGTCGCGTGGGCATCATTCCCAGGATGAATACTAATGAAAAATCACCCTCGCTCAGAATGTATTGCGTTTTAAAACAAGCTTGATACCCACCTTTAGATAGTCTAGGTATCCTTCGATCAGATCCCCGCGATTGAAATCCTCGGCTGAAAGTGTCTTTCCCGGTCGGATTCGCTGAACATATCCAAGATAACCTGACCAGAGATGAGAAAGAACAAAAAAACAATGAAAAGAAGAAAAGAAAATTGGAACGCGTTCAATTCCTCTGTTTGCTTGTTTGGTTTTGTTTTTTCATTCCATGGCGCAAAATGAATGTAGCTAGTTTCGCGTGACTTGGGCGCTCTTCCTCTGATCTCGCGATTTGAGAAATTGTCCACTTTTGCGATCACCTAGCGACGACTCAATGTCTTCATTTTCCTTTCTTTTCGTTTTGTTTTTTGTTTTTCTTTCTCAATGACTGAAAATGTAACGAGCAATGCAGCTATAGTAATTAATATAAAATGAGCGATACTCACAAAGGACGCGTTCCTCGGTTTTTTCAAACGTACTTGTAGCCAGCTTCTGACCATGCCGCTCCAGCGAATGCGGCCTAGTGAAAAAAGATTTGGTCTCCTTCATGAATCTTTCCAAGTTTGGTGGGAGATCTGTAAGACGCAGGGAGTAAGCTGTTCTCTGCTTAGGAAGGGGGGCGACTAGAGGCTGTTCTGGTTGTTCTTCATCTCCATCATCTTCCTGCTCGTCATCGTCAGATGGTATGCTTATTACGACGGGTGGCGGTGCTGCAGGCATCGGTTCAGAATGATCAGATTCTTCCTGGTCGCTACAACTGGACGCCGACTCGCAACTAGACTCCGCAGACTGTGTCGAGGAGCGGGAGCTGTCATCTTCGGTACGCGCTCTCTTGATCTCGGGAGGACAGTCATCGCTATCGCTCCTCTGCTCGCCCGGTTGCTGTGCATCACCGTCGTGCCTGAATCGATTGCCCGGAGAAAGAGGTCTCTCGATCGAGCAATAGATGTAGCTTTGATCGTCATCTCTATCGTCGTTATCAGACCCAGACGTCAGGTCATATTCCACAACAGTCACGCGCTTACCAAATGCCATCTTCAAAGCTGTGCTATGTTCGACGCGCGTTACCTTCTATAACTGATGCTAAGTGACGCTAACACGAGTCGCGTCCCCCCACCCGCCTCTAACAATAGCGAGTCTCTTGGGGACTGACGACTAATTACAACACCTCGGCGGCTTCGGGCTAGTTAGGTCGGAATAGGAGGAGGGATCAATACTATTGAAAAATAAATCAGACTGTTTTTTTTTCTTTGTTTTCTAATTTTTTCACAGATGCGCTCAAGAACCAGTGTACCCTCTATGAAGAGATCAAATGGGCTTAAAACGCCAGCCGTCAAAGTGCTAAAAAAATCTAACCGTCTGCCGTGCAAAATGCAATTTTTTTTTTTTTTTTACCGTCAACCGTCAAAAAGTTTCAAGCCACCTCAATCTTGCTTATTTTAGTATTTTAGCTGACCGTCATGGACTTCTGACTCCTGAAGAATCGCGCTCCAAACTGCCAAACAGTTTCCACGTTCTCAAAAAAAATCCTTTTAGACATCACAAGACCCAGTTAGAACTTGCGTAACTTCCGAAACTATTTAGAAATATATAACTTCAAGGCCAACATATTTTCAGAAAACATACTAACTTTCACAGTTTTAACTTACTGACAGTTAGTACAAATTTTCACCGCGCAAGGTAAGTTCCAGCAACCGATAAAAAATGCTTCGTTGTCGCAAAATTCATTCTTACTTGAAGCCGACATGCGAAAAAAGATACAGGGGCACCCAACGTCAATTTTCGGAAAACATCTGTTCGGAAGACGATTTGAGATCTAGAATTTCCCGCTCATTTTTTGTAAAATTTCTTGCTTGCCTACCTCTCCTAGGATTTTCGAACATCTAAAAATTGGTGTAATTGCCCATTTTTACCGAATTTTTACGCTAAAAAGCTCACCTAGAATTTTCGGGAGCCTTTTTTCTGGCTGAAATTTTCGAAAAGGTAAGTTTTGATCCCTATGATTTTCGGATCTCGAGACTTTCAGCTAGGAACTCCGAACAGATAAAAAATTTTTAGGGGATAAGAATATGCCTATATCTACCGTTTAAATACTAAAATACGTTTAACAATGCTATGTTTAAGTGGTTTTGAACTATATTCTCGTTGGGTGCCCCTGAAGATAGGGAAGCCTTGAACAATGCGAAACTTTTATCATTCACCCCGATTAAATGATAAAAATACCTTCAGGAAATAGAATATATGGTTACCCCAGTTTTCCACTTGTACGCGTAAGAGAGATGAAGAAAAGCGGTGCATTGTTTTTCCCGTGAATTGAAGGAAAAATTCATTCTTACTTGCAGCCGACATGTGGCGAAACATTGGGAACCCTTGATTCAAATATTCTTAAACTACGCCAGTCCTTATTTTCTTATTTTCTTGTCTTTGTTGTTGTTGCTGCTTTCTAAGTCCCTGCGTAACCGATCCCCCCTCCCCACCCCTCCCCAAAGTCACAAGGTGGCCAGAAACCTCGATCCATGCGTCGTAAACAATGCGAAACTTTTATCGGTTACCCAGATTTAATGTTTAAAATGCTTTCAGGAAATATGTTTGGTTATCCCCGTTTTCCAGCTCTACGCGTAGGATATCTCAAGAAACGCGGTACGTTGTATTTCCCGTGAATTGAACGAAAAATTCATTCTCACTGGAAGCCGACGGGGTGAAATTTTCAGTTGATTAATTCCTTCGCATCCATGTTAACGAAAACACAAGAAGAGAACCATTAGTTCGAACAAATTGCTTTTAATTTCAGTGTTTTTAAACACAGTTTTTGTCTTACAAGTCACGTCGCCTCAAATGCAGGGAATCCCCTGCGCTGTCAATCATCCATTGTCATGGCGCAGAATCTGCGCGGAAACAATGGTGCCATTTTTGGAAACTTGAAGCTATGACGTAATGTGGGGAAGAATCGTGAATCACGGCGTACGCATCGTTTTGAAGTGAATAACTCATTAAACCTGACCTAATACAGCGTCGTTTTTGAATTCCTTATTACATAATTGTTCTTACGTGTTCATAGCTTCTCTCTTTTGTCTGTTAGCTTCCTAAAATTCGCTCGAGGTTCCTAAACTTTGATCGTAAATATTACCTCATCGAGAAAGAAATAAACCCCTGTCAACTTGATTAGTAATGATCTGTTTGGAGCTATGATGTAAACACTGTTATTTAAACACAGCCTAGCTGGGATCTTTAAATCATTCCCCATAACAACTTTTACTGTTAAGTTCATTCAAAGATGCCGAGAATAAAGCGTACAAAAACAGCGGCGGAGAATCCAGCAAGAAGTTCGGAGCTGATCGAAACGCAAGCTGCGGAAACTGGCAGGTTGGTATTAAACGCCCTAAAAAACCTAGTAACTTTTCGCCCGGAAAACGCCAAGGATACTTTTGTAGAGTGGTCTGTTTTTTTCCCCGAGGTGAAACACACGCAGTAAAATATTCACGCAGTAAAGTGTTCATTTGGAAAAATTTTATTTCCGTTTCTTTCTTTTCTGCATTGCACTTTGAACACTCCAGGATCCTATACACGCTTGATTTTTAATTGGTGTTCATAGTGAAAACTCTTTCACATTGCAGTTCCCGTGCTGCTGGCCCCGTTGAAGAAGATGACAGTCCAAGCGAGGAAGGGTATATTAAATTTTATTTAGTGGGCACATATTAGATTCTATCTACTCCTCCAGAGTTACTTATTGGGACAGGGAATGTCTGGTTTCTTTCTTTCTTTCTAGCAAAGTTTTCAAAAGATCCGAAGAAAACACAATCATAGCTCCCCCTCCCCCCTCTTTTCTTTTATATACTTGAATTATGGAAGGGGTGCCCCTTCTGCATGGACACACCCGCCGGGAGTTGTTCAAGCAAAGCAGTAGTCTAAAAAACCAAATGACTGTGAAATTAAGTGAAATCCAGGAGTAATTGGACTTAGTTCCAGTGAGGTCGAGTCCTCAAGGTTCTAAATATTGCCACAAAAATTCACAGATCTCAAATATTTTTTTTGTCAAATCGTTATAATTAAAATGATGCCCTTGAAAATTTGCAGCCAATTAATTTGGTTTCATTGTTCGAGAAATATTGTAGCATAATAAAAATAGCAGTAAAACACTTTTTCACTATTATTTTTATTATCATTATTATCATTATTATCATTATTATTATTATTATTATTATTATAGCTCTGTTAATATCATCATAATCCATGCCTTAGTAGTTCTCCAAAACACGTGCTCATGGTATATATATATCGATGGGGCTAAAATTGTCAGAGATAACTGAAATGGTTATGCTCTTTCAATATTCAAAAATTGTATTTTATTTCTTCATGAGATAATGATGAGCCAATGCTAATGAGGCAAAAGATGTAAACAAGGATTCACCCATATTCAGAAATGAAACCGAAGTAGCTTTTAAGCATGGCAATTCATGTTTTTTTTTTCCTCTAGCCGTGACGACGACTCATTCATCGATGATCGAACACAACCCCAGGACCCACCAATGCTCCACGTAGCCTTGGACAACCAACGTGAAAATCAGCCATCCACAAGCCAAAATGTTGCCCCGGTCATTATCGTACCGTATTTCCCACTTGGACTGGCAGTATCACCAGAAGAGAGAATGCAGTTTAACTTCAATTTGTTTCTGTATGACAGCTTGCGTTTGCCCAATGGGCTTTTTCCTGATGATGGAGCTGGAGAAGTGGTGTTTGAAGACCTGCAGACATGCAGGGAGTATTGTTCACGCTATGTACAGAAAAGAGAGGAATGGTGCGGAAGAGAGCAGGTAGAGTCAGACCACTCGCAAGAAAGAAGAAATGAACTGTCCAAGGAGGATATGTTTCTAACCGCAGGAGAACCCTTGGATGTAACCCTGAAATATGGCAACGAAGCATTCGACCGCAACTTGAACTTAATACGCCTTGACCTCTTTGGGAATGTTATGATCTTGAATGCGCCCCACTGGAGCGATGTCGCTGCACAGTTCACACATGGTTTCCCTCGTCGTCTTATCATTAACAGCCATCGTGGAATCTTGCCTGGTAACATCACTGTGGCAGCACGCATTTCAAACCAAGCAATTCGAAGTTTGTCCCCAGGTAACTGAGAAAAATGATAGTAATGAATATTAACCCTTTAAGTGCCAATAGTGACCAACATCAATTTTCTCCTAACGATATCCATAGATTGTCAAGTGCAGTCTAAGAGAATTAATAAAATGATCACAAAGAGAAAAATCTTTGATCTTTCATCAAATTCTCTCAACTAATATCTTAAGGAAATGTATGGAGATCAGTCTGGAGAATTTGTATGTAGATATTGGGGCTTAAAGGGTTGATAATACAGCACTATGATGAAAACATGTTTTAACAATTTTTTCTTCAAAAAAACTCCTGGATGTAGCATGGGTATAGTATTTCATTGTATTGCATGTCTTCAGCAATAGCCCTTCACGAGAACAAAATAATCACTTTGTACAAAAGGTAATCAGATGTACTGCATTGAAAACACAAGATGTAATAACTGAGGTGAATTACTGAGGAATCCCAAGTTTGATTTTTCTTTGGTGCTAGCAGAGTTGTCATTATTACCTTTGACATTGACTTTCTTGCAGGGGACATAGCTGCTTTCACCTCCAAAAAAATGATGCAAGGTTTGGGATTGACCACAACAGAGCTGATGCTTGCGCGGGCTATGGCAATCAGATATGCAGGAAAAAGAGACAAACCTGTACGTCTAATTGACATGATGGCACGCTTTGGAGTTGACTTCCTCACCATAACGCCACTGGTATCAGAACAAATACAAGGGCTCCGACAGGCAAGTTCTTCACACTGGAGGCGTATGCTAGCTTCTGCTTCAGACGACAACTACAGCAGTTCAGATGAATCAGAGCTTTCTGTTAGCTGGGATGCTGCAGACGAAAGAGAGCCACTTCCATCACAAGGAACACCAGAATACAGTTCATCCGTGACCAGACATGTAGAAAATCTGCTGCAGTGCTATGTGTCTGTGTCCACGTCTACGCAGACAACAACTCAGGTAGGGTCTCTCATGTGATTAAGAGTAAGTCAGTCCATATCCAATCCCTGGTAAATAGAAGGGTTAGATATAGATGGTTTTCATAGTGACGTCATCAAATTGTAAGGTCAAAATAGCAAGGTTTAACGAATTTCTCATTTACACTAGGTTGAAGACAAACAAAAAGTAAATCGTTGTACAAGTTTCCATTCCTGTAGCATGTTTCATTTCGAAAGTACAGCAATTTGAACTTCCGAGTTTTCACAGTCCGTGACACCAAAATAGGAATGCTGTCTCGTTGGAAAAAGTCTCTCCTCTTGATTTTCAGCTGTATAACCATTTCAAGTATTAGGTGCGCGAAACGTTTCGGCAAATAACTCAGAAACTTTGGGCCACAAAGACCTGAGACTTGGATAAATTGTTTAAAAATTAGTCTTTTAAAACCTTTCATTTTCTTGGCTTCTTCCACTGGACGGTTTCCAATTTATTTTTTTGTTGCGTGACAGTGAAGACGATCTATATCTTGTTAGTTCTCTAAAACAAAGGTCTTGGATGATGAAAATGATCGTAAAATTAGTGTATTATGGTTATAACAGGCACTGCAAGTTACAGCGGAAGGAACACGAAGACCCAGTGGCAGTTCTGGGATGGTACGAAAAAGAAAGCAGAAAACTCCCAGACGTGTTGTACCCAGGACTAGAGCATCCCAGGTCCCCGAGGAAGTACCAGCTGCCGACAACCAAAGACAGAGGGATGAAGAACCACGGCCGCAAGCAGTACCCAGCCCGCGCGAGCGTCTGCTAGCACTACCAGGAATCGTAGCAACACGTATCCCCAACACTGAGTCATTGAACAGGCTTCAAAAGTTCCTGCAGGAGAACCAACCTTGCAACCCACAGCAGGTGAACTAAAATTAAAAAACATTAAAAAACTGCACATTGATTGACAAAATGATTTGATAGGTGCTAACTTCAAAAATATTAGATTGGCATTTTCTTGATGGTTTGCATAATTTTTAATTTGCATCCTATTTCCTGTGAAAACAAATCATCTTGAGATTTATTTATAACAGGTCAAAGTTAAATTTAGGTCAAAATGTTTCTACCTAGGCTGATTTTCAATTTTCCTTTGTTCATAGCCCTAATTCATGAATAATTTGGGCCGGGAGACAAAGGAAATTGAGAGTCAATCTGACCTGTTAAAGAGACAAGGAAAATTGAGAATGAACCTAGGTAAAAAAATTTTCGCCTGATTTTTATTTTTTTAAATTTTCACTACTTGCACTTGTAAAGCACTTTTTATTATTTTTCATTTACTTCATTGACGCAAAGCACCCAGTGAAAATAGTAGGATTGGAGACTTCTTAGTGCTTTAAAGTCGTGTAAATGCATTGACAGTACTTTCTGAAGAATGAACTTGAAATTCCCCATTCTGAAGAGCGTTAATTGTGTACTTCAACAGTTTAAAATTCATCAAAATTAATTCAATCCAACTCATCTGTTACTCTTTTTTTTCCCTAGGTAGAACAGGCAAGACCTTCAGAAACACAGACTTTAGACGAGGCTAGACAAACTGTAGCTCTTCGAGTATACACAGATGAACGTGAAGAAATAGTGAAGCAGCGAGTGTGCGATGTTTGGACAGCTTCTCGGTTGGACTGCACCTGCCTCGGAGAACCAGTGACCAGAGATTCACAGGATGAAGGAGACCAGAATTGCCCATACTGTCTATGCCAGGAAGCAGGGGGAGACATCGCCAATGTGAGAGACAAATGTAGGAACCAAACCTGTACTGTTTGCATGCTGATGAATAAGCTGGACCAACGCACAATGACTGCACTTGGCTTAAAACGCAATGAACGCCTGACTGCCATGCTAGAATTGGCACCCTTCATCACAGAATGTTTGAACACTGGAGACATGCCTGAAGATAGGAGGATTCAGGTTTCCAGGGCCTTTACAGACATACTAAGCTGTAGCGCATCCAGACTGTGATATGTTGCAAACACTGGCATGCTAATCATGCTCTGTCCACGGCTACAACACCTTCTCTTGCAGAAAGGTTGGGGCGATGTCTGGTGTAACCTGTCTAAGATAGCTAGTGCAATTGGTCATCACAACGATCACCGAAGCCAAATTGCAGCTCTGATGTTCATCCGTCGCAGGTGCATACCAGACACCAATAGCAAATGGCTGTGGTTCCTTCAGTCAGAAGATCGCGCTGAAGAAGAAGAAATTGACAGGAGTGTGTTCCAATAAGACCCAACTCTGGAAGAGAGAAGAGATTTTAAGCCAGACTATGAACTTTAACTAGTATGTTCATTTTGGACTTCAATATGGGCCAGTGTGTTCCAGAAATGTTGTGTTTGTAAGATTTTTAAAAAGTTTCTCACAAACCGTTGATAAATACTCGACATACTGCAGTAGTGTTTCTTGAAGAAATTCATTTTTGTGACAATCATGATGGGTAGTTTTGCTCCACTTTATAACAAGATGATCAGTGTGATACTGCCCCACCAAAAGTTAACATTTAAAATAAAATTGACATGATAGTTAGAGAAAATGTGTGCTTGTCCACTGCTATAATATTATTTTCAATAACCGCCACAAAAGGGAAGTAGGTCGCTGAGCCCTCAAAGGTGAGAACATACTCAAAAGTGTCTCCTTTAATTCTGGCCACCATCCCTATACATGGAGCCTGCCAACCAACTACAATAAAATATTCTTTTGCTTTCACCTGCATTTTGCTAAAAAGGTTTGCAGTTCAGAGACAGGAATTGAACAACGATTAGACTGCCGACAAAACTCTGAACAGAGAAATTCAAATTCTTTTTTCAGTTCTCAGTCTGAGATCTCTTTTTAGAACACTTTCTATTTTGCCAAGTTTCAACCTCCATATTGAAATGAAACAAATCCTCACTAAGAAAAGCAGCGCATTAAAGTCTAAATACAAAGTTTTACCCAGACAGGTGGTAAGGGTTATTATTTAAGCAAATTCATTCCAAATAAATAGTTGCAGTGAGAAATCCACCCTCACCTACTTTTTCCGGCTAAAATTTTACCCTTGCGTGTTTAGATTAAGGTTAGGGTTTGGACTCGAGCGTGACCTTGCAAAAAATAATAAATACGAGGAAATCACTGCAGTAACGATGCTAAATACGTGCGACCCGGTCAGAAAATGCAAAATTATACAAGGGTCTTGAGCTAACGTGGCTTTTTCGCTAGGGTTGATGTTAGGGTTGGTACAGAAGGGTGGTTTTGATAAAACACCAACCAACCCTTCAAGGGTTTTCGGTGGAAATTTCAACCCTTGCCTAATTTCAACTAAAAACGTCGCAAAAGTGTGGGAATGATGCAAAAACGTTAGAAAACAAGCTTTCCGGAAGCCCACCTTGCCCTGCAGCGCTCGTTTACTCCGTCCTGGCGTCTTGAGCAGGCGAAAAATCAGCAAAATTCAGTCTTAACAGGTTGGCACGATGCGTCGGCCATGTTTTTTTGCACTGAACAGAGCGGGACTGGGCGACTGGCGCCGTATTGTGACGTTGAGTGACGTATCAGCCGAGGGAAGGTTCAAGAATATGGCGGGATTGCGGGATTGTAAATAAAATATTGGCCGTGTTTGGAGCAAAGTTTGCGCCGCCTGGTGGTGGAAGGACATCATTAAGTCCGGAAACCCGCAAGTCAACAGCATCCCTCGAAGAACTGAGGGATGTTCTGAGCCTTGTAAAGCACAACAGCGCTGTTTGGGCGCTCGTAGTGAAGGTTGTGCATCAAGTTCAGATCGATCCAGGCGGCAAGTCTAAGGCAGGTTTCTTGTCGAGAACTATGTCAGCGTGAGTTTTGCGGCCTGCCCTTGCCTGCTGGCTTGACGTAGTTGCCGAGAAGCGACCTGCTTTTAGACTTATAATATTTTCTTGCTTTTGGGGGGCCGGGGTTTCCCTGTCGAAAAATAGTCGGTGGCTGATGAATAATTCATGAGGTGACAAAAGGCCGTATTTCGGGGCTTGCCGTCAGCCGATGCGTGACAGCAAGCCCGAGGCAAGTAGGACAGGAAGGAGAAAGCCTCGTTTAACCCGATTTTTGGGACTCGCTTGGCCCAGGAAAGCGTCGATTTAATTTCAGCGAGCTGGATGCGCCCAACCCAAAATTTCTACCTGGTTTAGTAAGCCCAATCAAAGTTTGATTTAAAAGGTTACAAAAAAAAGGTTCGGATTAAACATGAACATTTTTTTATGTTTGCGCGCTTAAAAACTCTCGAAAAAAAATCTGGACGATATTTTTAAGATATTATGCCACTAATCAAATGTAATTAAAGGTTCTTTGGGCGTTTCTTGGATGCGGCTAGCCCAAAATTTAAACTTAGCGAAATAAGCTTAAAAAAAGATGTTAAGAAAATCTTACCAAAAGTGTGTAGGATTAATCATAAAAATACCTTATTTGCGCCCTTCGAAACTGTCTAAAGACTGGCTTGACGACATCCTGGATACATTCTTCAACTATTTCAATGTCATGAAAGGTGTTTTCTGCTTTTTCGGGACGCGCCCAACCCAAAATTTCTACCTGGTTTAGTAAGCCCAATCAAAGTTTGATTTAAAAGGTTACAAAAAAAAGGTTCGGATTAAACATGAACATTTTTTTATGTTTGCGCGCTTAAAAACTCTCGAAAAAAAATCTGGACGATATTTTTAAGATATTATGCCACTAATCAAATGTAATTAAAGGTTCTTTGGGCGTTTCTTGGATGCGGCTAGCCCAAAATTTAAACTTAGCGAAATAAGCTTAAAAAAAGATGTTAAGAAAATCTTACCAAAAGTGTGTAGGATTAATCATAAAAATACCTTATTTGCGCCCTTCGAAACTGTCTAAAGACTGGCTTGACGACATCCTGGATACATTCTTCAACTATTTCAATGTCATGAAAGGTGTTTTCTGCTTTTTCGGGACGCGCCCAACCCAAAATTTCTACCTGGTTTAGTAAGCCCAATCAAAGTTTGATTTAAAAGGTTACAAAAAAAAGGTTCGGATTAAACATGAACATTTTTTTATGTTTGCGCGCTTAAAAACTCTCGAAAAAAAATCTGGACGATATTTTTAAGATATTATGCCACTAATCAAATGTAATTAAAGGTTCTTTGGGCGTTTCTTGGATGCGGCTAGCCCAAAATTTAAACTTAGCGAAATAAGCTTAAAAAAAGATGTTAAGAAAATCTTACCAAAAGTGTGTAGGATTAATCATAAAAATACCTTATTTGCGCCCTTCGAAACTGTCTAAAGACTGGCTTGACGACATCCTGGATACATTCTTCAACTATTTCAATGTCATGAAAGGTGTTTTCTGCTTTTTCGGGACGCGCCCAACCCAAAATTTCTACCTGGTTTAGTAAGCCCAATCAAAGTTTGATTTAAAAGGTTACAAAAAAAAGGTTCGGATTAAACATGAACATTTTTTTATGTTTGCGCGCTTAAAAACTCTCGAAAAAAAATCTGGACGATATTTTTAAGATATTATGCCACTAATCAAATGTAATTAAAGGTTCTTTGGGCGTTTCTTGGATGCGGCTAGCCCAAAATTTAAACTTAGCGAAATAAGCTTAAAAAAAGATGTTAAGAAAATCTTACCAAAAGTGTGTAGGATTAATCATAAAAATACCTTATTTGCGCCCTTCGAAACTGTCTAAAGACTGGCTTGACGACATCCTGGATACATTCTTCAACTATTTCAATGTCATGAAAGGTGTTTTCTGCTTTTTCGGGACGCGCCCAACCCAAAATTTCTACCTGGTTTAGTAAGCCCAATCAAAGTTTGATTTAAAAGGTTACAAAAAAAAGGTTCGGATTAAACATGAACATTTTTTTATGTTTGCGCGCTTAAAAACTCTCGAAAAAAAATCTGGACGATATTTTTAAGATATTATGCCACTAATCAAATGTAATTAAAGGTTCTTTGGGCGTTTCTTGGATGCGGCTAGCCCAAAATTTAAACTTAGCGAAATAAGCTTAAAAAAAGATGTTAAGAAAATCTTACCAAAAGTGTGTAGGATTAATCATAAAAATACCTTATTTGCGCCCTTCGAAACTGTCTAAAGACTGGCTTGACGACATCCTGGATACATTCTTCAACTATTTCAATGTCATGAAAGGTGTTTTCTGCTTTTTCGGGACGCGCCCAACCCAAAATTTCTACCTGGTTTAGTAAGCCCAATCAAAGTTTGATTTAAAAGGTTACAAAAAAAAGGTTCGGATTAAACATGAACATTTTTTTATGTTTGCGCGCTTAAAAACTCTCGAAAAAAAATCTGGACGATATTTTTAAGATATTATGCCACTAATCAAATGTAATTAAAGGTTCTTTGGGCGTTTCTTGGATGCGGCTAGCCCAAAATTTAAACTTAGCGAAATAAGCTTAAAAAAAGATGTTAAGAAAATCTTACCAAAAGTGTGTAGGATTAATCATAAAAATACCTTATTTGCGCCCTTCGAAACTGTCTAAAGACTGGCTTGACGACATCCTGGATACATTCTTCAACTATTTCAATGTCATGAAAGGTGTTTTCTGCTTTTTCGGGACGCGCCCAACCCAAAATTTCTACCTGGTTTAGTAAGCCCAATCAAAGTTTGATTTAAAAGGTTACAAAAAAAAGGTTCGGATTAAACATGAACATTTTTTTATGTTTGCGCGCTTAAAAACTCTCGAAAAAAAATCTGGACGATATTTTTAAGATATTATGCCACTAATCAAATGTAATTAAAGGTTCTTTGGGCGTTTCTTGGATGCGGCTAGCCCAAAATTTAAACTTAGCGAAATAAGCTTAAAAAAAGATGTTAAGAAAATCTTACCAAAAGTGTGTAGGATTAATCATAAAAATACCTTATTTGCGCCCTTCGAAACTGTCTAAAGACTGGCTTGACGACATCCTGGATACATTCTTCAACTATTTCAATGTCATGAAAGGTGTTTTCTGCTTTTTCGGGACGCGCCCAACCCAAAATTTCTACCTGGTTTAGTAAGCCCAATCAAAGTTTGATTTAAAAGGTTACAAAAAAAAGGTTCGGATTAAACATGAACATTTTTTTATGTTTGCGCGCTTAAAAACTCTCGAAAAAAAATCTGGACGATATTTTTAAGATATTATGCCACTAATCAAATGTAATTAAAGGTTCTTTGGGCGTTTCTTGGATGCGGCTAGCCCAAAATTTAAACTTAGCGAAATAAGCTTAAAAAAAGATGTTAAGAAAATCTTACCAAAAGTGTGTAGGATTAATCATAAAAATACCTTATTTGCGCCCTTCGAAACTGTCTAAAGACTGGCTTGACGACATCCTGGATACATTCTTCAACTATTTCAATGTCATGAAAGGTGTTTTCTGCTTTTTCGGGACGCGCCCAACCCAAAATTTCTACCTGGTTTAGTAAGCCCAATCAAAGTTTGATTTAAAAGGTTACAAAAAAAAGGTTCGGATTAAACATGAACATTTTTTTATGTTTGCGCGCTTAAAAACTCTCGAAAAAAAATCTGGACGATATTTTTAAGATATTATGCCACTAATCAAATGTAATTAAAGGTTCTTTGGGCGTTTCTTGGATGCGGCTAGCCCAAAATTTAAACTTAGCGAAATAAGCTTAAAAAAAGATGTTAAGAAAATCTTACCAAAAGTGTGTAGGATTAATCATAAAAATACCTTATTTGCGCCCTTCGAAACTGTCTAAAGACTGGCTTGACGACATCCTGGATACATTCTTCAACTATTTCAATGTCATGAAAGGTGTTTTCTGCTTTTTCGGGACGCGCCCAACCCAAAATTTCTACCTGGTTTAGTAAGCCCAATCAAAGTTTGATTTAAAAGGTTACAAAAAAAAGGTTCGGATTAAACATGAACATTTTTTTATGTTTGCGCGCTTAAAAACTCTCGAAAAAAAATCTGGACGATATTTTTAAGATATTATGCCACTAATCAAATGTAATTAAAGGTTCTTTGGGCGTTTCTTGGATGCGGCTAGCCCAAAATTTAAACTTAGCGAAATAAGCTTAAAAAAAGATGTTAAGAAAATCTTACCAAAAGTGTGTAGGATTAATCATAAAAATACCTTATTTGCGCCCTTCGAAACTGTCTAAAGACTGGCTTGACGACATCCTGGATACATTCTTCAACTATTTCAATGTCATGAAAGGTGTTTTCTGCTTTTTCGGGACGCGCCCAACCCAAAATTTCTACCTGGTTTAGTAAGCCCAATCAAAGTTTGATTTAAAAGGTTACAAAAAAAAGGTTCGGATTAAACATGAACATTTTTTTATGTTTGCGCGCTTAAAAACTCTCGAAAAAAAATCTGGACGATATTTTTAAGATATTATGCCACTAATCAAATGTAATTAAAGGTTCTTTGGGCGTTTCTTGGATGCGGCTAGCCCAAAATTTAAACTTAGCGAAATAAGCTTAAAAAAAGATGTTAAGAAAATCTTACCAAAAGTGTGTAGGATTAATCATAAAAATACCTTATTTGCGCCCTTCGAAACTGTCTAAAGACTGGCTTGACGACATCCTGGATACATTCTTCAACTATTTCAATGTCATGAAAGGTGTTTTCTGCTTTTTCGGGACGCGCCCAACCCAAAATTTCTACCTGGTTTAGTAAGCCCAATCAAAGTTTGATTTAAAAGGTTACAAAAAAAAGGTTCGGATTAAACATGAACATTTTTTTATGTTTGCGCGCTTAAAAACTCTCGAAAAAAAATCTGGACGATATTTTTAAGATATTATGCCACTAATCAAATGTAATTAAAGGTTCTTTGGGCGTTTCTTGGATGCGGCTAGCCCAAAATTTAAACTTAGCGAAATAAGCTTAAAAAAAGATGTTAAGAAAATCTTACCAAAAGTGTGTAGGATTAATCATAAAAATACCTTATTTGCGCCCTTCGAAACTGTCTAAAGACTGGCTTGACGACATCCTGGATACATTCTTCAACTATTTCAATGTCATGAAAGGTGTTTTCTGCTTTTTCGGGACGCGCCCAACCCAAAATTTCTACCTGGTTTAGTAAGCCCAATCAAAGTTTGATTTAAAAGGTTACAAAAAAAAGGTTCGGATTAAACATGAACATTTTTTTATGTTTGCGCGCTTAAAAACTCTCGAAAAAAAATCTGGACGATATTTTTAAGATATTATGCCACTAATCAAATGTAATTAAAGGTTCTTTGGGCGTTTCTTGGATGCGGCTAGCCCAAAATTTAAACTTAGCGAAATAAGCTTAAAAAAAGATGTTAAGAAAATCTTACCAAAAGTGTGTAGGATTAATCATAAAAATACCTTATTTGCGCCCTTCGAAACTGTCTAAAGACTGGCTTGACGACATCCTGGATACATTCTTCAACTATTTCAATGTCATGAAAGGTGTTTTCTGCTTTTTCGGGACGCGCCCAACCCAAAATTTCTACCTGGTTTAGTAAGCCCAATCAAAGTTTGATTTAAAAGGTTACAAAAAAAAGGTTCGGATTAAACATGAACATTTTTTTATGTTTGCGCGCTTAAAAACTCTCGAAAAAAAATCTGGACGATATTTTTAAGATATTATGCCACTAATCAAATGTAATTAAAGGTTCTTTGGGCGTTTCTTGGATGCGGCTAGCCCAAAATTTAAACTTAGCGAAATAAGCTTAAAAAAAGATGTTAAGAAAATCTTACCAAAAGTGTGTAGGATTAATCATAAAAATACCTTATTTGCGCCCTTCGAAACTGTCTAAAGACTGGCTTGACGACATCCTGGATACATTCTTCAACTATTTCAATGTCATGAAAGGTGTTTTCTGCTTTTTCGGGACGCGCCCAACCCAAAATTTCTACCTGGTTTAGTAAGCCCAATCAAAGTTTGATTTAAAAGGTTACAAAAAAAAGGTTCGGATTAAACATGAACATTTTTTTATGTTTGCGCGCTTAAAAACTCTCGAAAAAAAATCTGGACGATATTTTTAAGATATTATGCCACTAATCAAATGTAATTAAAGGTTCTTTGGGCGTTTCTTGGATGCGGCTAGCCCAAAATTTAAACTTAGCGAAATAAGCTTAAAAAAAGATGTTAAGAAAATCTTACCAAAAGTGTGTAGGATTAATCATAAAAATACCTTATTTGCGCCCTTCGAAACTGTCTAAAGACTGGCTTGACGACATCCTGGATACATTCTTCAACTATTTCAATGTCATGAAAGGTGTTTTCTGCTTTTTCGGGACGCGCCCAACCCAAAATTTCTACCTGGTTTAGTAAGCCCAATCAAAGTTTGATTTAAAAGGTTACAAAAAAAAGGTTCGGATTAAACATGAACATTTTTTTATGTTTGCGCGCTTAAAAACTCTCGAAAAAAAATCTGGACGATATTTTTAAGATATTATGCCACTAATCAAATGTAATTAAAGGTTCTTTGGGCGTTTCTTGGATGCGGCTAGCCCAAAATTTAAACTTAGCGAAATAAGCTTAAAAAAAGATGTTAAGAAAATCTTACCAAAAGTGTGTAGGATTAATCATAAAAATACCTTATTTGCGCCCTTCGAAACTGTCTAAAGACTGGCTTGACGACATCCTGGATACATTCTTCAACTATTTCAATGTCATGAAAGGTGTTTTCTGCTTTTTCGGGACGCGCCCAACCCAAAATTTCTACCTGGTTTAGTAAGCCCAATCAAAGTTTGATTTAAAAGGTTACAAAAAAAAGGTTCGGATTAAACATGAACATTTTTTTATGTTTGCGCGCTTAAAAACTCTCGAAAAAAAATCTGGACGATATTTTTAAGATATTATGCCACTAATCAAATGTAATTAAAGGTTCTTTGGGCGTTTCTTGGATGCGGCTAGCCCAAAATTTAAACTTAGCGAAATAAGCTTAAAAAAAGATGTTAAGAAAATCTTACCAAAAGTGTGTAGGATTAATCATAAAAATACCTTATTTGCGCCCTTCGAAACTGTCTAAAGACTGGCTTGACGACATCCTGGATACATTCTTCAACTATTTCAATGTCATGAAAGGTGTTTTCTGCTTTTTCGGGACGCGCCCAACCCAAAATTTCTACCTGGTTTAGTAAGCCCAATCAAAGTTTGATTTAAAAGGTTACAAAAAAAAGGTTCGGATTAAACATGAACATTTTTTTATGTTTGCGCGCTTAAAAACTCTCGAAAAAAAATCTGGACGATATTTTTAAGATATTATGCCACTAATCAAATGTAATTAAAGGTTCTTTGGGCGTTTCTTGGATGCGGCTAGCCCAAAATTTAAACTTAGCGAAATAAGCTTAAAAAAAGATGTTAAGAAAATCTTACCAAAAGTGTGTAGGATTAATCATAAAAATACCTTATTTGCGCCCTTCGAAACTGTCTAAAGACTGGCTTGACGACATCCTGGATACATTCTTCAACTATTTCAATGTCATGAAAGGTGTTTTCTGCTTTTTCGGGACGCGCCCAACCCAAAATTTCTACCTGGTTTAGTAAGCCCAATCAAAGTTTGATTTAAAAGGTTACAAAAAAAAGGTTCGGATTAAACATGAACATTTTTTTATGTTTGCGCGCTTAAAAACTCTCGAAAAAAAATCTGGACGATATTTTTAAGATATTATGCCACTAATCAAATGTAATTAAAGGTTCTTTGGGCGTTTCTTGGATGCGGCTAGCCCAAAATTTAAACTTAGCGAAATAAGCTTAAAAAAAGATGTTAAGAAAATCTTACCAAAAGTGTGTAGGATTAATCATAAAAATACCTTATTTGCGCCCTTCGAAACTGTCTAAAGACTGGCTTGACGACATCCTGGATACATTCTTCAACTATTTCAATGTCATGAAAGGTGTTTTCTGCTTTTTCGGGACGCGCCCAACCCAAAATTTCTACCTGGTTTAGTAAGCCCAATCAAAGTTTGATTTAAAAGGTTACAAAAAAAAGGTTCGGATTAAACATGAACATTTTTTTATGTTTGCGCGCTTAAAAACTCTCGAAAAAAAATCTGGACGATATTTTTAAGATATTATGCCACTAATCAAATGTAATTAAAGGTTCTTTGGGCGTTTCTTGGATGCGGCTAGCCCAAAATTTAAACTTAGCGAAATAAGCTTAAAAAAAGATGTTAAGAAAATCTTACCAAAAGTGTGTAGGATTAATCATAAAAATACCTTATTTGCGCCCTTCGAAACTGTCTAAAGACTGGCTTGACGACATCCTGGATACATTCTTCAACTATTTCAATGTCATGAAAGGTGTTTTCTGCTTTTTCGGGACGCGCCCAACCCAAAATTTCTACCTGGTTTAGTAAGCCCAATCAAAGTTTGATTTAAAAGGTTACAAAAAAAAGGTTCGGATTAAACATGAACATTTTTTTATGTTTGCGCGCTTAAAAACTCTCGAAAAAAAATCTGGACGATATTTTTAAGATATTATGCCACTAATCAAATGTAATTAAAGGTTCTTTGGGCGTTTCTTGGATGCGGCTAGCCCAAAATTTAAACTTAGCGAAATAAGCTTAAAAAAAGATGTTAAGAAAATCTTACCAAAAGTGTGTAGGATTAATCATAAAAATACCTTATTTGCGCCCTTCGAAACTGTCTAAAGACTGGCTTGACGACATCCTGGATACATTCTTCAACTATTTCAATGTCATGAAAGGTGTTTTCTGCTTTTTCGGGACGCGCCCAACCCAAAATTTCTACCTGGTTTAGTAAGCCCAATCAAAGTTTGATTTAAAAGGTTACAAAAAAAAGGTTCGGATTAAACATGAACATTTTTTTATGTTTGCGCGCTTAAAAACTCTCGAAAAAAAATCTGGACGATATTTTTAAGATATTATGCCACTAATCAAATGTAATTAAAGGTTCTTTGGGCGTTTCTTGGATGCGGCTAGCCCAAAATTTAAACTTAGCGAAATAAGCTTAAAAAAAGATGTTAAGAAAATCTTACCAAAAGTGTGTAGGATTAATCATAAAAATACCTTATTTGCGCCCTTCGAAACTGTCTAAAGACTGGCTTGACGACATCCTGGATACATTCTTCAACTATTTCAATGTCATGAAAGGTGTTTTCTGCTTTTTCGGGACGCGCCCAACCCAAAATTTCTACCTGGTTTAGTAAGCCCAATCAAAGTTTGATTTAAAAGGTTACAAAAAAAAGGTTCGGATTAAACATGAACATTTTTTTATGTTTGCGCGCTTAAAAACTCTCGAAAAAAAATCTGGACGATATTTTTAAGATATTATGCCACTAATCAAATGTAATTAAAGGTTCTTTGGGCGTTTCTTGGATGCGGCTAGCCCAAAATTTAAACTTAGCGAAATAAGCTTAAAAAAAGATGTTAAGAAAATCTTACCAAAAGTGTGTAGGATTAATCATAAAAATACCTTATTTGCGCCCTTCGAAACTGTCTAAAGACTGGCTTGACGACATCCTGGATACATTCTTCAACTATTTCAATGTCATGAAAGGTGTTTTCTGCTTTTTCGGGACGCGCCCAACCCAAAATTTCTACCTGGTTTAGTAAGCCCAATCAAAGTTTGATTTAAAAGGTTACAAAAAAAAGGTTCGGATTAAACATGAACATTTTTTTATGTTTGCGCGCTTAAAAACTCTCGAAAAAAAATCTGGACGATATTTTTAAGATATTATGCCACTAATCAAATGTAATTAAAGGTTCTTTGGGCGTTTCTTGGATGCGGCTAGCCCAAAATTTAAACTTAGCGAAATAAGCTTAAAAAAAGATGTTAAGAAAATCTTACCAAAAGTGTGTAGGATTAATCATAAAAATACCTTATTTGCGCCCTTCGAAACTGTCTAAAGACTGGCTTGACGACATCCTGGATACATTCTTCAACTATTTCAATGTCATGAAAGGTGTTTTCTGCTTTTTCGGGACGCGCCCAACCCAAAATTTCTACCTGGTTTAGTAAGCCCAATCAAAGTTTGATTTAAAAGGTTACAAAAAAAAGGTTCGGATTAAACATGAACATTTTTTTATGTTTGCGCGCTTAAAAACTCTCGAAAAAAAATCTGGACGATATTTTTAAGATATTATGCCACTAATCAAATGTAATTAAAGGTTCTTTGGGCGTTTCTTGGATGCGGCTAGCCCAAAATTTAAACTTAGCGAAATAAGCTTAAAAAAAGATGTTAAGAAAATCTTACCAAAAGTGTGTAGGATTAATCATAAAAATACCTTATTTGCGCCCTTCGAAACTGTCTAAAGACTGGCTTGACGACATCCTGGATACATTCTTCAACTATTTCAATGTCATGAAAGGTGTTTTCTGCTTTTTCGGGACGCGCCCAACCCAAAATTTCTACCTGGTTTAGTAAGCCCAATCAAAGTTTGATTTAAAAGGTTACAAAAAAAAGGTTCGGATTAAACATGAACATTTTTTTATGTTTGCGCGCTTAAAAACTCTCGAAAAAAAATCTGGACGATATTTTTAAGATATTATGCCACTAATCAAATGTAATTAAAGGTTCTTTGGGCGTTTCTTGGATGCGGCTAGCCCAAAATTTAAACTTAGCGAAATAAGCTTAAAAAAAGATGTTAAGAAAATCTTACCAAAAGTGTGTAGGATTAATCATAAAAATACCTTATTTGCGCCCTTCGAAACTGTCTAAAGACTGGCTTGACGACATCCTGGATACATTCTTCAACTATTTCAATGTCATGAAAGGTGTTTTCTGCTTTTTCGGGACGCGCCCAACCCAAAATTTCTACCTGGTTTAGTAAGCCCAATCAAAGTTTGATTTAAAAGGTTACAAAAAAAAGGTTCGGATTAAACATGAACATTTTTTTATGTTTGCGCGCTTAAAAACTCTCGAAAAAAAATCTGGACGATATTTTTAAGATATTATGCCACTAATCAAATGTAATTAAAGGTTCTTTGGGCGTTTCTTGGATGCGGCTAGCCCAAAATTTAAACTTAGCGAAATAAGCTTAAAAAAAGATGTTAAGAAAATCTTACCAAAAGTGTGTAGGATTAATCATAAAAATACCTTATTTGCGCCCTTCGAAACTGTCTAAAGACTGGCTTGACGACATCCTGGATACATTCTTCAACTATTTCAATGTCATGAAAGGTGTTTTCTGCTTTTTCGGGACGCGCCCAACCCAAAATTTCTACCTGGTTTAGTAAGCCCAATCAAAGTTTGATTTAAAAGGTTACAAAAAAAAGGTTCGGATTAAACATGAACATTTTTTTATGTTTGCGCGCTTAAAAACTCTCGAAAAAAAATCTGGACGATATTTTTAAGATATTATGCCACTAATCAAATGTAATTAAAGGTTCTTTGGGCGTTTCTTGGATGCGGCTAGCCCAAAATTTAAACTTAGCGAAATAAGCTTAAAAAAAGATGTTAAGAAAATCTTACCAAAAGTGTGTAGGATTAATCATAAAAATACCTTATTTGCGCCCTTCGAAACTGTCTAAAGACTGGCTTGACGACATCCTGGATACATTCTTCAACTATTTCAATGTCATGAAAGGTGTTTTCTGCTTTTTCGGGACGCGCCCAACCCAAAATTTCTACCTGGTTTAGTAAGCCCAATCAAAGTTTGATTTAAAAGGTTACAAAAAAAAGGTTCGGATTAAACATGAACATTTTTTTATGTTTGCGCGCTTAAAAACTCTCGAAAAAAAATCTGGACGATATTTTTAAGATATTATGCCACTAATCAAATGTAATTAAAGGTTCTTTGGGCGTTTCTTGGATGCGGCTAGCCCAAAATTTAAACTTAGCGAAATAAGCTTAAAAAAAGATGTTAAGAAAATCTTACCAAAAGTGTGTAGGATTAATCATAAAAATACCTTATTTGCGCCCTTCGAAACTGTCTAAAGACTGGCTTGACGACATCCTGGATACATTCTTCAACTATTTCAATGTCATGAAAGGTGTTTTCTGCTTTTTCGGGACGCGCCCAACCCAAAATTTCTACCTGGTTTAGTAAGCCCAATCAAAGTTTGATTTAAAAGGTTACAAAAAAAAAGGTTCGGATTAAACATGAACATTTTTTTATGTTTGCGCGCTTAAAAACTCTCGAAAAAAAATCTGGACGATATTTTTAAGATATTATGCCACTAATCAAATGTAATTAAAGGTTCTTTGGGCGTTTCTTGGATGCGGCTAGCCCAAAATTTAAACTTAGCGAAATAAGCTTAAAAAAAGATGTTAAGAAAATCTTACCAAAAGTGTGTAGGATTAATCATAAAAATACCTTATTTGCGCCCTTCGAAACTGTCTAAAGACTGGCTTGACGACATCCTGGATACATTCTTCAACTATTTCAATGTCATGAAAGGTGTTTTCTGCTTTTTCGGGACGCGCCCAACCCAAAATTTCTACCTGGTTTAGTAAGCCCAATCAAAGTTTGATTTAAAAGGTTACAAAAAAAAGGTTCGGATTAAACATGAACATTTTTTTATGTTTGCGCGCTTAAAAACTCTCGAAAAAAAATCTGGACGATATTTTTAAGATATTATGCCACTAATCAAATGTAATTAAAGGTTCTTTGGGCGTTTCTTGGATGCGGCTAGCCCAAAATTTAAACTTAGCGAAATAAGCTTAAAAAAAGATGTTAAGAAAATCTTACCAAAAGTGTGTAGGATTAATCATAAAAATACCTTATTTGCGCCCTTCGAAACTGTCTAAAGACTGGCTTGACGACATCCTGGATACATTCTTCAACTATTTCAATGTCATGAAAGGTGTTTTCTGCTTTTTCGGGACGCGCCCAACCCAAAATTTCTACCTGGTTTAGTAAGCCCAATCAAAGTTTGATTTAAAAGGTTACAAAAAAAAGGTTCGGATTAAACATGAACATTTTTTTATGTTTGCGCGCTTAAAAACTCTCGAAAAAAAATCTGGACGATATTTTTAAGATATTATGCCACTAATCAAATGTAATTAAAGGTTCTTTGGGCGTTTCTTGGATGCGGCTAGCCCAAAATTTAAACTTAGCGAAATAAGCTTAAAAAAAGATGTTAAGAAAATCTTACCAAAAGTGTGTAGGATTAATCATAAAAATACCTTATTTGCGCCCTTCGAAACTGTCTAAAGACTGGCTTGACGACATCCTGGATACATTCTTCAACTATTTCAATGTCATGAAAGGTGTTTTCTGCTTTTTCGGGACGCGCCCAACCCAAAATTTCTACCTGGTTTAGTAAGCCCAATCAAAGTTTGATTTAAAAGGTTACAAAAAAAAGGTTCGGATTAAACATGAACATTTTTTTATGTTTGCGCGCTTAAAAACTCTCGAAAAAAAATCTGGACGATATTTTTAAGATATTATGCCACTAATCAAATGTAATTAAAGGTTCTTTGGGCGTTTCTTGGATGCGGCTAGCCCAAAATTTAAACTTAGCGAAATAAGCTTAAAAAAAGATGTTAAGAAAATCTTACCAAAAGTGTGTAGGATTAATCATAAAAATACCTTATTTGCGCCCTTCGAAACTGTCTAAAGACTGGCTTGACGACATCCTGGATACATTCTTCAACTATTTCAATGTCATGAAAGGTGTTTTCTGCTTTTTCGGGACGCGCCCAACCCAAAATTTCTACCTGGTTTAGTAAGCCCAATCAAAGTTTGATTTAAAAGGTTACAAAAAAAAGGTTCGGATTAAACATGAACATTTTTTTATGTTTGCGCGCTTAAAAACTCTCGAAAAAAAATCTGGACGATATTTTTAAGATATTATGCCACTAATCAAATGTAATTAAAGGTTCTTTGGGCGTTTCTTGGATGCGGCTAGCCCAAAATTTAAACTTAGCGAAATAAGCTTAAAAAAAGATGTTAAGAAAATCTTACCAAAAGTGTGTAGGATTAATCATAAAAATACCTTATTTGCGCCCTTCGAAACTGTCTAAAGACTGGCTTGACGACATCCTGGATACATTCTTCAACTATTTCAATGTCATGAAAGGTGTTTTCTGCTTTTTCGGGACGCGCCCAACCCAAAATTTCTACCTGGTTTAGTAAGCCCAATCAAAGTTTGATTTAAAAGGTTACAAAAAAAAGGTTCGGATTAAACATGAACATTTTTTTATGTTTGCGCGCTTAAAAACTCTCGAAAAAAAATCTGGACGATATTTTTAAGATATTATGCCACTAATCAAATGTAATTAAAGGTTCTTTGGGCGTTTCTTGGATGCGGCTAGCCCAAAATTTAAACTTAGCGAAATAAGCTTAAAAAAAGATGTTAAGAAAATCTTACCAAAAGTGTGTAGGATTAATCATAAAAATACCTTATTTGCGCCCTTCGAAACTGTCTAAAGACTGGCTTGACGACATCCTGGATACATTCTTCAACTATTTCAATGTCATGAAAGGTGTTTTCTGCTTTTTCGGGACGCGCCCAACCCAAAATTTCTACCTGGTTTAGTAAGCCCAATCAAAGTTTGATTTAAAAGGTTACAAAAAAAAGGTTCGGATTAAACATGAACATTTTTTTATGTTTGCGCGCTTAAAAACTCTCGAAAAAAAATCTGGACGATATTTTTAAGATATTATGCCACTAATCAAATGTAATTAAAGGTTCTTTGGGCGTTTCTTGGATGCGGCTAGCCCAAAATTTAAACTTAGCGAAATAAGCTTAAAAAAAGATGTTAAGAAAATCTTACCAAAAGTGTGTAGGATTAATCATAAAAATACCTTATTTGCGCCCTTCGAAACTGTCTAAAGACTGGCTTGACGACATCCTGGATACATTCTTCAACTATTTCAATGTCATGAAAGGTGTTTTCTGCTTTTTCGGGACGCGCCCAACCCAAAATTTCTACCTGGTTTAGTAAGCCCAATCAAAGTTTGATTTAAAAGGTTACAAAAAAAAGGTTCGGATTAAACATGAACATTTTTTTATGTTTGCGCGCTTAAAAACTCTCGAAAAAAAATCTGGACGATATTTTTAAGATATTATGCCACTAATCAAATGTAATTAAAGGTTCTTTGGGCGTTTCTTGGATGCGGCTAGCCCAAAATTTAAACTTAGCGAAATAAGCTTAAAAAAAGATGTTAAGAAAATCTTACCAAAAGTGTGTAGGATTAATCATAAAAATACCTTATTTGCGCCCTTCGAAACTGTCTAAAGACTGGCTTGACGACATCCTGGATACATTCTTCAACTATTTCAATGTCATGAAAGGTGTTTTCTGCTTTTTCGGGACGCGCCCAACCCAAAATTTCTACCTGGTTTAGTAAGCCCAATCAAAGTTTGATTTAAAAGGTTACAAAAAAAAGGTTCGGATTAAACATGAACATTTTTTTATGTTTGCGCGCTTAAAAACTCTCGAAAAAAAATCTGGACGATATTTTTAAGATATTATGCCACTAATCAAATGTAATTAAAGGTTCTTTGGGCGTTTCTTGGATGCGGCTAGCCCAAAATTTAAACTTAGCGAAATAAGCTTAAAAAAAGATGTTAAGAAAATCTTACCAAAAGTGTGTAGGATTAATCATAAAAATACCTTATTTGCGCCCTTCGAAACTGTCTAAAGACTGGCTTGACGACATCCTGGATACATTCTTCAACTATTTCAATGTCATGAAAGGTGTTTTCTGCTTTTTCGGGACGCGCCCAACCCAAAATTTCTACCTGGTTTAGTAAGCCCAATCAAAGTTTGATTTAAAAGGTTACAAAAAAAAGGTTCGGATTAAACATGAACATTTTTTTATGTTTGCGCGCTTAAAAACTCTCGAAAAAAAATCTGGACGATATTTTTAAGATATTATGCCACTAATCAAATGTAATTAAAGGTTCTTTGGGCGTTTCTTGGATGCGGCTAGCCCAAAATTTAAACTTAGCGAAATAAGCTTAAAAAAAGATGTTAAGAAAATCTTACCAAAAGTGTGTAGGATTAATCATAAAAATACCTTATTTGCGCCCTTCGAAACTGTCTAAAGACTGGCTTGACGACATCCTGGATACATTCTTCAACTATTTCAATGTCATGAAAGGTGTTTTCTGCTTTTTCGGGACGCGCCCAACCCAAAATTTCTACCTGGTTTAGTAAGCCCAATCAAAGTTTGATTTAAAAGGTTACAAAAAAAAGGTTCGGATTAAACATGAACATTTTTTTATGTTTGCGCGCTTAAAAACTCTCGAAAAAAAATCTGGACGATATTTTTAAGATATTATGCCACTAATCAAATGTAATTAAAGGTTCTTTGGGCGTTTCTTGGATGCGGCTAGCCCAAAATTTAAACTTAGCGAAATAAGCTTAAAAAAAGATGTTAAGAAAATCTTACCAAAAGTGTGTAGGATTAATCATAAAAATACCTTATTTGCGCCCTTCGAAACTGTCTAAAGACTGGCTTGACGACATCCTGGATACATTCTTCAACTATTTCAATGTCATGAAAGGTGTTTTCTGCTTTTTCGGGA
This sequence comes from Porites rus, assembly GCA_964035705.1. Taxonomy (NCBI): domain Eukaryota; kingdom Metazoa; phylum Cnidaria; class Anthozoa; order Scleractinia; family Poritidae; genus Porites; species Porites rus. The sequence continues at coordinate 22,001,507 of OZ038005.1, forward strand.
CGCGCCCAACCCAAAATTTCTACCTGGTTTAGTAAGCCCAATCAAAGTTTGATTTAAAAGGTTACAAAAAAAAGGTTCGGATTAAACATGAACATTTTTTTATGTTTGCGCGCTTAAAAACTCTCGAAAAAAAATCTGGACGATATTTTTAAGATATTATGCCACTAATCAAATGTAATTAAAGGTTCTTTGGGCGTTTCTTGGATGCGGCTAGCCCAAAATTTAAACTTAGCGAAATAAGCTTAAAAAAAGATGTTAAGAAAATCTTACCAAAAGTGTGTAGGATTAATCATAAAAATACCTTATTTGCGCCCTTCGAAACTGTCTAAAGACTGGCTTGACGACATCCTGGATACATTCTTCAACTATTTCAATGTCATGAAAGGTGTTTTCTGCTTTTTCGGGACGCGCCCAACCCAAAATTTCTACCTGGTTTAGTAAGCCCAATCAAAGTTTGATTTAAAAGGTTACAAAAAAAAGGTTCGGATTAAACATGAACATTTTTTTATGTTTGCGCGCTTAAAAACTCTCGAAAAAAAATCTGGACGATATTTTTAAGATATTATGCCACTAATCAAATGTAATTAAAGGTTCTCTGGGCGTTTCTTGGATGCGGCTAGCCCAAAATTTAAACTTAGCGAAATAAGCTTAAAAAAAGATGTTAAGAAAATCTTACCAAAAGTGTGTAGGATTAATCATAAAAATACCTTATTTGCGCCCTTCGAAACTGTCTAAAGACTGGCTTGACGACATCCTGGATACATTCTTCAACTATTTCAATGTCATGAAAGGTGTTTTCTGCTTTTTCGGGACGCGCCCAACCCAAAATTTCTACCTGGTTTAGTAAGCCCAATCAAAGTTTGATTTAAAAGGTTACAAAAAAAAGGTTCGGATTAAACATGAACATTTTTTTATGTTTGCGCGCTTAAAAACTCTCGAAAAAAAATCTGGACGATATTTTTAAGATATTATGCCACTAATCAAATGTAATTAAAGGTTCTTTGGGCGTTTCTTGGATGCGGCTAGCCCAAAATTTAAACTTAGCGAAATAAGCTTAAAAAAAGATGTTAAGAAAATCTTACCAAAAGTGTGTAGGATTAATCATAAAAATACCTTATTTGCGCCCTTCGAAACTGTCTAAAGACTGGCTTGACGACATCCTGGATACATTCTTCAACTATTTCAATGTCATGAAAGGTGTTTTCTGCTTTTTCGGGACGCGCCCAACCCAAAATTTCTACCTGGTTTAGTAAGCCCAATCAAAGTTTGATTTAAAAGGTTACAAAAAAAAGGTTCGGATTAAACATGAACATTTTTTTATGTTTGCGCGCTTAAAAACTCTCGAAAAAAAATCTGGACGATATTTTTAAGATATTATGCCACTAATCAAATGTAATTAAAGGTTCTTTGGGCGTTTCTTGGATGCGGCTAGCCCAAAATTTAAACTTAGCGAAATAAGCTTAAAAAAAGATGTTAAGAAAATCTTACCAAAAGTGTGTAGGATTAATCATAAAAATACCTTATTTGCGCCCTTCGAAACTGTCTAAAGACTGGCTTGACGACATCCTGGATACATTCTTCAACTATTTCAATGTCATGAAAGGTGTTTTCTGCTTTTTCGGGACGCGCCCAACCCAAAATTTCTACCTGGTTTAGTAAGCCCAATCAAAGTTTGATTTAAAAGGTTACAAAAAAAAGGTTCGGATTAAACATGAACATTTTTTTATGTTTGCGCGCTTAAAAACTCTCGAAAAAAAATCTGGACGATATTTTTAAGATATTATGCCACTAATCAAATGTAATTAAAGGTTCTTTGGGCGTTTCTTGGATGCGGCTAGCCCAAAATTTAAACTTAGCGAAATAAGCTTAAAAAAAGATGTTAAGAAAATCTTACCAAAAGTGTGTAGGATTAATCATAAAAATACCTTATTTGCGCCCTTCGAAACTGTCTAAAGACTGGCTTGACGACATCCTGGATACATTCTTCAACTATTTCAATGTCATGAAAGGTGTTTTCTGCTTTTTCGGGACGCGCCCAACCCAAAATTTCTACCTGGTTTAGTAAGCCCAATCAAAGTTTGATTTAAAAGGTTACAAAAAAAAGGTTCGGATTAAACATGAACATTTTTTTATGTTTGCGCGCTTAAAAACTCTCGAAAAAAAATCTGGACGATATTTTTAAGATATTATGCCACTAATCAAATGTAATTAAAGGTTCTTTGGGCGTTTCTTGGATGCGGCTAGCCCAAAATTTAAACTTAGCGAAATAAGCTTAAAAAAAGATGTTAAGAAAATCTTACCAAAAGTGTGTAGGATTAATCATAAAAATACCTTATTTGCGCCCTTCGAAACTGTCTAAAGACTGGCTTGACGACATCCTGGATACATTCTTCAACTATTTCAATGTCATGAAAGGTGTTTTCTGCTTTTTCGGGACGCGCCCAACCCAAAATTTCTACCTGGTTTAGTAAGCCCAATCAAAGTTTGATTTAAAAGGTTACAAAAAAAAGGTTCGGATTAAACATGAACATTTTTTTATGTTTGCGCGCTTAAAAACTCTCGAAAAAAAATCTGGACGATATTTTTAAGATATTATGCCACTAATCAAATGTAATTAAAGGTTCTTTGGGCGTTTCTTGGATGCGGCTAGCCCAAAATTTAAACTTAGCGAAATAAGCTTAAAAAAAGATGTTAAGAAAATCTTACCAAAAGTGTGTAGGATTAATCATAAAAATACCTTATTTGCGCCCTTCGAAACTGTCTAAAGACTGGCTTGACGACATCCTGGATACATTCTTCAACTATTTCAATGTCATGAAAGGTGTTTTCTGCTTTTTCGGGACGCGCCCAACCCAAAATTTCTACCTGGTTTAGTAAGCCCAATCAAAGTTTGATTTAAAAGGTTACAAAAAAAAGGTTCGGATTAAACATGAACATTTTTTTATGTTTGCGCGCTTAAAAACTCTCGAAAAAAAATCTGGACGATATTTTTAAGATATTATGCCACTAATCAAATGTAATTAAAGGTTCTTTGGGCGTTTCTTGGATGCGGCTAGCCCAAAATTTAAACTTAGCGAAATAAGCTTAAAAAAAGATGTTAAGAAAATCTTACCAAAAGTGTGTAGGATTAATCATAAAAATACCTTATTTGCGCCCTTCGAAACTGTCTAAAGACTGGCTTGACGACATCCTGGATACATTCTTCAACTATTTCAATGTCATGAAAGGTGTTTTCTGCTTTTTCGGGACGCGCCCAACCCAAAATTTCTACCTGGTTTAGTAAGCCCAATCAAAGTTTGATTTAAAAGGTTACAAAAAAAAGGTTCGGATTAAACATGAACATTTTTTTATGTTTGCGCGCTTAAAAACTCTCGAAAAAAAATCTGGACGATATTTTTAAGATATTATGCCACTAATCAAATGTAATTAAAGGTTCTTTGGGCGTTTCTTGGATGCGGCTAGCCCAAAATTTAAACTTAGCGAAATAAGCTTAAAAAAAGATGTTAAGAAAATCTTACCAAAAGTGTGTAGGATTAATCATAAAAATACCTTATTTGCGCCCTTCGAAACTGTCTAAAGACTGGCTTGACGACATCCTGGATACATTCTTCAACTATTTCAATGTCATGAAAGGTGTTTTCTGCTTTTTCGGGACGCGCCCAACCCAAAATTTCTACCTGGTTTAGTAAGCCCAATCAAAGTTTGATTTAAAAGGTTACAAAAAAAAGGTTCGGATTAAACATGAACATTTTTTTATGTTTGCGCGCTTAAAAACTCTCGAAAAAAAATCTGGACGATATTTTTAAGATATTATGCCACTAATCAAATGTAATTAAAGGTTCTTTGGGCGTTTCTTGGATGCGGCTAGCCCAAAATTTAAACTTAGCGAAATAAGCTTAAAAAAAGATGTTAAGAAAATCTTACCAAAAGTGTGTAGGATTAATCATAAAAATACCTTATTTGCGCCCTTCGAAACTGTCTAAAGACTGGCTTGACGACATCCTGGATACATTCTTCAACTATTTCAATGTCATGAAAGGTGTTTTCTGCTTTTTCGGGACGCGCCCAACCCAAAATTTCTACCTGGTTTAGTAAGCCCAATCAAAGTTTGATTTAAAAGGTTACAAAAAAAAGGTTCGGATTAAACATGAACATTTTTTTATGTTTGCGCGCTTAAAAACTCTCGAAAAAAAATCTGGACGATATTTTTAAGATATTATGCCACTAATCAAATGTAATTAAAGGTTCTTTGGGCGTTTCTTGGATGCGGCTAGCCCAAAATTTAAACTTAGCGAAATAAGCTTAAAAAAAGATGTTAAGAAAATCTTACCAAAAGTGTGTAGGATTAATCATAAAAATACCTTATTTGCGCCCTTCGAAACTGTCTAAAGACTGGCTTGACGACATCCTGGATACATTCTTCAACTATTTCAATGTCATGAAAGGTGTTTTCTGCTTTTTCGGGACGCGCCCAACCCAAAATTTCTACCTGGTTTAGTAAGCCCAATCAAAGTTTGATTTAAAAGGTTACAAAAAAAAGGTTCGGATTAAACATGAACATTTTTTTATGTTTGCGCGCTTAAAAACTCTCGAAAAAAAATCTGGACGATATTTTTAAGATATTATGCCACTAATCAAATGTAATTAAAGGTTCTTTGGGCGTTTCTTGGATGCGGCTAGCCCAAAATTTAAACTTAGCGAAATAAGCTTAAAAAAAGATGTTAAGAAAATCTTACCAAAAGTGTGTAGGATTAATCATAAAAATACCTTATTTGCGCCCTTCGAAACTGTCTAAAGACTGGCTTGACGACATCCTGGATACATTCTTCAACTATTTCAATGTCATGAAAGGTGTTTTCTGCTTTTTCGGGACGCGCCCAACCCAAAATTTCTACCTGGTTTAGTAAGCCCAATCAAAGTTTGATTTAAAAGGTTACAAAAAAAAGGTTCGGATTAAACATGAACATTTTTTTATGTTTGCGCGCTTAAAAACTCTCGAAAAAAAATCTGGACGATATTTTTAAGATATTATGCCACTAATCAAATGTAATTAAAGGTTCTTTGGGCGTTTCTTGGATGCGGCTAGCCCAAAATTTAAACTTAGCGAAATAAGCTTAAAAAAAGATGTTAAGAAAATCTTACCAAAAGTGTGTAGGATTAATCATAAAAATACCTTATTTGCGCCCTTCGAAACTGTCTAAAGACTGGCTTGACGACATCCTGGATACATTCTTCAACTATTTCAATGTCATGAAAGGTGTTTTCTGCTTTTTCGGGACGCGCCCAACCCAAAATTTCTACCTGGTTTAGTAAGCCCAATCAAAGTTTGATTTAAAAGGTTACAAAAAAAAGGTTCGGATTAAACATGAACATTTTTTTATGTTTGCGCGCTTAAAAACTCTCGAAAAAAAATCTGGACGATATTTTTAAGATATTATGCCACTAATCAAATGTAATTAAAGGTTCTTTGGGCGTTTCTTGGATGCGGCTAGCCCAAAATTTAAACTTAGCGAAATAAGCTTAAAAAAAGATGTTAAGAAAATCTTACCAAAAGTGTGTAGGATTAATCATAAAAATACCTTATTTGCGCCCTTCGAAACTGTCTAAAGACTGGCTTGACGACATCCTGGATACATTCTTCAACTATTTCAATGTCATGAAAGGTGTTTTCTGCTTTTTCGGGACGCGCCCAACCCAAAATTTCTACCTGGTTTAGTAAGCCCAATCAAAGTTTGATTTAAAAGGTTACAAAAAAAAGGTTCGGATTAAACATGAACATTTTTTTATGTTTGCGCGCTTAAAAACTCTCGAAAAAAAATCTGGACGATATTTTTAAGATATTATGCCACTAATCAAATGTAATTAAAGGTTCTTTGGGCGTTTCTTGGATGCGGCTAGCCCAAAATTTAAACTTAGCGAAATAAGCTTAAAAAAAGATGTTAAGAAAATCTTACCAAAAGTGTGTAGGATTAATCATAAAAATACCTTATTTGCGCCCTTCGAAACTGTCTAAAGACTGGCTTGACGACATCCTGGATACATTCTTCAACTATTTCAATGTCATGAAAGGTGTTTTCTGCTTTTTCGGGACGCGCCCAACCCAAAATTTCTACCTGGTTTAGTAAGCCCAATCAAAGTTTGATTTAAAAGGTTACAAAAAAAAGGTTCGGATTAAACATGAACATTTTTTTATGTTTGCGCGCTTAAAAACTCTCGAAAAAAAATCTGGACGATATTTTTAAGATATTATGCCACTAATCAAATGTAATTAAAGGTTCTTTGGGCGTTTCTTGGATGCGGCTAGCCCAAAATTTAAACTTAGCGAAATAAGCTTAAAAAAAGATGTTAAGAAAATCTTACCAAAAGTGTGTAGGATTAATCATAAAAATACCTTATTTGCGCCCTTCGAAACTGTCTAAAGACTGGCTTGACGACATCCTGGATACATTCTTCAACTATTTCAATGTCATGAAAGGTGTTTTCTGCTTTTTCGGGACGCGCCCAACCCAAAATTTCTACCTGGTTTAGTAAGCCCAATCAAAGTTTGATTTAAAAGGTTACAAAAAAAAGGTTCGGATTAAACATGAACATTTTTTTATGTTTGCGCGCTTAAAAACTCTCGAAAAAAAATCTGGACGATATTTTTAAGATATTATGCCACTAATCAAATGTAATTAAAGGTTCTTTGGGCGTTTCTTGGATGCGGCTAGCCCAAAATTTAAACTTAGCGAAATAAGCTTAAAAAAAGATGTTAAGAAAATCTTACCAAAAGTGTGTAGGATTAATCATAAAAATACCTTATTTGCGCCCTTCGAAACTGTCTAAAGACTGGCTTGACGACATCCTGGATACATTCTTCAACTATTTCAATGTCATGAAAGGTGTTTTCTGCTTTTTCGGGACGCGCCCAACCCAAAATTTCTACCTGGTTTAGTAAGCCCAATCAAAGTTTGATTTAAAAGGTTACAAAAAAAAGGTTCGGATTAAACATGAACATTTTTTTATGTTTGCGCGCTTAAAAACTCTCGAAAAAAAATCTGGACGATATTTTTAAGATATTATGCCACTAATCAAATGTAATTAAAGGTTCTTTGGGCGTTTCTTGGATGCGGCTAGCCCAAAATTTAAACTTAGCGAAATAAGCTTAAAAAAAGATGTTAAGAAAATCTTACCAAAAGTGTGTAGGATTAATCATAAAAATACCTTATTTGCGCCCTTCGAAACTGTCTAAAGACTGGCTTGACGACATCCTGGATACATTCTTCAACTATTTCAATGTCATGAAAGGTGTTTTCTGCTTTTTCGGGACGCGCCCAACCCAAAATTTCTACCTGGTTTAGTAAGCCCAATCAAAGTTTGATTTAAAAGGTTACAAAAAAAAGGTTCGGATTAAACATGAACATTTTTTTATGTTTGCGCGCTTAAAAACTCTCGAAAAAAAATCTGGACGATATTTTTAAGATATTATGCCACTAATCAAATGTAATTAAAGGTTCTTTGGGCGTTTCTTGGATGCGGCTAGCCCAAAATTTAAACTTAGCGAAATAAGCTTAAAAAAAGATGTTAAGAAAATCTTACCAAAAGTGTGTAGGATTAATCATAAAAATACCTTATTTGCGCCCTTCGAAACTGTCTAAAGACTGGCTTGACGACATCCTGGATACATTCTTCAACTATTTCAATGTCATGAAAGGTGTTTTCTGCTTTTTCGGGACGCGCCCAACCCAAAATTTCTACCTGGTTTAGTAAGCCCAATCAAAGTTTGATTTAAAAGGTTACAAAAAAAAGGTTCGGATTAAACATGAACATTTTTTTATGTTTGCGCGCTTAAAAACTCTCGAAAAAAAATCTGGACGATATTTTTAAGATATTATGCCACTAATCAAATGTAATTAAAGGTTCTTTGGGCGTTTCTTGGATGCGGCTAGCCCAAAATTTAAACTTAGCGAAATAAGCTTAAAAAAAGATGTTAAGAAAATCTTACCAAAAGTGTGTAGGATTAATCATAAAAATACCTTATTTGCGCCCTTCGAAACTGTCTAAAGACTGGCTTGACGACATCCTGGATACATTCTTCAACTATTTCAATGTCATGAAAGGTGTTTTCTGCTTTTTCGGGACGCGCCCAACCCAAAATTTCTACCTGGTTTAGTAAGCCCAATCAAAGTTTGATTTAAAAGGTTACAAAAAAAAGGTTCGGATTAAACATGAACATTTTTTTATGTTTGCGCGCTTAAAAACTCTCGAAAAAAAATCTGGACGATATTTTTAAGATATTATGCCACTAATCAAATGTAATTAAAGGTTCTTTGGGCGTTTCTTGGATGCGGCTAGCCCAAAATTTAAACTTAGCGAAATAAGCTTAAAAAAAGATGTTAAGAAAATCTTACCAAAAGTGTGTAGGATTAATCATAAAAATACCTTATTTGCGCCCTTCGAAACTGTCTAAAGACTGGCTTGACGACATCCTGGATACATTCTTCAACTATTTCAATGTCATGAAAGGTGTTTTCTGCTTTTTCGGGACGCGCCCAACCCAAAATTTCTACCTGGTTTAGTAAGCCCAATCAAAGTTTGATTTAAAAGGTTACAAAAAAAAGGTTCGGATTAAACATGAACATTTTTTTATGTTTGCGCGCTTAAAAACTCTCGAAAAAAAATCTGGACGATATTTTTAAGATATTATGCCACTAATCAAATGTAATTAAAGGTTCTTTGGGCGTTTCTTGGATGCGGCTAGCCCAAAATTTAAACTTAGCGAAATAAGCTTAAAAAAAGATGTTAAGAAAATCTTACCAAAAGTGTGTAGGATTAATCATAAAAATACCTTATTTGCGCCCTTCGAAACTGTCTAAAGACTGGCTTGACGACATCCTGGATACATTCTTCAACTATTTCAATGTCATGAAAGGTGTTTTCTGCTTTTTCGGGACGCGCCCAACCCAAAATTTCTACCTGGTTTAGTAAGCCCAATCAAAGTTTGATTTAAAAGGTTACAAAAAAAAGGTTCGGATTAAACATGAACATTTTTTTATGTTTGCGCGCTTAAAAACTCTCGAAAAAAAATCTGGACGATATTTTTAAGATATTATGCCACTAATCAAATGTAATTAAAGGTTCTTTGGGCGTTTCTTGGATGCGGCTAGCCCAAAATTTAAACTTAGCGAAATAAGCTTAAAAAAAGATGTTAAGAAAATCTTACCAAAAGTGTGTAGGATTAATCATAAAAATACCTTATTTGCGCCCTTCGAAACTGTCTAAAGACTGGCTTGACGACATCCTGGATACATTCTTCAACTATTTCAATGTCATGAAAGGTGTTTTCTGCTTTTTCGGGACGCGCCCAACCCAAAATTTCTACCTGGTTTAGTAAGCCCAATCAAAGTTTGATTTAAAAGGTTACAAAAAAAAGGTTCGGATTAAACATGAACATTTTTTTATGTTTGCGCGCTTAAAAACTCTCGAAAAAAAATCTGGACGATATTTTTAAGATATTATGCCACTAATCAAATGTAATTAAAGGTTCTTTGGGCGTTTCTTGGATGCGGCTAGCCCAAAATTTAAACTTAGCGAAATAAGCTTAAAAAAAGATGTTAAGAAAATCTTACCAAAAGTGTGTAGGATTAATCATAAAAATACCTTATTTGCGCCCTTCGAAACTGTCTAAAGACTGGCTTGACGACATCCTGGATACATTCTTCAACTATTTCAATGTCATGAAAGGTGTTTTCTGCTTTTTCGGGACGCGCCCAACCCAAAATTTCTACCTGGTTTAGTAAGCCCAATCAAAGTTTGATTTAAAAGGTTACAAAAAAAAGGTTCGGATTAAACATGAACATTTTTTTATGTTTGCGCGCTTAAAAACTCTCGAAAAAAAATCTGGACGATATTTTTAAGATATTATGCCACTAATCAAATGTAATTAAAGGTTCTTTGGGCGTTTCTTGGATGCGGCTAGCCCAAAATTTAAACTTAGCGAAATAAGCTTAAAAAAAGATGTTAAGAAAATCTTACCAAAAGTGTGTAGGATTAATCATAAAAATACCTTATTTGCGCCCTTCGAAACTGTCTAAAGACTGGCTTGACGACATCCTGGATACATTCTTCAACTATTTCAATGTCATGAAAGGTGTTTTCTGCTTTTTCGGGACGCGCCCAACCCAAAATTTCTACCTGGTTTAGTAAGCCCAATCAAAGTTTGATTTAAAAGGTTACAAAAAAAAGGTTCGGATTAAACATGAACATTTTTTTATGTTTGCGCGCTTAAAAACTCTCGAAAAAAAATCTGGACGATATTTTTAAGATATTATGCCACTAATCAAATGTAATTAAAGGTTCTTTGGGCGTTTCTTGGATGCGGCTAGCCCAAAATTTAAACTTAGCGAAATAAGCTTAAAAAAAGATGTTAAGAAAATCTTACCAAAAGTGTGTAGGATTAATCATAAAAATACCTTATTTGCGCCCTTCGAAACTGTCTAAAGACTGGCTTGACGACATCCTGGATACATTCTTCAACTATTTCAATGTCATGAAAGGTGTTTTCTGCTTTTTCGGGACGCGCCCAACCCAAAATTTCTACCTGGTTTAGTAAGCCCAATCAAAGTTTGATTTAAAAGGTTACAAAAAAAAGGTTCGGATTAAACATGAACATTTTTTTATGTTTGCGCGCTTAAAAACTCTCGAAAAAAAATCTGGACGATATTTTTAAGATATTATGCCACTAATCAAATGTAATTAAAGGTTCTTTGGGCGTTTCTTGGATGCGGCTAGCCCAAAATTTAAACTTAGCGAAATAAGCTTAAAAAAAGATGTTAAGAAAATCTTACCAAAAGTGTGTAGGATTAATCATAAAAATACCTTATTTGCGCCCTTCGAAACTGTCTAAAGACTGGCTTGACGACATCCTGGATACATTCTTCAACTATTTCAATGTCATGAAAGGTGTTTTCTGCTTTTTCGGGACGCGCCCAACCCAAAATTTCTACCTGGTTTAGTAAGCCCAATCAAAGTTTGATTTAAAAGGTTACAAAAAAAAGGTTCGGATTAAACATGAACATTTTTTTATGTTTGCGCGCTTAAAAACTCTCGAAAAAAAATCTGGACGATATTTTTAAGATATTATGCCACTAATCAAATGTAATTAAAGGTTCTTTGGGCGTTTCTTGGATGCGGCTAGCCCAAAATTTAAACTTAGCGAAATAAGCTTAAAAAAAGATGTTAAGAAAATCTTACCAAAAGTGTGTAGGATTAATCATAAAAATACCTTATTTGCGCCCTTCGAAACTGTCTAAAGACTGGCTTGACGACATCCTGGATACATTCTTCAACTATTTCAATGTCATGAAAGGTGTTTTCTGCTTTTTCGGGACGCGCCCAACCCAAAATTTCTACCTGGTTTAGTAAGCCCAATCAAAGTTTGATTTAAAAGGTTACAAAAAAAAGGTTCGGATTAAACATGAACATTTTTTTATGTTTGCGCGCTTAAAAACTCTCGAAAAAAAATCTGGACGATATTTTTAAGATATTATGCCACTAATCAAATGTAATTAAAGGTTCTTTGGGCGTTTCTTGGATGCGGCTAGCCCAAAATTTAAACTTAGCGAAATAAGCTTAAAAAAAGATGTTAAGAAAATCTTACCAAAAGTGTGTAGGATTAATCATAAAAATACCTTATTTGCGCCCTTCGAAACTGTCTAAAGACTGGCTTGACGACATCCTGGATACATTCTTCAACTATTTCAATGTCATGAAAGGTGTTTTCTGCTTTTTCGGGACGCGCCCAACCCAAAATTTCTACCTGGTTTAGTAAGCCCAATCAAAGTTTGATTTAAAAGGTTACAAAAAAAAGGTTCGGATTAAACATGAACATTTTTTTATGTTTGCGCGCTTAAAAACTCTCGAAAAAAAATCTGGACGATATTTTTAAGATATTATGCCACTAATCAAATGTAATTAAAGGTTCTTTGGGCGTTTCTTGGATGCGGCTAGCCCAAAATTTAAACTTAGCGAAATAAGCTTAAAAAAAGATGTTAAGAAAATCTTACCAAAAGTGTGTAGGATTAATCATAAAAATACCTTATTTGCGCCCTTCGAAACTGTCTAAAGACTGGCTTGACGACATCCTGGATACATTCTTCAACTATTTCAATGTCATGAAAGGTGTTTTCTGCTTTTTCGGGACGCGCCCAACCCAAAATTTCTACCTGGTTTAGTAAGCCCAATCAAAGTTTGATTTAAAAGGTTACAAAAAAAAGGTTCGGATTAAACATGAACATTTTTTTATGTTTGCGCGCTTAAAAACTCTCGAAAAAAAATCTGGACGATATTTTTAAGATATTATGCCACTAATCAAATGTAATTAAAGGTTCTTTGGGCGTTTCTTGGATGCGGCTAGCCCAAAATTTAAACTTAGCGAAATAAGCTTAAAAAAAGATGTTAAGAAAATCTTACCAAAAGTGTGTAGGATTAATCATAAAAATACCTTATTTGCGCCCTTCGAAACTGTCTAAAGACTGGCTTGACGACATCCTGGATACATTCTTCAACTATTTCAATGTCATGAAAGGTGTTTTCTGCTTTTTCGGGACGCGCCCAACCCAAAATTTCTACCTGGTTTAGTAAGCCCAATCAAAGTTTGATTTAAAAGGTTACAAAAAAAAGGTTCGGATTAAACATGAACATTTTTTTATGTTTGCGCGCTTAAAAACTCTCGAAAAAAAATCTGGACGATATTTTTAAGATATTATGCCACTAATCAAATGTAATTAAAGGTTCTTTGGGCGTTTCTTGGATGCGGCTAGCCCAAAATTTAAACTTAGCGAAATAAGCTTAAAAAAAGATGTTAAGAAAATCTTACCAAAAGTGTGTAGGATTAATCATAAAAATACCTTATTTGCGCCCTTCGAAACTGTCTAAAGACTGGCTTGACGATATCCTGGATACATTCTTCAACTATTTCAATGTCATGAAAGGTGTTTTCTGCTTTTTCGGGACGCGCCCAACCCAAAATTTCTACCTGGTTTAGTAAGCCCAATCAAAGTTTGATTTAAAAGGTTACAAAAAAAAGGTTCGGATTAAACATGAACATTTTTTTATGTTTGCGCGCTTAAAAACTCTCGAAAAAAAATCTGGACGATATTTTTAAGATATTATGCCACTAATCAAATGTAATTAAAGGTTCTTTGGGCGTTTCTTGGATGCGGCTAGCCCAAAATTTAAACTTAGCGAAATAAGCTTAAAAAAAGATGTTAAGAAAATCTTACCAAAAGTGTGTAGGATTAATCATAAAAATACCTTATTTGCGCCCTTCGAAACTGTCTAAAGACTGGCTTGACGACATCCTGGATACATTCTTCAACTATTTCAATGTCATGAAAGGTGTTTTCTGCTTTTTCGGGACGCGCCCAACCCAAAATTTCTACCTGGTTTAGTAAGCCCAATCAAAGTTTGATTTAAAAGGTTACAAAAAAAAGGTTCGGATTAAACATGAACATTTTTTTATGTTTGCGCGCTTAAAAACTCTCGAAAAAAAATCTGGACGATATTTTTAAGATATTATGCCACTAATCAAATGTAATTAAAGGTTCTTTGGGCGTTTCTTGGATGCGGCTAGCCCAAAATTTAAACTTAGCGAAATAAGCTTAAAAAAAGATGTTAAGAAAATCTTACCAAAAGTGTGTAGGATTAATCATAAAAATACCTTATTTGCGCCCTTCGAAACTGTCTAAAGACTGGCTTGACGACATCCTGGATACATTCTTCAACTATTTCAATGTCATGAAAGGTGTTTTCTGCTTTTTCGGGACGCGCCCAACCCAAAATTTCTACCTGGTTTAGTAAGCCCAATCAAAGTTTGATTTAAAAGGTTACAAAAAAAAGGTTCGGATTAAACATGAACATTTTTTTATGTTTGCGCGCTTAAAAACTCTCGAAAAAAAATCTGGACGATATTTTTAAGATATTATGCCACTAATCAAATGTAATTAAAGGTTCTTTGGGCGTTTCTTGGATGCGGCTAGCCCAAAATTTAAACTTAGCGAAATAAGCTTAAAAAAAGATGTTAAGAAAATCTTACCAAAAGTGTGTAGGATTAATCATAAAAATACCTTATTTGCGCCCTTCGAAACTGTCTAAAGACTGGCTTGACGACATCCTGGATACATTCTTCAACTATTTCAATGTCATGAAAGGTGTTTTCTGCTTTTTCGGGACGCGCCCAACCCAAAATTTCTACCTGGTTTAGTAAGCCCAATCAAAGTTTGATTTAAAAGGTTACAAAAAAAAGGTTCGGATTAAACATGAACATTTTTTTATGTTTGCGCGCTTAAAAACTCTCGAAAAAAAATCTGGACGATATTTTTAAGATATTATGCCACTAATCAAATGTAATTAAAGGTTCTTTGGGCGTTTCTTGGATGCGGCTAGCCCAAAATTTAAACTTAGCGAAATAAGCTTAAAAAAAGATGTTAAGAAAATCTTACCAAAAGTGTGTAGGATTAATCATAAAAATACCTTATTTGCGCCCTTCGAAACTGTCTAAAGACTGGCTTGACGACATCCTGGATACATTCTTCAACTATTTCAATGTCATGAAAGGTGTTTTCTGCTTTTTCGGGACGCGCCCAACCCAAAATTTCTACCTGTTTAGTAAGCCCATCAAAGTTGATTTAAAAGGTTACAAAAAAAGGTTCGGATTAAACATGAACATTTTTTTATGTTTGCGCGCTTAAAAACTCTCGAAAAAAAATCTGGACGATATTTTTAAGATATTATGCCACTAATCAAATGTAATTAAAGGTTCTTTGGGCGTTTCTTGGATGCGGCTAGCCCAAAATTTAACTTAGCGAAATAAGCTTAAAAAAAGATGTTAAGAAAATCTTACCAAAAGTGTGTAGGATTAATCATAAAAATACTTATTTGCGCCCTTCGAAACTGTCTAAAGACTGGCTTGACGACATCCTGGATACATTCTTCAACTATTTCAATGTCATGAAAGGTGTTTTCGTTTTCTGCTTTTTCGGGACGCGCCCAACCCAAAATTTCTACCTGGTTTAGTAAGCCCAATCAAAGTTTGATTTAAAAGGTTACAAAAAAAAGGTTCGGATTAAACATGAACATTTTTTTATGTTTGCGCGCTTAAAAACTCTCGAAAAAAAATCTGGACGATATTTTTAAGATATTATGCCACTAATCAAATGTAATTAAAGGTTCTTTGGGCGTTTCTTGGATGCGGCTAGCCCAAAATTTAAACTTAGCGAAATAAGCTTAAAAAAAGATGTTAAGAAAATCTTACCAAAAGTGTGTAGGATTAATCATAAAAATACCTTATTTGCGCCCTTCGAAACTGTCTAAAGACTGGCTTGACGACATCCTGGATACATTCTTCAACTATTTCAATGTCATGAAAGGTGTTTTCTGCTTTTTCGGGACGCGCCCAACCCAAAATTTCTACCTGGTTTAGTAAGCCCAATCAAAGTTTGATTTAAAAGGTTACAAAAAAAAGGTTCGGATTAAACATGAACATTTTTTTATGTTTGCGCGCTTAAAAACTCTCGAAAAAAAATCTGGACGATATTTTTAAGATATTATGCCACTAATCAAATGTAATTAAAGGTTCTTTGGGCGTTTCTTGGATGCGGCTAGCCCAAAATTTAAACTTAGCGAAATAAGCTTAAAAAAAGATGTTAAGAAAATCTTACCAAAAGTGTGTAGGATTAATCATAAAAATACCTTATTTGCGCCCTTCGAAACTGTCTAAAGACTGGCTTGACGACATCCTGGATACATTCTTCAACTATTTCAATGTCATGAAAGGTGTTTTCTGCTTTTTCGGGACGCGCCCAACCCAAAATTTCTACCTGGTTTAGTAAGCCCAATCAAAGTTTGATTTAAAAGGTTACAAAAAAAAGGTTCGGATTAAACATGAACATTTTTTTATGTTTGCGCGCTTAAAAACTCTCGAAAAAAAATCTGGACGATATTTTTAAGATATTATGCCACTAATCAAATGTAATTAAAGGTTCTTTGGGCGTTTCTTGGATGCGGCTAGCCCAAAATTTAAACTTAGCGAAATAAGCTTAAAAAAAGATGTTAAGAAAATCTTACCAAAAGTGTGTAGGATTAATCATAAAAATACCTTATTTGCGCCCTTCGAAACTGTCTAAAGACTGGCTTGACGACATCCTGGATACATTCTTCAACTATTTCAATGTCATGAAAGGTGTTTTCTGCTTTTTCGGGACGCGCCCAACCCAAAATTTCTACCTGGTTTAGTAAGCCCAATCAAAGTTTGATTTAAAAGGTTACAAAAAAAAGGTTCGGATTAAACATGAACATTTTTTTATGTTTGCGCGCTTAAAAACTCTCGAAAAAAAATCTGGACGATATTTTTAAGATATTATGCCACTAATCAAATGTAATTAAAGGTTCTTTGGGCGTTTCTTGGATGCGGCTAGCCCAAAATTTAAACTTAGCGAAATAAGCTTAAAAAAAGATGTTAAGAAAATCTTACCAAAAGTGTGTAGGATTAATCATAAAAATACCTTATTTGCGCCCTTCGAAACTGTCTAAAGACTGGCTTGACGACATCCTGGATACATTCTTCAACTATTTCAATGTCATGAAAGGTGTTTTCTGCTTTTTCGGGACGCGCCCAACCCAAAATTTCTACCTGGTTTAGTAAGCCCAATCAAAGTTTGATTTAAAAGGTTACAAAAAAAAGGTTCGGATTAAACATGAACATTTTTTTATGTTTGCGCGCTTAAAAACTCTCGAAAAAAAATCTGGACGATATTTTTAAGATATTATGCCACTAATCAAATGTAATTAAAGGTTCTTTGGGCGTTTCTTGGATGCGGCTAGCCCAAAATTTAAACTTAGCGAAATAAGCTTAAAAAAAGATGTTAAGAAAATCTTACCAAAAGTGTGTAGGATTAATCATAAAAATACCTTATTTGCGCCCTTCGAAACTGTCTAAAGACTGGCTTGACGACATCCTGGATACATTCTTCAACTATTTCAATGTCATGAAAGGTGTTTTCTGCTTTTTCGGGACGCGCCCAACCCAAAATTTCTACCTGGTTTAGTAAGCCCAATCAAAGTTTGATTTAAAAGGTTACAAAAAAAAGGTTCGGATTAAACATGAACATTTTTTTATGTTTGCGCGCTTAAAAACTCTCGAAAAAAAATCTGGACGATATTTTTAAGATATTATGCCACTAATCAAATGTAATTAAAGGTTCTTTGGGCGTTTCTTGGATGCGGCTAGCCCAAAATTTAAACTTAGCGAAATAAGCTTAAAAAAAGATGTTAAGAAAATCTTACCAAAAGTGTGTAGGATTAATCATAAAAATACCTTATTTGCGCCCTTCGAAACTGTCTAAAGACTGGCTTGACGACATCCTGGATACATTCTTCAACTATTTCAATGTCATGAAAGGTGTTTTCTGCTTTTTCGGGACGCGCCCAACCCAAAATTTCTACCTGGTTTAGTAAGCCCAATCAAAGTTTGATTTAAAAGGTTACAAAAAAAAGGTTCGGATTAAACATGAACATTTTTTTATGTTTGCGCGCTTAAAAACTCTCGAAAAAAAATCTGGACGATATTTTTAAGATATTATGCCACTAATCAAATGTAATTAAAGGTTCTTTGGGCGTTTCTTGGATGCGGCTAGCCCAAAATTTAAACTTAGCGAAATAAGCTTAAAAAAAGATGTTAAGAAAATCTTACCAAAAGTGTGTAGGATTAATCATAAAAATACCTTATTTGCGCCCTTCGAAACTGTCTAAAGACTGGCTTGACGACATCCTGGATACATTCTTCAACTATTTCAATGTCATGAAAGGTGTTTTCTGCTTTTTCGGGACGCGCCCAACCCAAAATTTCTACCTGGTTTAGTAAGCCCAATCAAAGTTTGATTTAAAAGGTTACAAAAAAAAGGTTCGGATTAAACATGAACATTTTTTTATGTTTGCGCGCTTAAAAACTCTCGAAAAAAAATCTGGACGATATTTTTAAGATATTATGCCA
Source organism: Porites rus (assembly GCA_964035705.1). Classification (NCBI taxonomy): domain Eukaryota; kingdom Metazoa; phylum Cnidaria; class Anthozoa; order Scleractinia; family Poritidae; genus Porites; species Porites rus. Next base: position 22,019,535 of record OZ038005.1, read on the forward strand.
CTAATCAAATGTAATTAAAGGTTCTTTGGGCGTTTCTTGGATGCGGCTAGCCCAAAATTTAAACTTAGCGAAATAAGCTTAAAAAAAGATGTTAAGAAAATCTTACCAAAAGTGTGTAGGATTAATCATAAAAATACCTTATTTGCGCCCTTCGAAACTGTCTAAAGACTGGCTTGACGACATCCTGGATACATTCTTCAACTATTTCAATGTCATGAAAGGTGTTTTCTGCTTTTTCGGGACGCGCCCAACCCAAAATTTCTACCTGGTTTAGTAAGCCCAATCAAAGTTTGATTTAAAAGGTTACAAAAAAAAGGTTCGGATTAAACATGAACATTTTTTTATGTTTGCGCGCTTAAAAACTCTCGAAAAAAAATCTGGACGATATTTTTAAGATATTATGCCACTAATCAAATGTAATTAAAGGTTCTTTGGGCGTTTCTTGGATGCGGCTAGCCCAAAATTTAAACTTAGCGAAATAAGCTTAAAAAAAGATGTTAAGAAAATCTTACCAAAAGTGTGTAGGATTAATCATAAAAATACCTTATTTGCGCCCTTCGAAACTGTCTAAAGACTGGCTTGACGACATCCTGGATACATTCTTCAACTATTTCAATGTCATGAAAGGTGTTTTCTGCTTTTTCGGGACGCGCCCAACCCAAAATTTCTACCTGGTTTAGTAAGCCCAATCAAAGTTTGATTTAAAAGGTTACAAAAAAAAGGTTCGGATTAAACATGAACATTTTTTTATGTTTGCGCGCTTAAAAACTCTCGAAAAAAAATCTGGACGATATTTTTAAGATATTATGCCACTAATCAAATGTAATTAAAGGTTCTTTGGGCGTTTCTTGGATGCGGCTAGCCCAAAATTTAAACTTAGCGAAATAAGCTTAAAAAAAGATGTTAAGAAAATCTTACCAAAAGTGTGTAGGATTAATCATAAAAATACCTTATTTGCGCCCTTCGAAACTGTCTAAAGACTGGCTTGACGACATCCTGGATACATTCTTCAACTATTTCAATGTCATGAAAGGTGTTTTCTGCTTTTTCGGGACGCGCCCAACCCAAAATTTCTACCTGGTTTAGTAAGCCCAATCAAAGTTTGATTTAAAAGGTTACAAAAAAAAGGTTCGGATTAAACATGAACATTTTTTTATGTTTGCGCGCTTAAAAACTCTCGAAAAAAAATCTGGACGATATTTTTAAGATATTATGCCACTAATCAAATGTAATTAAAGGTTCTTTGGGCGTTTCTTGGATGCGGCTAGCCCAAAATTTAAACTTAGCGAAATAAGCTTAAAAAAAGATGTTAAGAAAATCTTACCAAAAGTGTGTAGGATTAATCATAAAAATACCTTATTTGCGCCCTTCGAAACTGTCTAAAGACTGGCTTGACGACATCCTGGATACATTCTTCAACTATTTCAATGTCATGAAAGGTGTTTTCTGCTTTTTCGGGACGCGCCCAACCCAAAATTTCTACCTGGTTTAGTAAGCCCAATCAAAGTTTGATTTAAAAGGTTACAAAAAAAAGGTTCGGATTAAACATGAACATTTTTTTATGTTTGCGCGCTTAAAAACTCTCGAAAAAAAATCTGGACGATATTTTTAAGATATTATGCCACTAATCAAATGTAATTAAAGGTTCTTTGGGCGTTTCTTGGATGCGGCTAGCCCAAAATTTAAACTTAGCGAAATAAGCTTAAAAAAAGATGTTAAGAAAATCTTACCAAAAGTGTGTAGGATTAATCATAAAAATACCTTATTTGCGCCCTTCGAAACTGTCTAAAGACTGGCTTGACGACATCCTGGATACATTCTTCAACTATTTCAATGTCATGAAAGGTGTTTTCTGCTTTTTCGGGACGCGCCCAACCCAAAATTTCTACCTGGTTTAGTAAGCCCAATCAAAGTTTGATTTAAAAGGTTACAAAAAAAAGGTTCGGATTAAACATGAACATTTTTTTATGTTTGCGCGCTTAAAAACTCTCGAAAAAAAATCTGGACGATATTTTTAAGATATTATGCCACTAATCAAATGTAATTAAAGGTTCTTTGGGCGTTTCTTGGATGCGGCTAGCCCAAAATTTAAACTTAGCGAAATAAGCTTAAAAAAGATGTTAAGAAAATCTTACCAAAAGTGTGTAGGATTAATCATAAAAATACCTTATTTGCGCCCTTCGAAACTGTCTAAAGACTGGCTTGACGACATCCTGGATACATTCTTCAACTATTTCAATGTCATGAAAGGTGTTTTCTGCTTTTTCGGGACGCGCCCAACCCAAAATTTCTACCTGGTTTAGTAAGCCCAATCAAAGTTTGATTTAAAAGGTTACAAAAAAAAGGTTCGGATTAAACATGAACATTTTTTTATGTTTGCGCGCTTAAAAACTCTCGAAAAAAAATCTGGACGATATTTTTAAGATATTATGCCACTAATCAAATGTAATTAAAGGTTCTTTGGGCGTTTCTTGGATGCGGCTAGCCCAAAATTTAAACTTAGCGAAATAAGCTTAAAAAAAGATGTTAAGAAAATCTTACCAAAAGTGTGTAGGATTAATCATAAAAATACCTTATTTGCGCCCTTCGAAACTGTCTAAAGACTGGCTTGACGACATCCTGGATACATTCTTCAACTATTTCAATGTCATGAAAGGTGTTTTCTGCTTTTTCGGGACGCGCCCAACCCAAAATTTCTACCTGGTTTAGTAAGCCCAATCAAAGTTTGATTTAAAAGGTTACAAAAAAAAGGTTCGGATTAAACATGAACATTTTTTTATGTTTGCGCGCTTAAAAACTCTCGAAAAAAAATCTGGACGATATTTTTAAGATATTATGCCACTAATCAAATGTAATTAAAGGTTCTTTGGGCGTTTCTTGGATGCGGCTAGCCCAAAATTTAAACTTAGCGAAATAAGCTTAAAAAAAGATGTTAAGAAAATCTTACCAAAAGTGTGTAGGATTAATCATAAAAATACCTTATTTGCGCCCTTCGAAACTGTCTAAAGACTGGCTTGACGACATCCTGGATACATTCTTCAACTATTTCAATGTCATGAAAGGTGTTTTCTGCTTTTTCGGGACGCGCCCAACCCAAAATTTCTACCTGGTTTAGTAAGCCCAATCAAAGTTTGATTTAAAAGGTTACAAAAAAAAGGTTCGGATTAAACATGAACATTTTTTTATGTTTGCGCGCTTAAAAACTCTCGAAAAAAAATCTGGACGATATTTTTAAGATATTATGCCACTAATCAAATGTAATTAAAGGTTCTTTGGGCGTTTCTTGGATGCGGCTAGCCCAAAATTTAAACTTAGCGAAATAAGCTTAAAAAAAGATGTTAAGAAAATCTTACCAAAAGTGTGTAGGATTAATCATAAAAATACCTTATTTGCGCCCTTCGAAACTGTCTAAAGACTGGCTTGACGACATCCTGGATACATTCTTCAACTATTTCAATGTCATGAAAGGTGTTTTCTGCTTTTTCGGGACGCGCCCAACCCAAAATTTCTACCTGGTTTAGTAAGCCCAATCAAAGTTTGATTTAAAAGGTTACAAAAAAAAGGTTCGGATTAAACATGAACATTTTTTTATGTTTGCGCGCTTAAAAACTCTCGAAAAAAAATCTGGACGATATTTTTAAGATATTATGCCACTAATCAAATGTAATTAAAGGTTCTTTGGGCGTTTCTTGGATGCGGCTAGCCCAAAATTTAAACTTAGCGAAATAAGCTTAAAAAAAGATGTTAAGAAAATCTTACCAAAAGTGTGTAGGATTAATCATAAAAATACCTTATTTGCGCCCTTCGAAACTGTCTAAAGACTGGCTTGACGACATCCTGGATACATTCTTCAACTATTTCAATGTCATGAAAGGTGTTTTCTGCTTTTTCGGGACGCGCCCAACCCAAAATTTCTACCTGGTTTAGTAAGCCCAATCAAAGTTTGATTTAAAAGGTTACAAAAAAAAGGTTCGGATTAAACATGAACATTTTTTTATGTTTGCGCGCTTAAAAACTCTCGAAAAAAAATCTGGACGATATTTTTAAGATATTATGCCACTAATCAAATGTAATTAAAGGTTCTTTGGGCGTTTCTTGGATGCGGCTAGCCCAAAATTTAAACTTAGCGAAATAAGCTTAAAAAAAGATGTTAAGAAAATCTTACCAAAAGTGTGTAGGATTAATCATAAAAATACCTTATTTGCGCCCTTCGAAACTGTCTAAAGACTGGCTTGACGACATCCTGGATACATTCTTCAACTATTTCAATGTCATGAAAGGTGTTTTCTGCTTTTTCGGGACGCGCCCAACCCAAAATTTCTACCTGGTTTAGTAAGCCCAATCAAAGTTTGATTTAAAAGGTTACAAAAAAAAGGTTCGGATTAAACATGAACATTTTTTTATGTTTGCGCGCTTAAAAACTCTCGAAAAAAAATCTGGACGATATTTTTAAGATATTATGCCACTAATCAAATGTAATTAAAGGTTCTTTGGGCGTTTCTTGGATGCGGCTAGCCCAAAATTTAAACTTAGCGAAATAAGCTTAAAAAAGATGTTAAGAAAATCTTACCAAAAGTGTGTAGGATTAATCATAAAAATACCTTATTTGCGCCCTTCGAAACTGTCTAAAGACTGGCTTGACGACATCCTGGATACATTCTTCAACTATTTCAATGTCATGAAAGGTGTTTTCTGCTTTTTCGGGACGCGCCCAACCCAAAATTTCTACCTGGTTTAGTAAGCCCAATCAAAGTTTGATTTAAAAGGTTACAAAAAAAAGGTTCGGATTAAACATGAACATTTTTTTATGTTTGCGCGCTTAAAAACTCTCGAAAAAAAATCTGGACGATATTTTTAAGATATTATGCCACTAATCAAATGTAATTAAAGGTTCTTTGGGCGTTTCTTGGATGCGGCTAGCCCAAAATTTAAACTTAGCGAAATAAGCTTAAAAAAAGATGTTAAGAAAATCTTACCAAAAGTGTGTAGGATTAATCATAAAAATACCTTATTTGCGCCCTTCGAAACTGTCTAAAGACTGGCTTGACGACATCCTGGATACATTCTTCAACTATTTCAATGTCATGAAAGGTGTTTTCTGCTTTTTCGGGACGCGCCCAACCCAAAATTTCTACCTGGTTTAGTAAGCCCAATCAAAGTTTGATTTAAAAGGTTACAAAAAAAAGGTTCGGATTAAACATGAACATTTTTTTATGTTTGCGCGCTTAAAAACTCTCGAAAAAAAATCTGGACGATATTTTTAAGATATTATGCCACTAATCAAATGTAATTAAAGGTTCTTTGGGCGTTTCTTGGATGCGGCTAGCCCAAAATTTAAACTTAGCGAAATAAGCTTAAAAAAAGATGTTAAGAAAATCTTACCAAAAGTGTGTAGGATTAATCATAAAAATACCTTATTTGCGCCCTTCGAAACTGTCTAAAGACTGGCTTGACGACATCCTGGAT
>CAXIVM010000001.1:0-13785 GCA_964035705.1 Porites rus
AGTGCACACGAACATATATATATGTATATATAAATACAGATGTCTTAAATATGCGGCTGCATCTGGTTGAAATTGACCAAAACACAGAAAGAAGCAAAACCTTCAAAAACACAACATGTTCTACTTACCATCGCACTTGTCCTACTTATTCGGTAAGGTCCATAAGTAGGATAAGTATACTTTTATGTTACTTATAAGTATAAGTAGCGTAACAGGACTTATAAGTAAAAAAACACCTGGTAGATAATGATTAATACACCAATTCCGTATTCTTAAGAACCTTTCATAAGGATCGAAATATCAGATTATACATATTATAAATATTATCACTCGAACACTTTTAATTTGGTGCCGAAACCATCCCATGTCTTACCAAAAATAAAAATGCAAAAACAATCACACATCAAAAATATACATTATAAGAATTAAACAGTTTTCTCAAATACCCCCTATTCAATCATCGTATACATATCCATATTCATGCCCAATATATCTATGCGGTTGTTTTCATTCATTTGCATAATTTAAATAGGCAGGGTTGTCGAGTTGTTGGCGGCATTCTGCAAAGAGACACCGCTGAGTGGTGGAGGGTGCGAAATATAGACAGGGTATCAATTACTGCCTAGGGCGCATGTCTTCTCCTCTATGGCGCGTCCGGTGAGAGCAGTCACACAATTTTACTGCAAGACTAGACTACAAGATTCTGCAAGACTGTACAACTCTCAAACTCAGCATGTCTCCAATTCTTAATTAGGCCAAGGCAGCCAAGGCCGCCAGAGTTTGCATTGCAAAAACTCGCACAGCTTCGCGCATAGGATCCCCAGGATCCGTAAAAAAACAAAGCCCAAGTGTCACATATCATCGGCACCCGACCTCAGTGCAACGCGCGGCCAGAGTGAACTAAAGGACCAAGCGGAAACTTAGAAACTACATCAGCTAAAACTAAGAAAGACACAGTGGACAAACACTCTCTATAAATGTAGAATGGCAAAGGCACAATGCGCAACAAAAATACCACAAACCATTACTTCGAAGACGTAAGAAAAAACCAGCCTGGTGGAGGCGCTTGGAAATGCGATCGGCAAACTGCTTTGAACGCTCTTCGGCTTGAACCAGCTCCTTCCGACAGATTCAACATGGTTCAACTATATTGAGAGCTAATCAAACTTAGTTGGGTGGTGTACATGTTTGCACGAGACACTTTACAGCTTTGTGTAGAATTGAACACGCTTCTGCTGCGTTTGGTATACTGGTGCCTTGCGCAAGGACCGTGCTTGTGCAAGTGCATGGAGTCGCCTTGAGGCCTTGGCGCGCAATTCTTTCCACTGTGCAGCTCATTGCGCAACTCTGCCTAAGGAAACTCATTGCGCATAACCTACGCTTTGCGTGTGTTTTTTCTCGAGAGCGCCTGCGAAGGGTTCTTCGTAAAAAAACATCTGCAGAACTACACCTCATCTACATCTTCACATCTTCACCTCTGCGCAATCACATTCTCACCTAAATCTCTGCTCATCTTCACATCTGCAAACCTACATCTCTGCTCATCTTCACATCCACACATCTACATCTCAGCTCATCTTCATCTTCACATCTACATCTCTGCTCATGCTCACATCTGCACATCTACATCTCTGCTCATCTTCACATCCTCACATCTACATCTCTGCTCATCTTCACATCCTCACATCTACATCTCACATCTTCACCTCTCGCTCTTCTTAACTTTCTCTCTTAAGGCCGGGGGCAGCGCCGCCGGACCGCCACGAAACGCAGCCCTCTGCGGAGATCGTGCGCGTCGAGTGCGCGAAACGCAGGCGAGAGTGCGATTGGTCCCAGTCGCGGGCAACCCTCTGCGGAGATCGCGCGTGTCGGACGCGCGAAACGCAGGCGAGAGTGCGATTTGGTTTTGTCCGGCGCAACCCTCTGCGGAGATCGTGCGTGTCGAGGGCGCGAAATGCCGGCGAGAGTGCGATTTGTCCCGGTCGCGGGCAACCCTCTGCGGAGATCGTGCGTGTCGGATGTCCGAAATGCAGGCGAGAGTGCGACTTGGCTTTGTCCGGCGCAACCCTCTGCGGAGATCGTGCGCGTCGAGGAAGGCGCGAAATGCAGGCGAGAGTGCGATTTGGTTTTGTCCGGCGCGGCGCAACCCTCTGCGGAGATCGTGCGTGTCGACTTTGTAGTGCAACTTCTGTGGAGCTGGAAGCTGAGAACTGGCGACTTTTCAGTACAACTTTAGTACGCGGAGTGTCTGGGGAGCTGGAAGATGAGAACTGGCGACTTTCTAGTACGACTTTATACGAGGAGTATCTGGGGAGCTGGAAGATGAGAACTGACTGGCGACTTTGTAGTACAACTGTAGTACGCGGAGCAATCTGTGGAGCTGGAAGCTAAGAACTGGCGACTTTGTAGTGCAACTTTAGTACGCGGAGTATCTGGCGAGCTGGAAGACGAGAACTGGCGACTTTCTAGTACAACTTTAGTACGCGGAGTATCTGGCGAGCTGGAAGATGAGAACTGACGACTTTGTAGTACAACTTTGTACGCGGAGCATGAGCTGTGGAGCTGGAAGCTGAGAACCGACGACTTTGTAGTACAACTTTAGTACCCGTATGAGTCATCTCTCGCGGCTGAGTCATCTCTCGCGGCTGCTCTGGCGGCCCTGCAGCTGAGTCATGTCTCCCGACCACCCGGCTCTCTTGAGAGGTTGACAAATTTTAGCTACTTTGCTTACTCATAAGTGGCTGCCGCAAAAGAGTCATCATGACGTTAGTATTTGTGTACTTCACCTTGAACTTCATGACAAACGATGTTCGCTTGGGCTACACAAGTCGCTTGTCATGATCGTGACGTTGTTTACTCTCAGGTCGCCCTGTTCGTGGAAACTTCAGTGTGAAATGTACGTTCTTCAGTTCTATTTGAACCTCTTCAGCGTTGTACATCTACCTCAGATATATATCGCACCTGCACAGCCACACTGTCACTCCTTCACATCCACTCTCTCATTCTCTCTTTCTATACATCACATGTCACACTTACACTCTATCTTCGACAGTACTGGACAATCACATGTCTCGCCCTCGGGCCACCCGTCGTCTAGTATTCTAAATCTTTGTTGCAAGTCTCTCAAAGAAAGCTTTCAGCTGAAATTCTTCAGGCTCGGGCTGCCGACCTGCCTGTCCAAATTCAGCAAAAGGATGCAAAAGGCTTACTCTCAAGGTGATCCTTACGCAGACTGAACAGAAGCTCCTCATCATCATCACCTTCTGCTTCGTCTTCTTCTTCATTGATCGTTAGAACCACAATGTTTCTTCAATCACTCTCCTACTCCTATTGTGTTTTGAGGCTACCCCGTCGTCTAGTTCTTACTTTTTGATGTCGAGCAGCTGTGCAACTGTGCAACGAGTGACGAACGCAAGTGGAGCAAATTGACAGGCTTTGACTCTTCGTATTCTGTTGACGGTATTTTGGGTCATGCGCGCGATGGATGTCGAATCACCACCGCGCACAGAAAAAACTCAAACTATCTGCAACCCACGCTTTTAACGCCAAAACAGCCAAACACGTCTCTGCATTGAAATCAAAACGCTTCGTGTCCATTGCGCAGCCTCGGAGCAACATCGGAATATCAGAGCAACTCGCACGCAGTTCTTCTGAAGCTGAAGATCGTGTTGTTAATGATCCTGGAGCTCAACGGTTTTACCGAAAAGAATTACTAAAACTGGAACGTTTATTTTTGAACAGGTAGGTACTAGGTGTAAATTGGTAAGATGTAGCTAGGGGTAGCAAGGAAACTACTACATTCAAGGACACAAAGAGTATGAAAGTTGAAAGGGTCTTTTAAGGAAGCTCGGTACCTAGATTTCTTGGGGGAATTCTCATTCACCTTTACGTTCTGCCACGAAACAAACAATAGCTTCGTCATTCAAATTTTCTAACGCAAGAATGCGCGCAAAGCCTAATGGAGTCAAAACCTAATACCAACAATTTTTCCAAATGCAATGTCTTCACCAAGAAAGAAAACACCGCGGCAAACTACTCTCAGCCTCGGGTTTTCTTGAACTTCAGGCAAGCCTCAAAGGCACTGTCTGGCCTAAGCAAAAACAACAAATAGGCTTGTATTTCAATAAATACAAATATATAACTATAACGCATTAATTAACGAACTTAAATGTAGAAATAAAGATACAACAATGGGGTCGTTAAGGCTTTGACCAACTTAGGACACGCTACAAGTTGAATCTAAAAACTTGCTTCCTGGGTTCGGGCCCTCGCTAGAGAAAGTTGCGCAACACCGTGCAAAACTACCGTAGAGTCTGCTCTGCTTGCAACCTGTTGAAGTCCTGTGCTGCAACTCAATTATTGTGGTGTTGCTGGAGGCACCGGAAACAAAATTAGGGGCTACGAACAGAAACACAACCAGCGGTCCTACAGGCCTTTTTACTACTCGCTTGGTCAACCACGCTGCGGTGGATATGTACATCGAGTTGGCTCTTTGTGGCCAAAGGAACTCAGGTGGCCCCACCTACTCTGGCTTCTGTTCGGTGAACAACGCAAGGATGTCAGGGCGCACCCTGGATCGAGAGCTCGAGAAGGTCTCGGGACACTGAGCCTTTGGTCAGGCCATCTGCGGCCATGTCTCTGGCGTCGCACCAGAAGAGTCTCAAGATCTGGCGGAGGAGCTGCTGTCTCAGCCACTTTAAGTGGAGACCAAGAGGCTACACTCCGCGGGTGTCTTCAAGACAGGCGCGCCCGCCGACTTGCTGACTGACAGGGCGTCAATCATCACCAGGAGGCCTATGTTTGACGGCCTCTCACCATTCAGGATCTCTCGCTTCTGCTTCTGAGAGAGTTCTTCGAGAGACAGCCGTACGTGTGAGCACAGCTTGGTCGATGGCATCTGCGCAGGCGAACAGCTCACTTGCAAATGTTGATCGCGTCACACGCCGCAGGGCCTTGGAAGCGTATTCCAGTATATGGCACTGGAGCTTCTCTGGTTGAGGTCCACCTTCAACCAGGCGCTTGGCTTGAGTTGCGGCCATTCTTAAGCTGATCATGCCTCGCACGCTTAAGCCATCACTGGTACTCTTGGCTTGGAAGCCCGAGTCCGAGAATACGACCAGTTGTGTCGGGTATTCAGCCATTGGCGCGTAGGTCAACGCTCTGGGGTGCTGCTGCATCCAACGAACGGGCGTGTTCAGTCTTTTAACATGCACTGCTTTGGCTTTGTGACTCTCTCGTTGAAGTGCTGTTACATATACTGCTGCGTCCGGTCTTGTGAGGAGACCGTAGGCCACTGTCATGAGCTGTGACAGGAAGTGCCTTCGCTCTTGTTCGTGAAGAGTTCCATCTTGGAGAGTATTTATGGGGGCCGGCATTGGCCTTATGGCACTGATGAACTTCATTTGGTTCAGTGTGATTTGGCGTGAACTTGCATCTTTCTTATGTTCCACGCCACAGAAGGTGAAATGGTGGTATTCAACCTCCATGGCGCCAAAGGTTCCCCCGGCCTTGTTTGATGAAACTGTCTATAGGGTCCGAGGTCCTGCTAGCTTCGAGTCATCCACGTGTTTGATGAGAAGCATCACGATCTTGCCCTGAGCGTTGCGCAGGAACTCCCATTCGGAATCCATCTGGGATGATCTTAATCCGTAGGCTTCAGTGACTTGTCTTAAGCGAGCCTTGAAAGCTCGTGGTGCATCTCGGCAACCAGTGCCGGGCTTCAAGCACTGAAGAACCTCCTCTTGAGGGTTGAATGAATCATACCCTTTCAGACTAGTTCGAAGGAGACATTCTGAAGTGGCTTTCCGGTCAAACGAGCCAGTTCCTCATAGCTTACGCCTTGGAGGAATGCTTTTGGCGCATCACTTGATGCAAGAACCCAATCCTTCCTCAACGCTGCTTCTGACACCAGCAATCGTTGGGACAGGCGTGATGCCGTGGGCGAACTGTTGTTCTGGTCATCAACTTGATTTTCACGGAAACCACGAAGGCATAGCCGTGCACGAATGAAGCGCTTGCCACCTTTGACTTTCCACTTGTACACCCATTTGGTGTCTATCAAGTTGGTGGCTTCACGGCGTTTCTGCTGCGTGAAGCAGTCAAAGCTCTGCCATGTTTTCAGCTCATCGATGATGGCTTGGGTCACCAAGGCATGGTTCTCCTCAACTTCTTGTGGTGTGAGAAGGTCGTCATTTCTTTCAATGACTGCTTTGCGAGTGTGGGCGGTGTACACTCGAAGCTCGACATGCTCATCGGCTCTTGGTGGCCGTTCAAGTCCATCTAATGGTTTCCAGCATGGGCCATCAGCATCTATCGCAATGTAGGACCCATGCTCATCCTGCTCTAGTTCTCCGTGAGCTGACACATTGAGCTGGCTTATGCGCTCGACAGCACTTGTGTTGTTGTAGAAGCAGTCTGACAGTCCTGCTGAAGCTTCTGGCCATGTTGGTATGGCTGTTTCAGCTACCTTTAAGGCATTCTTTAGACTTCACTATTGCTTAGGGGTTGAACTGTTTGAGGTGGTAACTCGTTGGCGTCGTCGTTGGTCAGAGCCGTGTAGGCTTCTTCTAAGTCGGTTGTGTCATCCAGAACAGTATTGATCCCGAAGAAGTTCGGCTGCGCTGACGAACAGGGATTCAGCATCTTCATTGCTGCCTTCCCGGAGGTGCTCAATCTGCTGCTTGAGCTTGAGGACCTTGGCGTTGGACTTGGTGGATCTGACTGTGCGTCAGATGCCATCTGGACTGCTTGCTCTTCAGTGAGACCTTCATGGCTTCTTAAGTGCCAGTCTTCACTGGATACGCCTTGCACGAACTGCATGAAGTGCACTTTGGGCCGTTCTTGGCCGACAACATTTGCGAACGACACTTTGGCTGTTTCCTGAGTACAGAATTGGAGTGCTTTGGTGTTTGAATCGGTCCAATTGACCGTGAGAGATGCAATGCATTCTGGGTGGTGCGATGTGTTGCGAACTGCTTTACCTACCCTGATGCATATCACATCATTTAGCTGGAACACTGTTGTGGCCACATGCATGGCAGCTGCAAAGATCTCTGGGTGCTTACTAGCAGCTGCTGAAAGTTTATCTTCATTACGTTTATCTTTGATGTGGCCTAGACTTATGGTGGTTCCAGGTTTCAGCTTTTGTACGAAATCGCAAACTATCTCTTGGGCATTTTGGTGTGCGTTGAAGCATGCGGCCATTTCAAATGCGAGGTACGCAAGACAACGGCGAATGTCCTGCACTCTGCGTGAGATGACATTGTCGGCGCACCGATGCGGCCGTGCTGCAAGTGTGCGAGGTCAACTATGGCGGCAGGTCCTCTCCAGCCTGAGGTGTCTTTGTTTTATCAAGCATTCGAAAATATTCGACCTGGTCACCAACTGTGTACTCTGGCTCTTCGCCCGTAGCTCTTGTGACCGTTTTGAGGGCTCTTGTGCCGCGATCTTTGGCTGTGCCTTCGATGACGGCCTGGAGTGCCACTTCGCGAAGTCGATGACTATGCATCGATGATGGGGCTCCAGTGTCATCGGCGACAGCCATCACATCTGGCAGCATCGGCGGCACGTGCCCGAAGACTGGTGAGTGACCATTCACCGATGTGAGAGCATTTGTGGCGTACACCGCCTCGGAAAGAACGCAAGGCACAGCCAAGCCTTCCTCAGACATCTGAGCGCCGATCTTGTGTACGCAGTCTCTCAAGACCTGAGTCCTCCGGTCCTACGATTCGGGTGTGCTGCTGAGGCGCGGCTGTTCTCTTGGTTACGCTCTTGACCTCGCAGTAAATGGTGGCTTCTCCATCATTCAGGCCTTGCTCTCCATCGAAGATCACACTTGCATGGAGCCGAAGATAGCCATCCATTGGTCGAGACCGTGGAGTATCTCACAGCGGTCGTGCGGCCGGTCAGTTCAACTGCCATGGCCCATCGAGTACCGCGGTAGGTGGAGAACAACATGTTGTGTGCGCCCTGACTTAATGAAGATCAGGTCGCCTTCGTCCTCGATGCTGAACCCAGTCACGAGTCGGCTGCTGGCGATGGAGTCGCCTGTTGGCCTGCACCATTGTCTGCGCACACGGCAGGTGTCCACGAGGTCCAAAGTCTTGGACGGTACTCCAGCTTTGTTCAGGATATGGCGCATGCGGCCTGCGCTTGCATGCCACCATGTGATGTGAAGCTTGCGAATGATCCTCCTCTGGCCCGCTTCATCGCTGAAGAGAATTCACCGCAGTGAGGATCCAACGTCGAAGCTGCTCCAGTCTGAAGGGTTTGGAGTCTGGGCTTCGCCCTCGCGATAGATCCGGCGGACTCTGGCCACAGTGTCTGGTCCGCGGCTCTGCCGGACGAGGTGCTGCTGGCACAGCTTTTGGTGGAGGATCCGGTATCTCCTCGGCCTTGGCCTCATCGAGTCGGCCCAGGTCTGAAGCTTTGAGCTGACCTGTTGGCTCTTCCACTGCACGGACACGTGCATATGGCTTTCGCCTCACGCCGGCGCGTGATGAGGTGATGGCATGCCCGCAGTCTGCTCCAAAGGTGTGAGTGTTTGAGTGTTTGAGGACCTTGGGCGTCCATTTTTACAGCCATCGCAATCGTAGGTGACTGACTCGATCTCTGGGTGTTTGCACTCACCGGGAATTCGTGAGTGTCTGGCATCTTGCTTGGACGCCAGTGACGCCACAAGCAGCCTTTGCATTTTCGCCACCGTGTGTCCTCGGAAGCTGGTCCATCTGCTCCGTCTGAGGTGCCTGTGGCTTGAGCTCAAAGTCGCTTTCACGAAGATGCTTAAGCTCGGAGACCACTAGGCGCTCGATGCCATAGGCAAGGCGTGAACACATTTCATGTGACCACTTTTGCGCTTGCTTGGCGGCCTGTCCGGTCAGCACTGCATGTGTGCGCTGGCCCGCGCATACCTTACCTACGAAAGGCTTTAGGAGCTCGAGCGAGCTTGCAAGAACTTCGGTGGATTTCTTTGCGGGACCGTGGTTGGTCTTTTGGCCCACTTGGCACTGGTCAAAAACTATACTTACAACTCTTGGGTCAGCAATGACCTGTGGCCAAGGTGCCACTTTAAACATTGTGGTTCCTTGGGGCTGCTCGCGGACAAAGCGCCTGTTGTGACGTAGTTGGTGCAGTGAGACCTCCCCACAGAATCTGGCGATCGGTTCTGCGGATCGCAGTGATTCGGCCCCGGCGGCAGTGTTGATTATCTGGTTGAGCCTGGCGAATAGTGAGCAGCTCGAAGTTGTGACCTGCTCGGAGGCGCCTCTTAATGAGGATCTGGCTCGTGAGCGCATGGCCTCCGCAGATTTCAACAAGTTCACCCCGTGGCCAGTTCAGCGGCGTCTTGTGATCTAGAATGTCTAACATTTCTTCGGCGTCGCGCGCCAAGAAAGTGTTGGCGCTCAAGTTGGGTGGTTCCTCGATCTCTGCTCTCTGCTGGCACCAGCCTGACAAGGTCTGGGCGAGGCCTGCTGGAAGGTCTGGCTCGGAATCGGAAGATCTGACTTCTTCAAAGTAACTTTCCTGTTCCAGCGTTGATAGGTCCTCGCCACAGTCATCGTGGTGCTCCACGATCTGCTTGCGTTTCTTTCCCTTAAGGTCGCAGAAGCTCGATTTGGGAAGCTTGATTTTGAGAAGCTCAAAACGAAGCTGCCAGCTCTGTTTTGAAGCTTCTAGAACATGTTATGGTTCTCTCTGAGAAGTGTTGTTTTGAGGCTTCCAGAATGAGCTTCTAGTGTTTCAAGATTTTAATATTAATATTAGGTTCTTTTGGCCTTTTTGGCTTATTTGGTTGCTGGGTGAAACCAGCTGGTCTTTTGCCAGCTTGCAAATAGCCTTCTCCAGGCTTGGGCTGTGCAAGGTCAGCTTGTTGCGCAATAGCTGCTGCATAGACCTTCTCCAGGCTGCTGCACCCCAAATTGCCTTCTTCAGGCTGAGGCCTGGAAGAAGCTGGGGAACTCTTCACTAGCCATCCAAGCCAGCAGAACCTTCATTGCATGCTGGCTGGGGTTCTTCTTCCCTCCTCTTCTCTGGCCCAGCCCTTGCACAACGTGGCCAAAGGTCTCATCTTGGTAGCACCAAGATGATTTGGGGCGCAGTCCTTCCTGCACCTGGTCCAGCAGGTGGTCAAACAAATGCCACTTTGGCTTGCTATGGAGGTTAACAAAATCTTCCAGAGCTTGGGCCTCTGTTTCCAAGGCCATCCATTGCCTTTTCAGCAAGCGACCATGCTTTTCTAGCTGTGCAAGATCTGCCTTCTCCAGGCTGCTATACATTGAGCTGCAATGTTTTGCAAGTTTTTTGACAGCTCTTTGGTGTGGAGTGCCTTCCCCAGGCTGAATTGAGCCTTCTCCAGGCAGAATGCTGAGTGCCAGCTGGTGCAGCAAAGGGCAGAGCCCTCTAACTTGAGCTGCTTTAGCATCCAGCTCTGGTGGCACTTTCGCACTCTTGACAAAATCTTTGGGCGTGAGTTTCCAAAGCCTTTTGTCATGATCTGTGCTGTTTTTTTTGGTAAAGGTCCTTGATGAATCCCCACAGTTGATTCAATCTTTCTTCTTTGCTGGCACCAGTGCTGTGGCCTTCAAACTCTTTAAAGCATTGGCCAGCAACTGAGGCTGCTATGCCCTCATCTACTACATGCATCCAATCTGGGAACATTGTTTGATTGGACACACCTGGCAAATTGAAAAGGTGCATGGCTGGCTTTTCCCTTGCAGCCAGGTTGGCTAGCCAGTCTGCCTTCCCCAGGCTGTGGGTGCTTCTGTCCTCCTGGGTCATGGTGTGCCACTCTCCTGGCTTGCAACTGCACTTCCAACACATGCCCAGCTTTGTGTTGAAGGTGGGGGCTCCAAAGGCTTTGACATTCCAATCCCAGTCACCCCTCATCTGTACCAAGCAAGCCTTCTGCAGGCTTTTTCCTGCCATGTGAAGATTTGCCTTCTCCAGGCTTTTGCCATCATGCCTTCTGCAGGCTGCCTTGCCTTCTCCAAGCTGCTGCAAGCTCCATGCAATGACTTGCCAAATTGCTTCCCAGGTTTCATGGCCCAATGACCACTTGGAATCCAAACAGGTTACCAAAAACCTTTTCTGGCTGAACAGTTCGGAGAGTGGAAAGTTTACAGTCACATAATCCAAAGTGGACTGGTTCATCCTCCCTTGGTATGGGACTCCATCTCCATGGAGGCCAAGGGGAAACATGCCTTCCCCAGGCTGCCCCCAGGCACTGCACGCCTTTTTCAACTCCTCCTCATAAAAGCTGCCTTCTTCAGGCTGTCCTTCTTTGCAGGCACCTTCCTGCAAAGGTAGAACTCCAGCCAATCATGTGGCAATAGGAATGGGTGTGATGACATGACTTTTTTTTTGGCTGGGTTCCACAGAGGAATGTCTGCCCAATACAAGGGTGCCCATTTGTTTTCTCTTTTCAGCCATCTTGTTAAGCTTTTTGCTGCTGTGCCATCTCCTGGCTCTTTCTTTCCTGGCTCTTCCTTGAACCCCTAAATAGCTCTTTTCTTGGGGTTGCCTTCTGCAGGCTTAAAAGGCCCCTTGGTGTTTACTCCTCCCCTCCTGCATTTGTTCACCAGTGTGCTGGCTTCAGTTGCAGAAATTTTGTTTTTTGTAGCTAAGCTAACCAAATGGGAGCCCAAATCTTCAAGTATTTCTTCTTTGCCTTCCCCAGGCTCTTCTGCAGTAGGCACATGGGCTTGCCCAATGCACAGCTTCAGCTTCTTTGGGCTTGCGAGTACCTTCCCCAGGCTGGCCACCAGAATGACATATTGAAGTAATTTCAAAATTGCAGACATGCTTGAAAGCAAAAGGCTGCAGAAAGAAACATGTTCACACCAACACTGCTCTATACATAGAGCAGTTAGAACCAGCTTACTAGAGCTAGAACAACAGAACCTGTTGCACTCACTTTTTTGCATTGCGCTCAAAAGCTTTGTCTCAGCAGCTGCCCTGCCTTCCCCAGGCTTGTTTTTTCAAAACTTGTTGCAAAATCTGCCTTCTTCAGGCTTTTCACATCCCTTCATTCCTTGCCCAGAGCTTGAGGGGTGCCCATGACTTGTTCAAAGCCCCCATCTCCTCATCTGCCTGAGGGGCCGGGGGCAGGTGCAGTAGGTGTTGGAACGCTATAGGTCCAGACGTTCAACACAGTTGCTGGCTGACGGCAGTTGGGACATTGTGCTTCCGCTTGCTCAGATATAGTGAGTGCTGGACAAGCTCGGAGAAGCACAAGGCATGGAACACATGATTGCATGAGGCTCTCAGAATGATTTCTCCCTGATCGAAGGCATTGAGCCAAACGGCGCACGTGTTCGTGTAAACCCTTGCAGACTGCTCTGAGTCTTCTCGTCCCCTACGATGGCTTCGGCTGCTTTGCCCTTGCTGATGGATCTGTGTGAACACATTTGCATGGTCCACCTCAGCTGGGGCAGCGGAAGACAAGGACACTGCCAGTTCAGTCGCCACTGTGCTAGGCGGTTGTGGTGAATAAAGAGTCTGAGCGAACCATGTCGGCACATGCGGCTCACGCTCCTGTGTTGGCATCACAGGCTGCGGCTAGCCAGGCATGAAGCATTGATAGATTGGCTAGCATGGGCACAGCTGGGGTGTTCGCACCGAATGTGGCAAGTGGCATTGACGCACTTCCTTCCTCCTGACCACGAGTGACAAACGATACTCGCGCCCAGGATGCATCATCACTGCGGTCGGGCTCTGCCTCAGTGGTCATGAAGTGTACTTGTTCTGCAAACATCTGGCGTTGCGATGCTTGATGTATCTGACCCGCGCCAGCGGTGTTGTCCTGGCCAGGAGGTCTATTGTTTTGCGGGCATCTGGCACGAAGGTGTTGGCACAAGGCATCGCATCACCTGACCAATACGGTCTTTGGGATTGGTGCGGCAGCCAAATCCTTTACCACTAGTGTTACCCCTTACCTTTACCCTTTTAGAGGAGGATTCTTGCAGCATCTGTGGTATGTTGAGGTAGTGGCCCTTACGCTGACCTTTCCCTTTGCCCTTCCACTTCAATTTCATGTTCCTCTGGTTCAGGGCTTTGCTTTGCATCCAGGGCTTTGGCTTTGACTGCCAACAAAAGCGGCTTTGACTGTGACTGCCAACAAAAGAGGCTTTGACTGTGACTGCCAACAAAAGAGGCTTTGACTGTGACTGCAACATGGTGACCGCCAACGCAAAAGGCTTTACTGTGACTGCCAAAAGAGGCTTCGAGTGTGACTTCCAAAAAGATACCAAGGTTGCATATATATATATATACGCATGTGCGCAACTAACAATATATGACCTAGCGTTCCCACTAACAACTGTCTAACATGCGTATCATACTGCGCAACATGAGTCCTGGTTCACTCCTCCGCTAGTTTTTATCCGCCCGGGTTCTTTTAAATTGTTTGACCAGGATTTTTTGTTGAAAGTGTGTGCTACATGCGCCACACATGTTTTGTGAATTGCTTTCTGTACCCCCTGGAGCTAAGGTGCCAATGATCATTTCAACCAAACAGAGTGTGAAAGCCTCCGTGGAAGGGCTTCGATTCCAGGTGTTTTTGGAGCGCAAGATCTGACCAACAGAAAGCCCGCTTGGCAGCTCTGGGCTCTTTTAGTGTGTTGATCCCATTCGAACACAACATTTGGAAAACAACATCGGTTCCTACGTCGCACTTTCTTCCCACTCACATCGGTTCCAACTTCGCATCGTTCACGAGATCACTTCACTTAGATCGTTCCAACTTCGCAGCTACTGTAGACTTGTGTCGGGGCCATGGGTTCAAGGCAG
>CAXIVM010000002.1:0-17000 GCA_964035705.1 Porites rus
TGGTAGATCTTCCACACGGTGTGGAGGTGTTGGCATATGATGGAGTCAGCCGGGTCCGGGAGCTTGGGGTGCATGTCGAACACCACATCAACAGAGCCACTGCGCTGTAGCCGGAGAGTTTAGCGGCTAAAAACCCTCAATTTTTGCCGTCTTTGAGGAGGCAATCCATTGGCTTGGGCTCCCCATGTCATCACCGGGTGGATGGCCCCTCTGTGGAGCCGATACTTGGTGGTGGGCGCCAAACGGAGACGATGTAGAATCCCGGTGCGAGCACTGCCCTTGGTGAAGCGCTTCTTGACCTGCATCACCCGTCTCCTACGGCTGCCAGTTGCATCCACTCCGAGGTCGCGCAGGACATCATAGTGTGCTGGATCCTCAGGGCCCAGGAGCTGCGCAAGTTCCTTACTGACTTATTTTGTGCTGGTGATGAAGCCCGTTTTGTCCGTGTTCAATTCGAGTCCTGCAGCTTCCAGCTCCGCCTTGAAGGCCAGGAGTGCTTCTTGAGCAACATAGGCAGGATCTCGTCCTTGGACATCGTAGGACACATCATCGACCCAAGTCTGCAAGGCTACTGCAGGGTGTTGTTGAACCAATTGTTTCAGTGGCCTGTAGAGGATCAGCTTGGAGATGGCTGGGGCCTGAGGACAGCCCTGCAGGATGCCTCGCTGATAGTGCTTTGGTTCCCCACTAATACCTTCAGCTTGAATCGTCCTGGGGCCTGAATAAAGGTCCAAAGCCAGCTTGAGGTGCACCACAGGGTATTGCAAGATCCTTGCTGGTTCAATGATGTGGTCCAAGTTGACGGTGTCGTAGAAGCACGATAAGTCAGCCAGACATGACACTGTATGAATCCCATGATGACGACGTTTCCCACCTACCCAGCGGCTCGCCCTGTTTCTCCTAGGGGGCGCAGCGGGCGTTGGATCTTGAGCCATCACAGGATGGCGGAATGCGCTCTGGTCAAGAGTCAACATGGAATCATGGTGTCCACTGGTGAATCATTACAGTTCCCCCAACTACCGTTGACCAGAGCACTCAGGAAAAACGACATCAAAATCCGATGCTGTTCCTCATATTCGAGGCGCTTGGATGATGCCGCATGGCTCCGCCTCTTGTAGGCAGGATCATCTCGCCGGTGCTTCAGCTCCGTAGGGACATCGACCAAGCTCAGCCAGCCAGACTTCACAAACTGGTTCAAGGCATCATTGGCACGGCTGGGGTCCAGCTTGGTCATGCAGTCAACCAACATCTTCTGGTGAGGTACCCAGCGCACCATCGATTTGGTGTCTTGCAGGTCCCTCAGGATGATGGCCAGCTCAAGGGCGGACTTCCTGTCTTGCTTGCCACTCGGATTCTCCCTGAGCAAACAGTCGTACAGGGACTTGGCGTCCGTCACTGAACACTGACCCTGTCGGTCTGCCAAGGAGCACTGGCCGCGCATGATCAACATGTGGGGACTCAAGGAGTTGCGCCAGCAGCTCAAGGAAACATCATGCTTGGTGGCATCGCGGTACATCACCTGGAGCCAGTCGACCTCATTGACCCCTTGCAGCATGGCTTGGGTCTCTCCTCCAAAGGTCGAAAAGACCTTCCGCTTCAGCCGTGAAGACCGCCAGGTGATAGGCGACGCCCTCACTGCTCTGTTCCCTTCCGGCAGCCGTTCAGCAGCTAGCACCATCCATGCTCCCTGAGTCGCATCCAGAGGTAGACCTTCGTGATCAACCTGGTCGACGCCCTTCATGTTAATGCCGCCAGCATCGCTGCACACCACGAAGCACACATTCTCAGGGTGGAAGCGCCAGATCTTTAGAGGCCGGTCGTGGGTGGATCGTAGGAAGTTGACATACTTGTTGACCACTTGCACGTCACTGACTTGAGCATTGGGTAGTCGTCCTGCCATGAGAGATGCTAAACCTGAGGCTTCAGGGCGACTTTCGCGAGCCAGCCAATTGATCTTAAAGACCAGGGAGCGCAGAAGGTTGAACTCTTCCTTGGAGAGGAGGTCATCCGGAGTGGATCGGCGACCTTTGGCCAGAGGTATTGGCTTCACCTGCTCTTGGATGTACTTGCTCTGGTCCACGTGGATGCTGTCTGACATCACCCGGATGTGGCGACCCGCATACTCGGCTTCGTCCTCCTCCCATTTCCCGAAGTGGAATCGTTTGGTGAGCTCTGACTTCAGCCAATCATAGTGATCAGGAGCAGCACATACGATGAAATCGTCCACCTCCACCAGCACCTGCGCCAAGCACTCCCGCTTGTCCGAGAACAGCGTATACCAGCAGGGTTCGACGAGGTTCTTCTCAAAGGACAGAGAGGCGAGGAACCGGGTCACAGTCAGACGCCACTCTCGAGGTGCATCATCCAAGCCGTAGGTGGGAACCAGGATCTCAATGAGGGCTCCTTCAGGAAGATGGAGTCCTTCGCATGGTTCAGCAAATAGCGGACCACGTGGTCGGTTGAGCTTGTCACTCTGGCAGAAGGCATTCTTGACATCGGAGAAGGCGAACTTCATGCCGAAGTTGAGACCAGTCTGTAGGAAGGTCATCAGGCCCTCTGTCGATGGAGTAGGGCTGTAAGTGCATAGAGTGCCTGTGTCAGGATCATGATGGCCGTGAATGCACCACCGGCTCTTGGCCTTCCAAGCGTTTAGCTCCGGCTGAGGCTTCTTCCTTCTGACCATCCGTGAGGAGATGATCCGATCTGGCCAGTCCTCGCGGGCCTTCGATGCCGCCTTGCCCACGATCACCTTCACTGCTCCAGTGCCCAGCACCGCTGACCATTCCAGTTCATCGGACTTGTCGAACTGCTCTTTCTCCTGTAGGCTCAGTTCCTTCAGTGAGATCTCTCCACCTCGCTTCGGCAGCTGCACCCATTCGCCTGAAAGCTCCAGACATAGCGCCGAAGCGTCTTGAGGGATATGGAACCAGTGTTCGCCCCACAGCCCAGAGTCATCTGCACGATCGTGATCTCGGCGCTGGGCAAGCCGATTGAATTCCTCCACTTGGGTGGGAACTCGATTCTGCTGAGGGAGTTCCTCCACAGGCGTGAGGTGAGCGCCTTCATGAGGTTCGGCTAGTCCAGGTGGCGGAGAAACAGCCCGAGGGATTCTCCTCATCAGATCTGCAATGGGCGTTCCAGGAGCCCGAGTTCCAGGCGGCGCTGGTTCGACAGCTGCGGCAGAAGATGGTTGTGAGGATGAGGGAGGATCACTCTCCATGACGTGCTCAGGCGATGTCGTCCTCACCATCTTCAGCGGCGGTTCTGCAGGAACGCTGGGATCATCAGGTAGTGCAGGAGGTCCTGGTCCAGATGCTTGAGGCTGCTCACCCGGCTCTGATGCCGGTTCATTCACTGAGCTCCTCCTCGACAGGTGAGGTAGCTCTTCCATGGTGGGATCGTGAGAAGGGCGCTCTTCCTCTTCAGCTATACTGTGCATTCGTTCTCCGCGATGATGACCAAGAGGAAGTAGTCCAGGAGGGACAGCTTCAACTGTCGGAGGGATCAGCTCTTGCGGTGATGGGAGGACAGCCGGTTGTTGCGAAGGAGCACTTGACGCGGCGGCAACTCCCTCCTCGATACGATGCACCGGGCCTAACATATCTTCGGGTCCGGGCAGTCCCTCACGCTGCACATCTACTGCTCCGGCATGAGTGCCCGCAACTACTTGCCGTAGAAGTTCACTCAACCCTGGACTGGTGGCCAGTTCACGACCCAGCACTTCACTTGGGAGAGCAGCTCGAAGTTGACCAGGTGAGCAACGCCACAGCCTGGTTCGCATCCCGACATAGATGGTGTCGTTGTTGGCTACCACCACCACTCCTGGCCCAACCCAGCGATCACGAAGATGGAGATCTTGATTGCCTCGGGCTCGGCGGAAGACATAAACCCACTGGCCAGGTGCCCAGTGGCGTTGTTGCTGAGGAGCTGCATGCCGAGAACGGCGAATGGCTTCCCGACTGGCTTGAGTCATCGCCAGCTGTCGAGCTCGTTCCCGGATCTGATGCCTTCTTCGGTACTCACCTGCGGCTTCATCAACTTCGGCAGGATCTTCATGAGCATCATGGAGGCCGTGTAGTCCCAGCTCATCCTCCGCCAGAAGCTCGCCGGGAATCCTCGGCAGTTCACCGAAGACGAGCTGGGCCGGTGTAAAACCTCCCTTGTTCAGCCAACGGTTCTTGGTGGACAGGATGGCTGCGATAAACTCATCGAGCTCTTCGAGGTTTGTGAAGACGCACCGGCCAGACTGCAGTTCACTGTCTAAGCGGTCTTTCAGCCACCCTCCGTGGCGCTCTGCCTTGCCGTTTTGCCACGGACATTCCGGGTGAATCGCGTGCTGAAGAATGCCTTGGAACTCCAATCCTCTCTCAAAGGCTCCCCGGAATTCATTGCCTGAGTCCGTCACCAGCAAATGAGGTGCTCCAAAGTAGCGAACCCAGGAATCCATGAAGAGCCTCCAGGCAGCAGCAGAGGTGGGCGTGCCGTTCTTGGTCTCCCGGCAGCGAACAGCTATCTGGTAGCTGGTCCCGGCACAAGTGAGGTTCATGATGGGGATCTGGCACTCCTTGAACCGGATAAACAGAAAGTCGGCGCACAGCACTCGATTGAACGAGAAAGTCCTTGGCAGCTGTGCTCGCCTCCGATTGTCTGGTCCCCTCTTCAACTGACAGTCTTCGCAGCCGAACTCCTCCCGGATGTAGCGAAGCACTTGAGGAAGGGCGCCGGCAGCCTTGAACGCACGGAGCATGCGTAGGCGGTCAGGATGACCCGTGTTCACATGGACCTTCTGCACCAGCCGACGCTGAGAGTCAGACACCGGAGCGGTGTACTGTTCAGGTTCGTTAGGAGGATTCGTCTCGTCCTCAGCCTCCTCTTCTTCTTCTCCGAACCAACATCCAGGGCTGGTGAGCTCGTAGACCTCGGCACTCTCCAGGAATGAGGGTGGATTCAGGCCCAGAGCCACTGCTTGAGCACCGCGGGCAATGGCTGAACACAGCTCGGCGGGATACTCCTGTGCCTTGCGTGGAAGCCCCCCGATCAGTGTCTCGTGATCGTGATCTCCTCGGCGCACGGCGTTCACCAGCTCCAATGCAAGCCAGGGGTTGTTCGTGGCTATGCAGGTAGACTTCCGAGACAGAGTTCCCGAGGGCACGACACTGAGTCCAAAGAAGCATTGATCGAAGCTCATAAGCACCACATCGTCTCTTTGTAGAAGACGTTGAGTGCGAGGGAGCCGCCACGAAGCTGCTAAGCGGGGATGTTCCAATCCAAAGAAGTTGCCCTCGGCGATCTGTTCCTCGCATGCTTCCATGGCGAAGTTCCACATTAGATGTCCTTCTGCAACGGTTCGCCGGCAAGTCTCAGGATCCATGCGTTCCTGATAGATATGCCTTAGGTGTGTGAAGGCCTTGCAAGCCGGGGATGCCATCATCATCCGAGGGCGGTGCTTCTTCCGATACTGCCGGAACGCTCTCCGGTGGGATAGTTTGCGCACATCCCACCCGTGCTGGAGGTCAAAGACGTGTGAGCTATCGACTTTCAACCCAGCTCTCTGAGCATGAGGAATCACACGGGGAGGTGAGAAGAGCTCCACAAAGTCTAAGTCGTGCACACTGGAATGGTGTTCCCTTCTCGCATGCCTCGCAAGTAGATTGAGGCGGTGATGACATCTCTGCAGCTCGGTCTGATGGCCAGCATTTGGGATCTCCTCTTGGTCCTCATGAATTTGCTCCAAAATGGAGCCTGAGCGTCCGGCCCAGAAAGGTCCTAGGGAAGACTCATTTCCCTGGTGGTCGAACCCGATGATTGGGGCGTTGAAGTCCACCATCTGCAATGCTCGGTAGAACCCCCCAGGGCACCACCACTCACTCACCATGACCTCCCGGGGGTGAGAGTTGACATACTCCAAGAGGGTCTCAGCGACCGGCCCATTCCAGAGAACATGTCCAGAGTCCTTCTCGCTGACACGTCTCCACGCCACACATTCATGATCTCGAGGAGGTAGTCGCTCTCCGGGAGCTAGAGTGCTGCGGTGAATCTGCATGAATGAGGGCATCCATCGAGGCCAGGGTCCAGTTCCCGTCCCGGCGGGATTCATAGAGCTCACCGTATGTTGGGCTACGACGACGATTCCACCGAGTACCTCCATGCCTACGACTATGTCCGAGGGTGCGGCGGCGGCGGGGGCTACATCGCCGACTCCTCGGATTACCAGAACGGATGATGCTACAGCGACCTGTCCATCAGCTACCAGATCACCTACGGATCCATGGTCGAGTGGGGACCCCTGGTCGAGAGCTTGGGCGAGTAGTCAATCGACTACGAGGGATTCTGCAGTTCCAGGAATTGGCAGCTCCTCCTCGGCGGTGGCTTGGACATGGCAAGATTGGCAATGGCAACCTGGCTGGAGCTCAGGCGGATGGCAGCGGTCAGACTGGTGGCACCGCCCTCATGACTCCAACCCGGTCTACAAGGGTGACTTCAGCGACCCACCTGGTTGGCCCGGATGGGCCATGCGGCGCTACTGGGTGCAGTCCATCCAGCGCTGGAACAAGACGACAGACCTGCCGGTGCACAAGCGGGCCGACAAGGTCCTTCGAAGCTTGGGTTGGGAACTCCAATCCACTGTCCTTGGTCTTCATTGGACCAAACGGTGATGAGATCTTCGAGACTAGGTTGCCTCATATGTGGTGGAAAGAGGAGGTTGAGCGGGACCTGTTCCCTCTCCTCCAATCGACCATTGGAATGCACGTGAAAGAAGCGCCCACCAAAGAACTTGGAACCTGAGTACTCCCATAAGTGACCTGTGAAGAGACCAACATCATCTTGATGGCCTGGTTCAAAGTGCCTCCAGACATGAGCTAAGCCGTCCAGTTCCGTCAGGATCTGAGGCTCATTGCTGGAGAGGAATTGCCTGGCTGCAGAATGTGTGGATCCCCAAGCCAACGTGAGCTCATCAGCAAAAGCCCCAGCCCAGCGCCAGCATCGAAAGGCAGCGTTGCCAAAGCACAAGTTGTGGGGATTGCTAAGGATGCTGGTCAGACCCTGAAACAGGACATAGGGATTGCCCGTCAAGGGTTCCATCTCACCCGGTAAAGCCATTTGCTTCAAAAGCACTGATTGCGTACGCTTGAGATCCACCAGAAGTTGTTGCCCTGTGTGAAGGGATGGCTGAGTGCCATAGCGGTCACAGGATTGCTGGAGCTCCTTGTCGCAAACTTGAAATAGCCCTTGTTGACCTGGTGTCAAGAAGAGCGCGGGAGGTGCGGTCTCGTCCACATCCATCATCAGCTGCCAGAGGCGAGCCAAGGTCTCAGGAGGCAGGGTCCCGTGGGATGCAATGCTCCGAACAGCTTGCACTGAGGTAGAACAGCTCGGTGCCCCGCTCCGAGCTTGGCTCACCGCGGCAGTGTGAGAAGGCTGACTGCCCCCTCGTAGTTTAGGCGGCTGCAAGTTGCGGACAGGTCCATAAACCCCAAAGTGGAGCGGGTCCGAGCAGCTTGAGCCTGAAAGAGCAAAGGAATCAAAATCCAAGTGCTGCGCAGCCTTCTCAAAAGTCTGTGAGTTCCCCCAGTCCATGTCTGTGCATGGGATATCCCCGTTAGTTTCTCCTGAAGAAAGAGCAAGCTTCAAAGCCATGGGTGATCCGTTACCCACACGACTGGTCCTTCTCTTCGTCTCCCGTCTTCCTGCGTTTGGAGTCTTCCTCATTGGTTGCAGGCGGACGCTTCAGCATGGTTTTCAGCTGGTCATGCTGTGCCTGGGTGAGGTTCACTCCCAAGGTGCTGATGAACCCAGCTACGGCTTCTGGTACCGGGTCTTTCATGTCAGCATCTTCTGACAGCTGTACAGGATCAGGTTGTTTACTGACCAAGGACATGTAAGCCGCGCTGGTTGTGTTCAACTCTGCCTGCTCTTGTTCGATCTTGCTCTGGATGGCCTTCATCTCATCAAGGAGGTCTTGGAACCCTCAGACCTCGAAGCACCCTTGGGAGAGACAGAGCAAATTCCCATGGCAGTAGAGTCCTTTGTACACAGTTTGGGCATCTCCCTCACAGAGGAGGAGAAGAGCCAATTGCATGGACTTCTAAAGAGGCCCATTCAGGATCCTGACGACCCAACCAAGCGCAGGAAAACTGATGCCTCTGTGCCGGCCACGCCGGGAAAATGTGGGTAACACTCTCGACCAGGACATGTTGCAGGGGTGGACCTTCCTTTACCTGAGGATGACAGATGGTCATGTGATGGAACAGAAGATCCAATGAGGGGAGCTCAATTTGAACAGATTTCACTTTTTGGAGCTGAGTCTGACTCACCGGCAGCACTTTCTCAACCGGTTTGCCGTGCTGCTCCAGGCTCAACAGGGGGCCAGACAATTGCCACTTGTGCAGGGATAGGACACACGCGACAATTGCTACTTCCAACCTTGCAGGGACACTCCTTACCCACAATGACGGGGACAAGTCATTCAATGGGACTGGAGACAACCAGACATCATTTCAAGTGCAAACAGGTCACTCACTACTGGAAGTCAACCTTGCTACTTGCGGTAGCCGAGCGGCCCACGCACACAAGATTTTGTACGCATCAGAGGGGGCGCAATAGAAAGCACTCCGAGCACTATACTGCGACTACGACCAAACAACAGCCAATGCAAGACTATGCAACATCAACTGTTTGCATACTACAGAACCTCATAATGGCTGTCGGAAACCCCAGTGCCAGGTCCCATGCACCCTGGAGGGCCTTCACATGGATTTGCACCCCTCCTGCAGGAGACCAGCGCCCAACCATGGGGTATGTTGCAAGAAGCAGTACAGGAGTCACTTGACACTGCAGAGGCCGTGGACCTACTGACTCTTCCAGGTCAAGCCTTCTTTGTGGCATCAATCTTCGTCTGCAAGGTCTGCTTCCTGTGGGACAGGTCTCTCAAGGTGGAGACTTGCTGCTTGAGCTTGATAGCCACATCCTTTTCGGTAGGTGGTTGCGGCTTGGTGATCTTCTCCACGAGTTCTTTGACCGGTGCCGGGAGTTGGGAGAGGTTGTCCTTCAGGACAGCTTCCAAGTCCGGTTCTGTGGCCTCCTGGGTGGAGAGATGCCCAGCTCCTTGAGCTTTCCTTGTAGTGTGGTGTCCAGCTTGTCCCAGGAGGACAAACATACATACACATGTACTGAAAATTGACATGCTCACATCGCAACACCTGCGATATCATTTGACAGATGCGCCGCCTTTGCTGTCACTTATTGATTGAGAAGTGGACACCGATAAATGCTCCATCAGCATGCGCACTCGGCTGAATGGAAGGTTTTTGCCCACATAGGTGGTTTGGGGCAAGACGGTGTAAGCCTACGTAATTGCCATGCTCGGATTGGAGGCTGATTTTGCCGCGTTCCATCGCATCTTTCCTGGTTCCTTGAATATACAATCGAGTTACTCAATGGTCCTTCTTTGAGTATCTTTGAGGATGTTTAGACCGTCGCACTATAGTTTATTTTTTCCCCGGAGGCTTCTTCAGAGCTTGGAGCAACCAAATCGAATACATCATATCTTGAGTTTGTGTGTATGTATATATATATATATGCCAATGCAATTCATTCAGGAGCAGCTTTCCTCCATGTCCACCCCTGCAATGTTGGCGAGTGTATACTAGAATCTGCATCAAGCCTGTGAACGTGAATGAACAATGACAAAGCAGTTCAGCGACGAACAAGTTTAAACAAATCTCCAGCCCAAATCAGACCCTTGAATTTTCACACGCTGAACGCCCACGCTTTTGCGCATGGCATGCATGCAACCGGCACCCTTTGGCACCGAATTGTACAAAGAGTTCTCATCCCACACTGAACAAATTTGCCAATCATTTTTTGCTGAACCATGTTTTCATCTGGCTAGCACCAATGCTCCCACATGATTTTAATTGGGACAAGCGACAAGCTGCAACGTTCGGTGTGTTCAGGTCCGCACATGTGGTTCCTTCCAACATGCAGTCTTGGCTAGACGCTGCTCTAGCCTGAAAAACACCTGCAATGACTGCAAGGAGCCGATGAGTCTCAGCTCAAATGGTCTGGGGCACCACATCATACCTTCGCTTTGCTTTCACTTGACAAATCTAAGTTGGCGAAAACTTCTGAGGTAAGGCTGTCAGTTGGCTTGAACATGCAACTCTTGACTCCAGCTTCTGGCCAAGAATGATTTTGCAGCTGAAAATGTAGCAATTAGCAGGAGCGACAAGTGCAATGACTAGCGCTGGGCAGTGGCTAGGAGACAAGCGGAGGCAAGGCAACGAGTAGATGGCTGCACGTCCAAATCTAAGTAGACAGCGGTTCCACACATTTCTAGGCGCAAAATTCCGACTCGGACAAAGAGTGAAAAGGCTACAAGTTCATACAGATGACAAGAAAATATTGTCACCAAAGGAGAAGGAACATGTATCGAAGGAGGAACGCATAATTGTCACGCGAAAGATGCAATGAACACAGCTGTCAAAGAGGACATTCCTTAAGCTACCAGGCCATCAACTCCTTGAGGTGAAAGGATGCTGAAACTGTAAAGCCCTCAAAAAGTCTTGATCGGTCACATGTCAAATGCCAAAACCTCATGGGCCATGTGGCTAGCAAGATGACCACACTGTGGACAAATCTCGGATTGGCAAAGCGACAGCGGTCTTTGGGAGGCAGAGGAGTGGGAAACCCGTTTCCAGGCTAAGCCCCGACAGCTCGACGGCTTGAGTGTTTACGCAAAGCCATGCTCACCAGGGATGCGATTGGCATTGGCATGGCAAAGACCTCATGCCGTGATCAACCCTGGAAGACGCCTAGCAAATACTAGCCGAGGTGAAGGCCTACAACTAGCGGCGCACAGCCTTTGCAATTCTGTCAGCAACCGCAGCCTGTGTGGGGGGAGGCCCTAGCAGCCATTAGCAGGTCGCACAACGGGGAGACACAACAGCACCCTGCAAAAGGGTCAAGAACCGATACCGATAGCATGCCCTAGAGCCCTAAAGCTTTGGCTGTTTAATACAAAAACCGCATAAAATGAAAGCCCAAGTGCCGTGGGAGGGCTTCAGATCTTGATCTTCCGAAACAACGAACACCTCCAAAGCAAATGTGATGTGTAGCAATATTACACAGCAACAGATAGCAGTGTCTGCATGTTTGTGAAGATGACTCTGAGGGATCTAGCTGCCTAGAAGAAGTCCAGCAACGAGGCCTAAATGGTTGAGGTCGTGAGCACGCGTTTGATGAGCAATTTAAAAGCAAACCCGTGGGTCTAAACTAGTCTATATAAACGTTGACGCATGACGAATTCACAATAATGAGGCAATCATCCTTGTCGTTTCATTCTCTGCACGGCTCAGTACCAAGCACATGCAGCCAAGACTAAAGGCAGCCTGTACGTCCTGGGCTACACACAGGTTTAAATAGACCGAGTATATGGAGCTTCTGGGGAAACTTCTCAGGTTCGCCAAAAGGGAAGTTCTCCAACTTGCTACTTGCGACAAATCAATTCCCACGTTCAACATGCTACAACTTCATCTTAATTACTGAACGGGCTTCTTCCTTCTGCTTCATGTGTCTGCCGCATGTCTTGTGGTTCTCAAGCTGTTCAATTGCTAGTTTCGTCACCTCGTTAAAGATCAACACGCAAACACACGACTCGTCATCCATTCAAAAGGGCCCAACCCACAACTCCAAACACAAAACACAGCCAATGCAATCAAAGCTCTCGATTATGTTGAGCTTCTGCTGCAAGCACCTCTGGATGAAAGTGCAACAACATGCACTTCGGCAACTTGAGGAAATGGATTTGGGCCTTTGTTTTGCACAAGGGAAATCCGAACGACGGTCTCATATCGCCTTGGACTTGAGCAGCGACAGGTCATATCGCCTCACGACAGTGTCTGGCAACCTCAGGATCGTGTCAAAGCATACTTGGGCGGATTCACGGCTATATGATGCTCTACTCAGCAAATCACGGAGAAGACAGCTCTTCAACCCAGGAGTCAGTCTCAGGAGAGTTTAAGAAGGTTGACCTCAGCTCAAGGAAGATTGCGTTCTGTGTCACTCTGGCCATTCTGAACACGAGAAACCTTTGTGAGCCGTGCGTCCCACGCAGTCTGAGGCCAATACCGCGTATCCTGACAAAGTCGGAGTACTTGAGAGGACTATCAGCTGTGTTAATCACTCCAGCGTTCTCATCTCATCCAGCCTCACACAGTTGCTCTTGGTCGCCTGAAGGAGCGTTAGATTTGAGATCGTGAACACATACTTTCATGGTGCTTCCTTTTGTACTTGATGCTAAGATAGCCGGCAGCAGTACTGCTTCACACCATCAGGCCATTGATCTTTCCAGAACAGATTGTCCGAACACTTGAAGTCAGCCTGACATACTCACAGCGATGATGAATCCTTGTTGGAACTGAGAATGACATTGATCTTGCCAAAGCTATGAGGTGGCAGCATAATCGAAATGTTCCTCCAAGCTCGCTGGCCTGAGGACACTGGGCCATGGTCAACACGCAACGCAACCGGTCTCCCACCTGCTCTGGACCCTCAACGCGGTTGACATATATGTGTTGGGGACCTCAAGCAACGAGCGCACATCCTGCGATTGAGTGATTCTGTTCTGTATCCGCAATGCGTCATCTCAGTCAAAAACTTCTGGTTCTGCAGCAGTAGCTGCTGCAGCTGCAACCATTTGAATATCATGATCGCCACCGGAGTGACTTGAGGACGGATTTGAGACATCACTCACCTGGTAAGAAAAATCAAATCAAAAGAACAAGTAATTGTTGGCTTGCAGCCTGCAAATGGCGCTGTCGGGTTTGTGCCTCAATGTGGTGAGACTTGGCAAGTCGTTGAACATGTTTCTTTCTGGTTCAAGTTCTGAATCATCTGATGTGTGAATTGTGATGCAAGTACTGCTGAGCTCTTTGCTCCTCCTCGACCACAAGTTGTCGTACAAGAGGACCAAGAAGACCAACTCCCTAAGAAACCAGAATATGCAAGGGCGATGTCTGTCAAACACAGCAAGTCTCGAAAACGTGCTCCTCTCAAACCCCTGAAACCAACAACACAGACTCAAGTCAAATATGCTGTGCGCCTAAACATCCAGATACACACAGAAAGCAAATGATTCTATATAACTTTATAATGCTCAAGAAACAGCGAAGAAATCATCACCAAGTGCTGCACCCCAAGAACAGTTGTACCTGAGATTACGCCCAAATGTGAGGCTAGTCTGAAATGGAGGCATCAAGGCTCTGGCCAAGCGACAGGGCAAACATCTGCACCACCTTTGCTACAACCAGTGACATCCCGGATGCTGCCTTCACAATCGAGGCCACCATTTGCCTTAATTGGGAATACGAGCCGTACGCAACCCCCTCGCAAGCGCACATCAAAGTCGAGAGTTGAAAGACCCTGAGGCGCTTACAGCGTGCCGAGCATAGCCTCGCGTACGAGTCTTTTTATCAAAAGCATCACACCTGAGTGGCAAACATGCAAAATGTTCAAACGCACAGTGGCGCAGTGTTTACATTCACCTAGAGCTCTCTCAAAGGTATTCACGCACTCCATGCTGTCCATGCTTCCCACACGCAATTGACCTTACAAAGACAGCAACCAAGCAAAGCCAACAACTCAAACAAAATATGCAAAAGTTGACTCACATTGGCTTATCTCTTGCTTGGTGCCAAGTTGGCATTGTGTTGTTGCTTTGCCAGCTTCCGTGAAATCATTCGGTATGTTTGATTCGTGTGCAGTTTGTAGTGGCATTGATAGCCAGCTCTTTATGCATGTTTGTGCTTGGTTTGCTTGCATGCTCCGTTTGCTCTGTAGGTGTAGCGTGTTTTAATGGCATTGCGGCATTGTTTGACTTGCGGCTTGCATCGCTGACATTTGTTCGCCCTTGATTTGTTTGCTTTTGTCAATTTTGCTCGGTTGGGTCTTGTTTGGTGTTTGTATACTGCTTTGTTCTCAGCATGG
Source organism: Porites rus (assembly GCA_964035705.1). Taxonomy (NCBI): domain Eukaryota; kingdom Metazoa; phylum Cnidaria; class Anthozoa; order Scleractinia; family Poritidae; genus Porites; species Porites rus. The sequence continues at coordinate 13,987 of CAXIVM010000002.1, forward strand.
GATTGCTTTCCAGGCCCTTAACTTCTCAAAGAGCACGGTCTGGGATGCGGTTCTTGAACTTAACTATTTTCATAAATTACTACTGTGAAAGGAATCAGAAGCATTGAGGGGTTCTTGTCTTCAGGTAAGTGATTTTTGTGAACCCTTTGCGCGTTTTCCACACCGACGATCGTTCGTCGCCGAAGTGCTTGCCTGTGGTGCCAGGTTTCACTGAAGGTCTCAAATTCTGTCGGCAATGCATCTGAAACGCAGTAAGAACTGGCACATGTTGATATGCTAGGATAGGTCTGTTGTCATGGAGTTGCATTCCTATCTGACGGTTATGTCAATTGCTTTGTGGAAACGGTTTTGTAAATCCCTTAGTAGTCTAGGTGTTGCATCCCGAGTCTCGGACCCTGCCCTCAAAGCAGCTGATGCCAAGGTTGCAATTCTTGATCTCCTCAAATTCAAAACAACTCCTTTCTGTAAAGAGGTGGAAGCCTTTGTCGAAAGAACCCGTTTCTAGAATCCGATAAACAGCTAAACAATAGCAGCTCCTTCATTGCTGGAGGGCACGACTGCCCTCCTTTTTGTGGGACAACCTGGATTGCTGCACTTCTGTCCGACCAAACTGACCCAAGCGTGCAAAAGAAAGATGGGCAAGAAGCCAACTAGAAGAAAGGTCGCCTCAATAGAGCGATCTCGTATTGAGTAGCCCTTCTCACATGTTGCTGCACAGCCTGACCAAGCTGACCTGGCCGGATATATATGTAAGCGACAGTCTGACTCCAAGCCGCCGCCGAACATGGTCATAAAATGGCAGCATCACCATTGACTCATAAGACAGTCCTGCTTTCCTGTGGCATGGTTGCTCTCATCCCTTAGATGAGAACACAATCCATCGGACTGGTGTAAACGCAATCAATCGCACCGAGGAGGATTCCGCTGACTGAGCTCAACACTGACAGGAAAATGGGGTTGGCTGCCCTTCAGCCGGATTGCACCTTCAAACGAATCCGACAATTGCTTGCTGTTGTTCCACTGCAAGAAAAAACGTCTACTGGTGGCATTGGAGTCGCGTTGGCTCCACTTCTCCAGCCCCAAATAATTCTTCGTATGTCCGCGAATCCGCACCCAACTTCTGGAATTGGGCGACCCTGTTTAGGAGGTTGCATCGGCGAGAGGCTTGTTCATCTGGATTGTCACTAAGCAACAATCAAGAACAATCAAGATGCAAAACAAGCGCCTGAAAGATCGCGTCAACGCTCCAAGGCAAGGCGATCCTTTGCCTGGACATGTTCAAGGCTGCCAAACTGCGTCAAGAAGAATGAGAGCTCTCCCATCGATTCAATGAAAGAGAAAAAACAACATCAAACAAGATGGAACCCACGAACCCGAATGCAAATACGTTCGAAAAACTAATATGTCCAAATGACACTCTTGTAGGACACTCTTGTAGGACACTCTTGTGGGACACTCTTGTAGGACACTCTTGTAGGACACTCTTGTCGGAAACTCTTGTGGGACACTCTTGTGGGACACTCTTATAAGACACTCTTGTGGCACACACTTTGTGGGACACTCTTGTAGGACACTCTTGTAGGACACTCTTGTGGGTCACTCTTGTAGGAAACTCTTGTGGGACACTCTTGTAGGACACTCTTGTGGGACACTCTTGTAGGACACTCTTGTGGGACACTCTTGTGGGACACTCTTGTGGGACACTCTTGTGGGACACTCTTGTAGGACACTCTTGTGGGATACTCCTGTAGGACACTCTTAAGGGACACTCTTGTGAGACACTCTAGTGGGACACTGTTGTGGAACAGTCTTGTAGGACACTCTTGTGGGACACTGGTGTAGGACACTCTTGTGGGACATTTCTGTGGGTCACTCTTGTAGGACACTCTTGTAGGACACTCTTGTGGGTCACTCTTGTAGGAAACTCTTGTGGGACACTCTTGTAGGACACTCTTGTGGGACACTCTTATAGGACACTCTGGTGGAACACTCTTGTGGGACACTCTTGTAGGACACTCTTGTGGGACACCCTTGTAGGACACTCTTGTGGGACACTCTTATGAGACACTCTTGTATCTGGGTCACTTGCAGGACACTCTTGTGGGACACTCTTACACGACACTCTTGTAGGACACTCTTGTGGGACACTCTTGTAGGACACTCTTGTAGGAAACTGTTGTGGGACACTCTTGTGGGACACTCTTATAGGACACTCTTGTGGGACACTCTTGTGGGACACTCTTGTAGGACACTCTTGTAGGACACTCTTGTGGGTCACTCTTGTAGGAAACTCTTGTGGGACACTCTTGTAGGACACTCTTGTGGGACACTCTGTGGGACACTCTTGTGGGACACTCTTGTGGGACACTCTTGTAGGACACTCTTGTGGGACACTCTTGTGGGACACTCTTGTGGGACACTCTTGTAGGACACTCTTGTGGGATACTCCGGTAGGACACTCGTAAGGGACACTCTTGTGAGACACTCTAGTGGGCCACTGTTGTGGGACAGTCTTGTAGGACACTCTTATGGGACACTCTTGTAGGAGGGCGCTCTTGTGGGTCACTCTTGTGGGACACTCTTGTAGGACACTCTTCCGGGACACTCTTGTGGGACACTCTTATAGGACACTCTTGTGGAACACTCTTGTGGGACACTCTTGTAGGACACTCTTGTGGGACACTCTTGTAGGACACTCTTGTGGGACACTCTTGTGAGACACTCTTGTGGGACACTCTTGTGGGTCACTTGCAGGACACTCTTGTGGGACACTCTTGTAGTAAACTCTTGTGGGACACTCTTCTAGGACGCTCTTGTGCAAAACTCTTGTGGGACACTCTTGTAGGACACTCTTGTCGGATACTCTTGTCGGACACTCTTAAGGGGCACTCGGGTGAGACACTCTTGAGCGACACTGTTGCGGGACACTCTTGTGGGACACTCTTGCGGGACACTCTAGTGGGACACTCTTGTAGAACACTCTTGTGGGACAGTCTTGTAGGACACTCTTGTGG